>CM057086.1:16327506-16927506 GCA_029959045.1 Taenioides sp. WSHXM2023 | reverse complement strand
GAAGGGTGTGTGCTTCCTAATGCCCTACACAAGCATGCGGATCCATTGGCAGGACAGCGTTGGGGTCCTGCCAATGCTGGGGGTAGCGCGCACGACGCGGGACTCGAGCTGCAGAAGCAGGGCAACAAGGTGGATGTGCTGGCGAATACCAAGGACGACACGGGACTCGAGCTGCAGAAGCAGGGCTACAAGGTGGATGTGCTGGCGAATACCAAGGACGACGCAGGACTCGGCTTCTAACGTGCTTGGAATGGCAGCGGAGCATGCAACCTCGGAGAGAGCAAGCATCCTCTACTGCACAGAGAGCCAAAGAAAGGCTGAGGCAGTTTCAAAGAAGTGAAGACAAATGACTCGGGCATGCTTTTTTCCTTGTTCACTTATTTAACACTACGACATAACGGCTTCTTCAATACATTGGGATAGGAGCAGCACCCGAAGACAGCATAAAGACGATGGAAGCACTGGCTTCCAAACCTTGTATAGGGCCCTCTCTATTAGGAGATAATTACCCTAGGCCTTCCAACAGGGTTGAGGTGGGAAAGACGTTATTCCCGTTGGATGGGAGTCACAGGTATTCTCTGTATTTTTTTCTTTGTTCATTATTACTGTCCTTAGTTCTTGTGAGTGTGAGGTCTACTGTTATTATATACACAGCAAGATGAGTGGCTTGGGTAAATTGAAAATTGTGTCAATTAATGTACATGGTCTGGGTAATCCAGTTAAGAGGAGCAGATTGTTATCAAAATTTAAGAGAGACAAGGCACAGGTTATATTTATTCAAGAAAACCATATGTCAAAAGAAGAGCAAGAAATTAAAAATATATATATATGTACCTGTACAGAAGAATTGAATCAGGCTATTAGGAGATAAAAAAAATAACAAAAGCCCAGGGAGTGATGTGTAACCCGGGTGTTTTTTGGGGTGTTCGGCGCCTATCTGTCTGTGTAGTTTTGCAGTCTAAAATATTGCATTCTTCCTTTTAATATGGCGAGCTCCACATAGTACAATGGTGACGCCTGCTAGGAGCTGCTACTCAGGTACGTGTTTCCTCAGTTAAAACTGTTATTTATGTACTTTTACTGCGGTTTAATTCTCTGATATATTTTCAACCATTTAGCCACCTCTGCCAATTGTTTGATACAACATTGTCATCTTTTGTGGATGAAAAACAAAGAGGGAACTGTTGAGTCCATTCAGTGTTATTCCTCTCGGAGCTACTAAGCTAGTGCTAACCTCCGAGCTTGCAAATGGTTCACTGTTATTTATTGTTGACGCCTTGTATGATTAGGACATTTATACAGATATCTATCTAGTGCTTCTCGAGTGAATATTATTAACTGTCATTACTGTATGGCACTAGATTATCACTTCCACAGTAGGCTACAGCCTCATAGCCAGACTTATTTATTGCTAAATTGGTTCTGAATTTAATGTGCACTGACTGACTGAACTATTTTTGCATTATGATTTATGGTGCAGTACTTGTGAATCTAAGAGTACTCTATTGAACATTGAATGTATAATCATATTGAACATGAACATGTAACTGAATTGAAGTAATTATTTAAATATTTATTGACAGTATTGATAATGGACATGAAACTGATTATTGGTCCTGTTCCATACAGGCCAGGTTCCTTTGTTCCTTTATTCCTTCCGTCCATCCATCCATCAAACATTTGTCAACTATACTCTCCGGTTGTTAGTCCGTCCACTCCATGATCTGGCTGAACCCGATAGCGTCCAAGGCCACAGTAACAACCACCACCTTCTACAGTGCAGTAGGAGGCACAGTAGCCTGCTCTCCGCACAACACCATACACTGCAATAACCATAAACGACTGGGTCAAAACCTATACACTACTCCCTTGGACACTATAAACGTTTCCACTACAATATCAACAATACTGAATTGAACTTTAAATCGGAACGACAACGTGACGTATTCCTTTTTCATTTTGTGCATATTGTAAGTAATATAAATACTGTATACCCCTGTTCGTCAATCCCTTTAATACAACTCACGTCTTGCACCATATTACTGTCTCCTGGTTTTGTGTTTTAAACTCTGTCTCACTCTCTCCCTGACCCGAACTAGATCTTCTGTTACTAGTCTATACCCCATCTCTTCTGTAGTATATTTTCCAATCATATATGCTACAGATGGTTACCGTAATGAATGGTACAAGGTTTTCAAAGAAGACCTAACACCTTTACTTTTGGACTCTTTCAGCTGGTCACTTAAACATGCAAAAATCCTGCCAACTTGGAAAGAGGCCATTATATCAGTCATACTAAAAGAAATCAAAAACAAGGAGTATTGTGAGTCCTACAGTCCCATCTCTATTTTAAACGTTGACTATAAACTATTTACCTCTAGACGATTGGAGCTTTTTCTTCCAGACCTGATAGATGAAGACTAGACAGGGTTTATAAAGGGGTGTCAAACACAAGAGACCATGTGACGCACATTGCACATAATTAATGAAGTTAACAAAAAAATATTCCAACAGCCTTAGTAAGCTTAGATGCCGAAAAGGCTTTTGATAGAGTCTCCTGGAATTTTGTTGCTTTAATGACACCATTATTGAGTGTATACAGGCCTTGTACCGCAAGCCAGTGGCCAGAATGAAAATAAATGGCGACGTAATAGATAGTTTTGAACTATTTAGAGGAACTAGGCTGGGTTGTTGCTTAAGTCCTGCCCTATTCGCATTATTTATTGAGCCTTTGGCTCAACGTATATGACAAAGTAAAAAAATTAAAGCAATTACTGTTTGAAGAACAAAGAATAGGTTTATTTGCAGATGATATAATAATATATCTTCAGAACCCTGACTATTTATTTTCTGAACTACTAAAATCTATAAAGCATTTCGGTGAAAATTTCAGGTAGAAATTAAATATTTCAAAGACACAAGTTATCTGTATTAACTATAGCCATTTAGACTCAATCAGACAGAAATATAAACTCAAATGGAACTCAGACAAACTAAAATATCTTGGTGTCTGTTTGACTAGAGATCTAAGCTCAATATATATGGTAATTTATAGCAAGATTAATAATGAAATTCAAACCGACTTGACAAAATGGGCCAGCCTGGTTATGGATCTCAGTTATAGGATAGAGGTCATAAAAATGAATGTGCTACCTCGAGTATTGTATTTGATAATTTCTCTACCAGTCCAAATACCAGACAAACAGTTTGCTAAGTGGGATAAACTTCAGCTAGAGAAAAAACGAGGAGGGCTGGCTCCCCCTAATTTTAAAGATTATTTTCTAGCTGCCCAGTTGAGAGATGTTGTTTACTGGTGTTCACCAGAATATGACTCAAAATAGAAATACATTGAGTTATATTATTGTACATGTCAACCGCAAACAAGATTGTGTGACAAAATTGGTACACAGTCAAGGCAGGTGAGCCCTTATTCATCATCACTGAAACAACTCTCAAGGTCTGGTGGGATGTGGTGGATAAATGCAAAATCAATGGTGACTGTAAAATATTGGTATAGCCGGCATACTCTCCAAAAGGCGGTCAATTGGATAGTACATTTATAAAATGGGGTAACAAGGAAATTACAGCCATGTGCACATTAACAGATGGACAATTCTTAAATTCTTAAAAAATTCAACAGGAATTTGACCTAGATAATTCTGACTTGTTTATGTATTTTCGATTAAGACATTTTAATAATACAGAAAATGGGAATCATTTTATACAAGAGGACAGTGAATAGAAATTATGACAGGAGCATATAGACAGCTACCTTCCAAAGTTGTATCTAGATTATATAAATGCTTGCAAAATGTTAACAGGAATGACACCTTGTATATATAAAAAAAAGTGGGAAACAAAGTTACAACTGGAATTGTCAGACGATTGGCACTCTCTGTGTTTCTAACAGCACAATTCCACTTGTTCAAGACAATGGAGAGAATTTGGTTGGAAAAACCTGGTGAGGTATTTTATTACTCCACACATCAAAAGTAAGCAATTGAAATCTCCTCAACACTGCTGGAGACAGTGTGGTGATTGGAGTGCCAATCATTCTCATATGTTTTGGAAATGTATTAAAATTAAGTTCAAGTTTAAAGTTTATTGTCACTTCTTCATACAAAGATCAAACAGAGAATCGAGTCTGAGTCCAAGTGTTATTTGGGGAGTTCTGTTCTTGGGGAGTTGCAGATTCCTAGCTTCCTGGCAGCCTGGTGGGTAGAGAGGGGAGAGAGTTCAGCATCCTAACAGCCTGGTGGATGAAGCTGTTAGTGAGTCTGGTGGTGCGGGAATGGAGGCTCCTGTACCTCCTCCCAAAGGGCAAGAGGCTGAACAGATTATGTGCGGGGTGGCTTGCATCGCTCACAATTGTGACAACCCTGTGGGTGAGGCAGATGGTGTATATGTCTTCCAGGGAGGGGAGTGGTGCACCAATGATCTTCCTGGCTGTGTTCACTATGCGCTGCAGGGCTCTCCTGTTGTGGTCCTTGCAGCTTCCAGCCAGTGATGCAGCTGGAAAGGATGCTCTCAGCGGTTCCTCTGTAGAATGTGGTCATGATGGGTAATGGGTGGCTTTCTTCACCAGTGAAGCAGTGTTGGTGGTCCAAGAGAGGTCCTCACTGATGTGCACCCCCAGGAATTTTATGCTGTTCACTCTCTCCACTGCAGCACCATCGATGGTCTGTGGTGGGTGTTGGGTGTGGCCTCTCTGGAAGTTGACAACAATCTCCTTAGTCTTGCTGACATTCAGCTGGAGGTTAGTGTCTCTGCACCACGGACCTGCTGCTTTCCGTGGGTTGATGATGGCGAGTGTCCTCTTTACGCTGGCGGCAGACAGGCATAGAGTCTGGTTGAGGAGAGGGGGTATGGTTTTCTGTGGGTGGTTGTATTGTGCCTCAAAGTGTGCAAAGATGCTGCTCAGGTCATTGAGCAGAGAGGTGCTGCTCTTGCAGCTCTGTGGCACGGGCTTGTAGTCCGTTATGGCCTGGATGCCCTGCCATAGGCTCTGCATCTCTGCTGTCTTTGAAGTGGGAGATTATCTTGTTTGTGTACTCCTTTTTTGCTTCCCTGATGCCCCGGGACAATTTGGCTTTTGGCCAGCTTCATCCCCAGTTGTCTCTGGCCCTCAGCAGCCTGTGGACGGCCCCTGTCAACCATGGCTTCTGATTAGCCTGAGTGATGATACTTTTTGTGTGGGTCACTTCATCGATGCATTTGGTGATGTAAGGGGTCACAGTATCTGTGTAGTCCTCAATGTTTATAAGGTTGTTATAGGTGGCAGCTTGCTTAAACATTTCCCAGTCTGTTGTGTCAAAGCAGTACCCAATACCCAATGACCCACGGGTTATGTACTTGGGCTTGTTGAATGAAAACAATATTCAAACTGAGGACTATTTGTTTAAAGTGATGCTGCTGGCGAGCAAGAAAGTTATAACAAGGAATTGGCTGAAGAGCGACCCTTTGAAATTGAAACAATGGATAGATATAATAGAGGAAATTTATGTCATGAAAAAATAGCCTATTATTTGAGACTGAAAGCTGGTAAATTTGAGAAGCAATGGTCAAAATGGTCTATTTACAAAGCTCACTCCAATGTACAACCATTTTTTTTTTTTTTTGTAGAACCCCACAGACTGTGTGTTCATTAATATATATTTGTTAAACCTTGAAAGCACAAATAAAAAGTTTTTAAAAAAGATGCAGAAAGTGCAGCACAGTGCTTTGTAAAAGCCACTAAACCATCAGCAGCCTTTGGACTTTCAAACATAAATATTTTAGAGCGTCTGCCCAAATCTGTCTTCTCTGACAAAAACTAAAGTGCTGAAAGGTCACATATGCCTGTGGTTCTGTGGATATTTTTATGAAACCAGGCCAACATTTATACACTGATTTAAAGTGAAATGTTTTGCAAAATGAGAGTATCACAAAACAGTTCATACTAAAGTCCTTTTTAATACAATGCTTTAAGTTTTCTAGCAAACTTTAGACACGGTACCTTAGTTCTAAGAAATGTATAGTCAAAATTAGAGGAACAGGCATTTTGAGTTCCAACCACAATGTGCCCCTAAATGAAAGAGGGCTAAAAGAACTGGCTCTGGCTTTCTCCCATCTCGGTACAACATGATATTTTGGGGACGGGACTATTAAAGCTTAATAAGACTCAACACAATAGCGAGGGGCTACACATGCCATTACACGCCTGATCGCACCAAAGATTTGATTCAAAAAGAAACATTTTTCAGCACATGATGAATAGAATATCAGTCTTTTATTAGCCCATGCCAGTGAAAAAAGCACTGCATGGCTTTTGGACTTTAATTACCTCAATTTTACAATATCTTTAGCCCCTGAATTGAAAGTTAATGAAAGTTAATGAGAAACCAATTCAGTGTGAAACCTGTTAGGATGTGCTACAGTGTCAGGCGAAATTGCTTTTTTACCCTCCAATACAAAAAGGCGCCATATAAGAAAACCTGATAATAAGAAAGCAACATGCAATCAAGCCAGGCTGGAATTTCAATTTGGAGCAAGAAAAATAAAAATGCAACCATGGTTCATTGCAGTTGGTCAGTGTTCAGTTTTAGGTAAAAAGGTAGTATTATAGAGTGTTTTTAGGTAAAAATTCAGAGTTCAGATGGCGTTTCAAAGCTGGACTCATGAATAACACTGATGGCCCTCTGAACCTCAGCTTTGAATGGAAATGTGTGGCCTGGTCCAGTCCCTTTGAATAAATCAAGCACAACAAAAAAACTCATTTAGCAGCACTTGTACAGTCAGTGAAGACTAGAAGCTTTAACCAGGCCTTTCTGTAGGCTACAAGGAGTCATAGGTAATTTATTTTTTATTGAGTGTGACAACTTTACCCTGACTATGAAATGAGAAAAATATAATAACAAGAAATTAGAAGTTTAGTTAAATGTGATATGAAATGTGTGGCTTTGGCTTTTCTTCATTTTTTTTTTTTCTTGCACCTTAGCACCAATCAGAATCTTCAATATTGGTTTGACTCAAAGACTTCATGAGCATTTTGGACCCTTTCTTCTCAACTCGAACAAGTAGGAATGCTGCCTAAATCACAGAAATAGTATAAAGTTGGACATTTCATCAATAGTTTTAAAGTAAGAACACATGCTGAAACTTTTATTTTATGTTAGATGGCGTTCCTGATGTAAATTAATGTACCTATTTAATTTTGAATGTAATTTATCAGAGCTTGGACAGGTAGGCCTATCAAAAGTACACTGCCTTGACCCTGTGGTAAAATGTACTTCCTGAAGTGATTACTGTATATTTCCAGGAATAAATATCATTTATTTACCACCACATGAGTTATTTTAAACCTCAAACACATATTAAGCTAATTGGTCTCCTACCCCCTTCCATGAGTTTGCTCGTCCCACCGGGAGCATGGCCGTTCTTCTAATGAGCTACAGTTTGAGGGTTTCTCCTTTTTTCATGATATAAGGCCGATGGGTTACTTTTGTTCAGTGGGTGCAGGATTCCTCTGAGGCACAAACTCTTATTAAGGCTGTACAAATAAACCTGACCCATCTTAACGGCTGGCCACAGGAGACAGCGTATATCCAGCAATGCAAGACCTGCTGTTTCAGATATGCTAAATCTCCCAAACAACATATTGGATTTCATTGCTTCTGGTTTATTTTTAATCTCCTTTGCGTATTCCATGTTTTATACTTTGAACATAAGCATGAGTAATTTTGTTTCTACTCATCCTTCTATTCTCTATGCATGTATGCGTAAACCATTTTGCTGTTAATGCAATGCCATGCTTGTAAATTTTGTAAAAATGTATTATGATTGTGCCATCTGATGTGGGCGAGGTAATATGTATGCATTACTTTGACAAATCCGTCTGGTTAGCTCAGCTGCAGCATTGTCAATGATGCTAGAGGTGCAGAAAGTCCTACAGTTTCTATACATTTATTGAACAAACTCCAACAGCTATAAACACGATGGTGAAGGTAAGGTACACAGACAGAGCATATGGCCCATGTAGCTTTAATTGGATACTTACAGTGAATGCCAATACTGTACTTAATGAGAAGTTTTTGAATACACTTACTCAAACATACAAGCTTTAGTACTATAGTTTCAATTCAAGTTGTGTTTGAATTTATCCTTTTCGTATGTCCTCTCTCTGTAACTGCTTGTACTGAGGAATACAGACTTAGCTGTTAACTTGAAAACTACCTCTTCATGACATCACAAGGTGGAACAGAGCATTTCAAGCTTTGGAGATGTGGACAGACTAATAATAAAGGGTTAATCAATCGTGTGAATGAAGCAAAATACAACTCTAAGTAGGCATTGTTTAAGAGGTAACAACATTCTAACATGGCTTAAAGTTCACGAGAAGCAATTTTGTGTAATATAGAACCTTTAACATTACTGAAAGTCAGTCTTTATTAAAATGTCATTTGTTTCAGTCGTTAGATGGTGAAGGTAAGGTATACAGACAGAGCATACGGCCCATGTAGCTTTAATTGGATACTTACAGAATGTCAATACTGTAATTAATGAGACATTTTTGAATACACTGACTCAAACATACTAGTATAAGCTTCAATAATATAGTTTCTGTGTTGATTCAAGTTGTGTTATGTCCTCTTCGTATGTCCTCTTTCTGTAACTGCTTGTAATGAGGGACCCAGACTTAATGAAACTCAGGGACAGTGAGCAGATGGTGACTTGATTAAGAAACATTTTGCAACAATGACAAGTCATGGTACATTCATCTTTTAGACATCCGCTAGACAACTTAACTGATCGCAAGAATCTCTATGAAATATGGTTTTAATTTCATTAGTTTTGGTTGGTGAAGCAAGCATATGTATTGGTACACACTGTACCTCAGTTTTTCCCATGTAGTTTGAAGTAATAGTAAACTAATTTCAAAACAACTCAACTATTGTGTTTAATGTTGCGACCAATCCCATAGCATAGCTCCCAATTACATTCAGCATACTCCACTGGGTCAGAAAAATGTTTAGACCAAATGTAATATAAGCTGTATTGCTCTTAATGTACCAGAATGAGCTTTAAATGCCGTAGAGAGCGCCAAAGCAAATGTTATAGCACATTTTACCATTTTAAAATATCTCTCTCCCAAAGTCATTTTATTATAATGATTCCTGACATGCCCCTCTCAAAAACGAAGGACACTTTTAACATTTTCGAATAAAAGCACTGAGCTTCATACTTTTAAAGGGCTATTTTAATTAATTTGGAAGGTGTGTGCTAACCTACTAGGGTTGTCCACTTTTCTGTTTTGCTAATCAAAAAAATAAAAAATGACAAACAAAACTGCGGCTGACGTTTGGAAATTATTGTGAAAATAACAATGTTTCATCTTGTGATCAGACCATGGGCAGATCCATATAAAACATGACTTTCTTTCATAACTTTGTATCAATGGGGAGGCTCTCAAATGCTTTTATCGTTCTCTGTGTGGTCTTGTACAGTTTAGTTTGACGTGTTCTCCATAGAAACGTCCAGGGAAACTCTTTGTTCTTTGAGCTCTTGAGGAGACGAGCTACTACACTTTTCTGTAAAACACCTCTGTAGAATAATGATGGGACCGCCTGTTTTATCATCCAGTTTCCGTGTACTACAAGTTGAAACCTGGAGGGATGTCACATTGACTACAGTGAAAATACAGATTTAGACTTTTATTCACACTAATAGATCACCTCTTAGTTTTATGAACTCAGACATAGTGAATGATAAAGTAAAGGTAGTAAAAATAAAGACTAATGCGTCGTAAACAGCTGTAAGGTAGTTCCAGAGTCATTACTGAACACAATATTATAATAACTTAATAGTTCAGACAACAGATCATACCTAATTTTGTCCACAAACTATAAAGAATGCCTTGGAGAGGAAAGAAATGTCACAACAAACATTACTTTCTGGATTCATGCAAAAATAGAAAACACAAGAGAACATGATTGATGAGTGATAATTGCAGATATGACTAAAAAGTAAAAACAACACTGACATTTAATCATTGCCATTTTACACAAAACATAGTCAAAAATCCCTCTCTAAAGCCTGAACTCTGCTACAAAGCACATGCTTTTACTGCCACAAGCTTGGCTATAGACCTATTGGGTTAAATAGACCCGTGTATATCATTGACAGTTTGAAGGGACCATATTATTCTATTTTCTGATCTATTATAATGTTGCTTTCTCATCACAAACATACCTGAAGTTGTGTTTTGTTTCATTCACACATGTTTAACACATAAACCCTGCATATTTAGGCTGAATTCTTCTCTCAGACGGAAAACTCTGTTCCATTTTCTTATGTCATGTGGTAATACAGGACCCCATACACCTACACTAGAATAATTTAGATAATTTCAGACCTGGAATTACCAATCTCTACTGACATAAAGGTAAAATGTAGCTGTTAACTTGAAAACTGCCACTTCATGACATCACAAGGTGGAACAAAGCATTTTGAGCTTTGGAGATGTAGACAGACTAGTATGGTTACTCAAACAGGTAGGCTATGTTTTTGAAGAGGAAACATTATAACATGGTTTAAAGCTCACAAGAGGCAATTTTGTGTAATACTAGTATAGGACCTTTAATATTACTGAATGTCAATCTCCATCTCAATCTTCTCAATTAAAATGCCAGTCATTGCACAGTCCTAACTGAAGGCATACGTTCTACAAAATTGCTCAAAAAATAACCTACATTCTTTAAAGTGGGCCAAAATAACAGTGTAGAACAGTCACGACAAGTTAAATGCACTGCAACTGTCAGCACCTTTAATGAATCTAATGAGGTTACACAAGTTTGTAAAGTGTTTATCTGGGTAAATTAATAATTCAAACCCACCCTTGTATTCTTTTAAACAAGAACAAACTAGGTGAATTTTTACTTTTTGCTGAAGATTGCTGTCAGTCCATGGAGCTCCATAATTCTTGTCAAATCAGACCCAATGGGAACTAGAGGAGTATAGTAAAATATATACAGTACACTAGAGCAGCAGGGTCCATTTGTGAGTCCATTTGAGCTGTGGGACAGAACTGGGACAGGGTCTAAACCAGGGCAGCCTCTGATCCACTGAGAAACATGTCTGTATGTGGCAGGTTGTCCGCCCTTCGCTAAGCCCTCACATCTTCTCCATATTTCATCACGCTCATTCATATTCACTCACACTCAACTCATGGACACCGATTAAAGAAAAACACTTCAGGGAGACATTTTAGAAAGAAAATAGTCAACAAGAATAAAGTGAGTCTAATGTTGTGGACAAGTGCTGGTAGGATGAGTCAGAGCTGGTTTCAGTCTTACTGTATTAAAACTTCATTGACTCATTTTCTAACCGTGTTTCTCTTGATTAGTTGCAGAGATGGCATGGCTCTCTTGACTATACTCTCATTAAAGTAGAAAAGGAACAGTGCACGTCTGAAATTGAACCACAAATAGCTTGCTGCTGAGAGTTCTTAGCCGGTGTTTTAACATTTTGGGCAACCTGAAAGAATTGGAAAGCAATACCCACAGGTTACACATAAAAGTACACAAATGTTTTAGTTTCTATGTATGCAAAAACAGCCCAGGCCCAGCATTTAAATAAGCTTAAAGTGCCCATATTGCGCCATTTTCTGATGTACGTTTATAGTGTTGTTTCCTTGTCACAAACACACCTGGAGTTGTGTTTTGTTTCCCCTGAACATTTAGGTTGAGTTCTTCTCTTGAATAGAAAACACTCTGTTCTACCTTGCGATGACAGGACGTGCTCCACTATGTTTTTAAACTCCATACACCTTCACTAGAATCATTTAGATGAAAGATTGAAAACTATCACTACATGACAGCACACGGCGGAAAGAGCATTTTGAGCTTTAGAGATAGACAGACTAATAATAAAGGATTATTCAAGCATGTGTGAGTGAAACAAAACACAACTCCAGGTATGTTTTTAGGAGATCACAACATTCTAACATTGCTTAAAACCACAAGAGGCAATTTAGCATAATATAGTACCTTCATAAAGAGCTCTACAGAGCCATTTCCACTAGTCCTACTTGGACCTGCTTAGCCTGGTTGTGTTTGCATCTTACATCGTATCCATGGATATGGACCACAACAGATATATTGGACTTGCATTTCAAAACGGCATGACTTCCTGGCCTGTGTCCTGAGCATGTTTATCATCATGACTGTCAGCTCTTTCACTGACACAAACCATTGCTGAAGTCCAAGTGGAGCCTTATTTGGAACAGTACTGACCGGGCCCACAGAGAGAGGGGAGGGAGGAGTGGTCTCCTCTCCTGACCAATCAACAGTCCAACATCACATTACATCCCCATCTGGTCCACTATCACAGCAGTGTGACAATATTTCCCTCAGGCCATCGGACTATTGAACTACTAATGGACAATCTCCGCACTCTCCCCCCTCTGCCTCACCTCATTCTACCCCCAAACACCAGAGTCACTGTTTATAAAGCCACTGCTGCAGCCATGTTTACACTGGTCACACTGTTACTCTTGGTCTGCACGAATCTGTTCATAAATATGTAAGATTTAAAGTTGAGATATACATTATTATTATTATTATTATTATTATTATTATTATTATTATTAGTAGTAGTAGTAGTAGTAGTAGTAGTAGTAGTAGTAGTAGTAAATATTGTTGCCAATGTGTTGTTTTAAAGAGGGGGTATTAACTGCTAACCTATTTGATGACCATGTTACCTTTTATTGTTTTGAAAATGCTAAATTCTCAGAAAACAGCTCTCCATGCTAAGTCACTCTCCCTTCAGGACGCAAGATCACATTACACTCACCATGCATCCCACTAATGAAGTGTATTATTTTGTATCATGCTTTTATATATTTATGGGAGCATGAATGATGTAGACTTGTGGGCTGAGAATTGCACTTACAGCTAACTATAAGGATGGTTCGAAGGAGAGATCACTAAATTACTCAAACATCAATGACATCTAAAACCTCCTCAGGCATGTTTTTTTTATGAAGGAGCAATGTAACATAGAAAGTTCCAAAAAAATCAATTTTGTATAATACCCTCTCTTTAAGATGTGTGTGTGTGTGTGTGTGTGTGTGTGTGTGTGTGTGTGTGCGTGTGCGTGTGCGTGTGCGTGTGTGTGTGTGTGTGTGTGTGTAACCAACACAATAAATGAGCACAGAAGCCATGGCATAACTCCTGGTTCATTTTCATCTCTTATAATACATTTCATACAGAGCTATTCACACAGAGGATGAAATATAACAACTGCATATTCAGTGGTCACTCATGGCACATCTCATCAGGAGGCACTTTAATCACATCTTTCTAAATTGGATGAAACTAAATCTCACTAAGACAGAATTTCAAAGAGAATTGTCAGTTTTGATAAGCCATATCTCTGAATACACCAATAAGTTGTTGCTGGCATGTTTAGTCAGATGGTTGGACAACAGTGCAGAGAAATCTCCAGAGTGGGACAGTCATGAAAACCCTCTTTAATGATAATCAGAAGAGCCAACAGAAACATCAGAGCTCCTGCCAAGCACACAGCAGCACACACACTAATGGGGACACTGGCCATGGCATTTCTCTTCATTTACTTCTGCATCAAATGATCCCAAATAGGTTGTGTTCATGATTTCAAAAATGAGGTGGAGGGCAGAATTCTATATTCAAACACTGACAGTTTTTAACATTTTCTCTGCCCACAAAAAGATAGTTCTAAAATATAAGGTTCAACATTTGGCCTTCTATTATTTTTTCAAAATATGAAATTATAACAGAATATAGTCTTGAACACAACCCACTGAAACTAAATAATTATAATACAAATCTATATACTGTGATATGTTATAATTAATTATAGTTTAGGAAAATGTAACAGCTTGATAATTGTAGCAATGCATATAATTCAAATCACAAAAGTGTTAACTAAATCAATCAGTCACATAACATAAGCAAACTACATTTTACATTGGAATGTTGTCACCCCTCTCTCTGTAACTGCTGCTGTGAGCCTCATCATTTTGATTAAAATGTTTGTATTAACCCAATCTACATGATCCTAGTGTTTTTATTTAGCTATTTTGGACCTGTCTCCAAATTTGCCCCTATAAGCGCTAGCATTGTGAGCTTCATTTGACTGGAGCTGAACGCTGTGGGTGACGTCACACTCACTTACTCCACTTACTACAGTCTATGGTATTGATGTAAGGATATAAAGGTTTAGCAATTTACAACCAAAGCAAATAGAAAGTTCACTCACCCTCCTTTGATATAATCGAGGAAAGTGTGATCCGACTCCACGTTGAATGACAACAAGGACACCTAAGGGGAGAGAGCCCAAACAAATCATCTTTAGCTTTGTAATTAAGCCATGCCGGTGCTTCTAAATTACCAACTGACCTCAGCACTAACTGCACATATTACCGCTGCATATTAGTATTAGCATCACAGAGGAGCCGTCAGCAGAGGACCGAGCTCATGTCTGGGAGCTTTGATGGATAACTGGCCTCAGATTTAATTACACTGCCACTAGGATCCGCAGGAGCAGCCAAAGTAGTGAGCAAGATGGGCCAATGTGTGTAGTTTATAAATATTGTCACGTCAACTTGCTGATGGCTCTCTAATAGCTGTCTTTAAGATGGACTTCGCTCCATTTAATAGAACGAAAATGTTTTATAAATTTACTTATGGAGTCTTGGTATAGGTGGACAGAGAATAGTGGGTGCGTCATTGTGGGGAACTTTGAGAAACATTAGAGCGGTTAGATTTATTAGACCCATGCATCACGGCAGACAGGGATTGTCAAGAGAGCTGCTCTATGGAACTTTTCTAGGTAAGAATGTCTGCCACCTGCTTGTCTCCATGGTAATGTTAATGCTTGCCTGGAATGTTCTGTAGTATGGCATTAAACTAATCTATCTATCGTGCATTTATTGAATTACAGGTGCTGTCTATTGCTCAAAAAATCCCTGAAAAACATACATTATTATTGAGAGTGGGATTGCCTCTCCACAGACTGTAACATGGTGGCGTGTCCTGCTGATGTCCATGAAGATTGAAAAGTTTGTTTAATGCCATACTGTGGAACACTCCAAGCAAAGCAATCATATCTCCATGGAGAGCAGGTGGCAGACCCTCCAACAGAAAAGATACAAAATGCACCTTCAACTGCTCAAACCTTGCATGAGTAGTATAGTAGGTTATTTACAATTCATGTCAATAGCAGTACTTGCCATCATCTAATCATCTGCTCTATTATAACCATATAACTTTATCAAAAATCGTTCTCTCACACTTACTAACTTAACATATTACACTTTTTTCTGATCTGTGTTGTAATGTTTCATCAAAAACATACCTGGAGTGTTCTCTTCCAATCACATATGTTTAACACACCATCCTTGCATATTTAGGCTGAGTTCTTCTCTCAAACTGAAAACACCTTGTGATGTCATGTGGTAATACCTGAAGTGCTCCACTGTGTTTTTAAACTCTGTAAACCTTCACTAGAATCATCTGGATGATTTCAGACCTGGAACTGCCATTCTCTACAGAACAAAAGGTAAAAGGAAGCTGATAACTTGAAAACTACCGCTTCATGACATCATAAGGTGAAACAGAGCATTTTGATCTTTGGAGATGTAGAATTTAAGTGTGAATGAAACAAATACAATTCAGGTATGTTTTTGATGCGCTAATAACGTTCTAACATGGCTTAAAGCTTACAAGAATCCATTTTGCGTAATATAGGACCTTTTAATGTGTTAATGTTCTCTTTCACAACATCCATACGTCTCCTCTTTAGTCCTCTGAGTCTCCTGTCTTTAATACTCCTGTAATCATTTACATCTGTATATTCACTTTCCATGCTCTGTAAATGTCAGTCTGATATCTCTATACAAAACATGTTCCATACAAGGGGCTTCACACAATATTACTACATCTCCTTTTGGCTATATTCACATTCTTACCGTTCCTGAGTTTATATATCTCTTCTTCTTGAGTTTCTTCTTGGCGTTCACCACCTATAACAGAAAAACCGATGAAAAATATTAACTTTTTTTCTGCCTTTTGCACCACACAGTAATAAGCACATGTTTATCCTCCCACCTGTGTGTGTAAGTGTAATGGGGCATACAGCCTGAATCCAATAAGAACAGTACAGTAGGTGTGCATGAGATAGCATTGATCAGGCCTGGAAGCGTAACCAGGATTATATAAAGTAATATCTATTCACTTGGATGCTCAGGACCAGCACTGTAAGCTTTAGGCCATTTGGAAACATGCTCTTATCTAGATTTGTTTGTGAATATTGACTGATAAAAATTATGAATTTTATAGCATATCTTGTAATAGAGGTGGGTTAAAAGGTGAAAGTGGCAAGAAAAAAAAATGGCAAAAACATATTCAGGTGCAAGCGGAAAGATTAACAACTCAGGTGTGTCTAGCAGCTGCCAAAAGGAATGCAACGGTTTGCAAAAAGTTATATTTAAAAACTTTGACAATACAAAACTAGACTACATATGTGGTGCTGAGAGTTTTACTAACTCATAGATTGAACATATTGGCACAATGATAGTTATATTACACCCTAAAACCTTTGGATGAAATAACAAAATCCTTACACATTTCTGGTATTTATTACTGTAAACTATAGCATTTTGTTGGTTAACTGGTAAACTGCAATATTGATCTAATATAGTCCTGGTGCATTGACTTCCTCTTCAAAACTGCCTCACCTCAAACAGCAAATTTTCATGTGTATTTTATTGATAATTTGCAGCTGATGTCATCAAAATTCTCTGGGGTTGCAGTGCTAACTGCAGGCACTGCTCTGTCTTAGACTTTGTTAGACTTTAATCTGAGTTTTGTTGAACTGACCTCGTTGGGACTACAACAGGTGAGATGATTTGTTCTTAAACTACTCTCTCTCACATAAAGTTATAGCCACAAGCTAGCCAGCATTAGCCAACGGTTTTTCAGTTAGTCACTCTCACTTTTTTGTTGAAAATCAAACACCTAAACCATGAACTCTTGCATTGAAAATGTGTTGTTTAAATCCATTATAAATATTATTAGTAGATTTTATTATTTGGAGTTCTCAGCATGTTTGAAATGGGGTTGCAGAGAATAGTATATGCACCAAGATAAGTCCCTATGTCTTTAAAGCAGAAGCCTAAAGGGATACTCTCAAACACAACCAGCGAATAAAAGCTCCGACATGTACTCTTCCTCCCATCACCTCCTGCCCACATATTTTCAGATCCTCCAACACACTCTGCGCTTGTTACACTCTGATTGTCAGACTACGTCACATACACATCACCCTCCATTACACCAGAGCATGTTAACATTAGCCGCCTGTCACTGCTACTCACACCTCTAATGTTTGTGTGGGCCCAGAGCACGTCAGATTGGCTTCACCGAAATACTAAGATACTCAAGATACTCCAGCAATGCAGCCCTTGACCTATTCAGTGTTTTGGATCAAGTATTACTAAAAGGTAGCATCACGTTGTTTTGGTCTTAAGGTCATGGCTTTAAAGGTCAATTCTATGACTCTTGAGAAAAACAAAAGTTGTGTGAATGTATTATTATATTATATTATATTATATTATATTATATTATATTATATTATATTATATTATATTATATTATATTATATTATATTGTTTGGTATTATTATTATTCTAATTAATTTCGATTGCTCTACAAGTTTGATTTGTACCTTTCCATCAGTAAGTCTGTCGCTGTATGCGGTTTTGGAATGTAATGAAGCAAAAGTAGTAAAGTACAGTAATTTTAGGTATCTGTACTTCAATTTAGTAGATTTTAAAGTGGATACTTTTTACTTTAACTTGACTACATTTGAAAGCAGATATCTGTATTTTCTACTCCACTACATTTTTGAACAGGACTGAAAAGTGAAAGTATTTTTAGTATTTTTATTACAGTTTGAGACCTGCTGAAAAGGCTGAGATTTTAGTTTTAACCAGGGGTGGAAAGTAACGAATTACATTTACTCACGTTACTGTAATTGAGTAGTTTTTATGAGTACTTTGTAATTTTCTAAGTAGTTTTTCAAACAGGTAATTTTACTTTTACTCGAGTACATTTTAAGCCAAGTATTTTACTTCGTTACATTGAAAGCCGCCCACGTTACTGAGTAAAATAATATCGATAGTGGCAAAAAATAAAATGCGGGGGGGAAAAATCTGCCGGAACTGAAAGGAAACTGCATTGCGCGGGTTTGCGTGCGGCAGTTCTATTGTTTCTTGGCCAAACCTCGATGACCTATTCGCGTTTAAACGCAAAAATGGCAGCAACATAATCATGAAATGTAAAATGTGTCTGCCCCGCCGAACCTCAACATGAATCTATGAAAGCATGTGGTGGTAAGTAGGCTACAAATATAGGCCTATATGTTTTGCCTGTTATACCCAAACGGTATATTTATTGTTGTTTGGTTAACACAATCTGGCTTCATGATTTCAATTATTTTCCATCCTGATCACGAACGTTTCAAGTGAAGGAGCCGAGAGTTGGAAAATCACCTCACGTTTAAAATTGGCTTTAGGACAGTCAGAAATAATAAGAATGCAGGACTTTAGTTTGCGATTGGTCTCTTAATAAATCATCTTCATTTATGTTGGCTATAGGAAAGTTCATGGGTTATTGCCTGGACTAGTTTCGAGTGGACAGTGCTGGTCCATCAAAAGTAGCGCTTCTAGTTTATGCAAATGAGCCATGTGGTTTTAAGTTTCGCTTCTGTAAAACGTAAACAAATGTGCGCAAAGCTGCATTAAACACATTATTATTTGAGTCCTCCTTGTAGGAAATAAAAATCCAAACTAATTATCCACCCGCAGCGAACCAAAAATGCGTCTGCTTCTGTGTCCGTCATCATTTTATCACGTGTACTGCGTGTACCGCGTGGACCAGTCTCATCAGCCGAAAGCAAATGAATCTGCCCACGTAGCATTAAGCGTTCTGTTTTCTTCAGAAACTTTTCTTTTCTTGGATTTATCATCATTGGGCTGAAAATCATACTGCTGATGTAGGTGCGGCAAGTCCGGGCTGCCAGTGTGTGCGGGTGGCGCACATCGGCGGCTTTGACGCATGTTTTGAGCGACAAAAATATTAAAAAGGTTTTATTTAAATGTTACAAGATTATCTTATCTACAATTTTAGATTTACATTTAAAGACAAAAAAACTAAAATAAAAATACAATGTAATTAAATACTCATTATTTTCCAAAGTCACAGGGAGCCACGACAGAACCATGAAAGAGCCACATGCGGCTCTGGAGCCGCGGGTTGCGGACCCCTGTCCTAGATTCATTATCCCATATATCTTCAGCTCCTAGAGGAATGAAATGGTAGTGCGTCACATTTAGTTTACCGCAGTTTATGTCTATTTAAGACTGCATTTATGTGCAGTCTTAAATAGTAACTTTTACTCAAAGTACATTTGAAATGAAGTAATTTTTTACTTTTACTCGAGTACATTTTCAGATGGGTACTTTTACTTTTACTTGAGTAGGATTTAAGCAAAGTAAAGATACTTTTACTTAATTACAATTTTTCAGTACTTTTTCCACCTCTGGTTTTAACACGTACATACTTTGAGCAAACAAAAATCTGCATGGAATACTTTTACTTTTTACTCTTTAAGTACATTTTTAAACATGTACTTTAATAGATTTTTTTCATGTGGTATTTTTATTTTTACTTTTTTGCTTCAGTACTTTTACTAAGTAGCAAAATCGAGTACTTCTTCCACTACTGGCTGCGTGGTATAGCAGCTTACAGCAATTTGCCATTATGTAATGCCCATTGAAAAGCCACAATATGAACCTTATTAAACTTAATTAAACAGTTTTCATAAAAATGGTAGGGCAATAACAAAGTCCACATACGGTAAGTACAAGGGTGGCTCATAAAAAAGATTAAATTTTGAGGGGTTGTCCCTAGAGTTTACAAAGGACTAAAGTGGTGATTTAAGGACAGTGGGATATTTGAGGAGTGAAAAGACCAACTTCACGACTTCTATGATTCAATGGGCTGGATAAAATCTGGACTTGATAGCATCGCACACAGCACGGCTTCTGAGGTGAAGAATCTCAAACGCAGAAATAGTAAAGTTAAAATGTGTCAAAAGTTTGGTGCTGTGTTCACTGAAGGAAATTGGGTTTTGCAAAAGCCTGGGTATATCCTTTTCAAGTATTATATGTAAAATGTTAAGATCTTTAGAGTACCTCTAGCCTCGCTCACAGTAATTTGCATAGTGATTAGAGAGGTAGAATTTTAAATATATTCTGTCTATTCCAATATCCTGGAGACCCCGTGTGAGGGTTTATGGTTATAGGGAAATTTGTCTTCTGCATTTGCCCCATCCTTCAGTGCCGCTAGGGCAACCTGTCAAGAGCAGTGGAGGATCCATCTCTCCGGATCTTGAGCTAGGCTTGGTTGGAACTACCTAAGCTTTGGGTCAAAGCAGTGAATCCAGAAAGTTGTAGTGATCTGAGGTTTGATTGTTACTGATTTTAAAATAGTATATGATTTTTAAACTTGATTTAAAAAAGTAATAGTCACAATCATGTGATAATTCACCAGGAGTTCTGAGAAAAAAAGATGCTGCATGTTGTGGAATTTTGCATCTCCTGCCTAGTCTTAGCCAGGACACCACCAGTTCATTGTTGACATTTCTCTGTGGTCACTATGGCGTCATCCAACTATTATAGAATTTGTCCTCCTTTAACATTGTCAGTTTCCTTGGTCAATTCATGTCTCATCTCTCTGCTTTGCTCTTCTCATTTTATTTCAGCCAGCTTGTCTACAAGCTGTCCTTTTTAGTTCCTATTTAAACCTCCTTGTGTGGAAGCATCGTCAGGCTTGAATAGCCAATACTAACAGTGCAGTGTTGAGACTGATGGTAAATAAACTTCTCCTGTCTCAAACATACGAGCACTTTCCCTAACACTGCATTTTGTCTCTGGACCATAATTTGGCCACACCTTACCTATGCATTTCCCTACACAAAATCATCAGGAAAAACATACATTTTTAAAAGGTCAATGCAAATATAATGTCCAATGTAACACCAGCAGCATGGCAAACAGAGTGGCACTAAACTGCTGTACTTGTTTTTTCCTCATTAAAATTCTATGGTTTGGTGAAGGGTAATTGATGCGTCTTTAGTGCCATGTCAGCTCTGTGAAAAGGCCAGTTGGGGTCACCACTTTCCTCTCCTCTCACCTCTCACCCCTTTCCTCCTCTCCTCTCCTCTCCTCTCCTCCTTAAACCACCTCCATGACTAATTCAGACCCTAATAGAACATGGCAAGTGTTTTAATGAGCCAAACCAAAGAAGCCTCCAAGCAAAGCCGCAGTAACACCAAATCTGACCCTCTGAGAACTTCACTGAAAACCAGACCCCATTTTAATCAAGAGTAGCTTTCCTATCAATATTCAGGACATGTAGCCTCTGTGGCACCATTTAACCTACCACCCGCTTAACTTCAGGTAAAGACAAGCAAGGCTATTGGTAATACTCACAAAATAGACACTGTTGTTGAACTTGGGATAGCTTGACCTTGCCATTCAAAAGAGCAGGCCCATAATAGAAGTTGGTTTTAAGCGCTGCCCTCTAGAGTTTAGACTTTGTACACGTAATAGCCCTGGGCAAAGCAATTTAAGAGTCTGAGATGTTCCCAGTTCTCTACAGCTAATAAATACTCCTATGTGTAAAGGGCAAGCAGTCAATATAAAGGATTAGAATACTGAGGTCAGGTTAGCTGCAAAGTGCAAGGATACAATACAATAAGACAACAGTTACAGCTGTCCATCACTTTGGATGGAACAGTTACCTGTAGTCTGTTACTACGAGGCGTTCATGTGCACTCACCTCAAAGACACACTGACCCCGGCACAGCTGATTGTAGCAGGTAGTAAATTCTCCAATGAAATCATGGCTGTGTGAAGAATCAAAACAACTCTAGTCAATGGATGCAATATGAATGACTTACAATGAAATGTGTTTAAGAGACCAGGAATTTTGAGACAATGGAAATTAAGCAGGAAATAAGCAGAGCCGAATGTGGTTCTTTTATATTTAGTTATGCCAGGGATGTGACTAGACTGAGATGTTATGGATATGTTGTGATATAAGCTGAGAGGAACTAAAGCCCTTTTACCTTCCATCTCTGTCCCAGTCATAGATTTCCACTTTGATCGTTCTGAAAAATACAGCACAGAGCACACTGAGACTGTTTGCTTGTAGTAAACACTGGCAGCGCCACAGAAAATCTTACATTTTAGCTACAAATATCCGTCAAAGGACATTTTACATAATGATAAAATAACAAAATGAGGCTCAAAATATTTTGGAAAAGGGGTATGTGCATTATCTAAGTTCCAACAGTATCTAACAATTTAAAAAATACCATAATCAAATGAATGGCCAGAGCAGACAAACTGAGCCAAAACAGATATGTCCCTGAAGAAATGTAGAGAATAGTATGGATGTTGTGAATCAATAACACATAATATGCAGATCCAAGGACTGCAGACATCCAGGTGTGCTAACCACTCATCCCTTAAGATTTCAAGATGGAAAATCGAAATGGAGAACTGATCGAAAATGAGGCCCACCAGATCAGATAGAGAGATTTGTGGAGCGTTTTGTGGCATGACCCTATCAATGATTTCCAGTCATGTGTGGCCAGTCCGGCAGCAGCAGGCGGACATGGTGGAGGTGGGAGGTCCTGCTGTCCTGCCCTGACCTCATCCCATCTGCCCTAAATGATACACACATCACCCTCTCCTTATTGAGTGGAGATAGAGAGGTTTGTCTAGTACTCAGACACTTGTCATCTGCATGTGAGGTTCAAACACCACTGCTGACTGACGAACAAATAAACAAATGTGTTTTGACATTCAGACTCCAGCAGCCTGGGCACACTGTCAGTCTGTCAACTTTAACCTTGTGTGATGGTTCTTCATTTCTTATAAACTATAGATGAGAGAAGAAGCTACACATATCTCAGAGTATATCGTTTTAGATAGCGGCTTGGTGGTCTATATCGCTTAGTGATATGGTTGAGGGTTTTATTCTTGGAAAAACCAACTTAGACCTTGTGGAGTCTGCAAGTCCTTGAATTCTGTTATGGGTTCTTGCTGACTTAAATACAGCCATAGTAAATGAATGTGAGTGTGAAGATCTGTCTAAACAGCAATGAATTTAAAAGGCTATTTATTAGTTAGTAGTATGTCACCAAATGTATTTATCAAAAGGAGGAAGTCCAAAATCTACTGCTGTTCCCCAGTCTTTGCGACAAGTTTTCCTATTTCGTAAAAAGATAAAATGTTGAAGAGTAATCACAAACAATTATTTGTTTTTACAGAGTTGCTTTAGCGAAAAATTAATACGAGAGAAATTTGTCATTTTAAAGAGACATTTTGAAACAGGCGCAGATTCTAAATTGTGATAGATTTTTTCCTCAATCATTTTCCATGCCGCTGACCCAATTAGCCTGTGCTCCCAGCAGAGTCGCCTGCCCAGAACTACCTCTGCTGACATCTGGAGTGGATAGGCCCAAGGTTTGACAAGACGATTTGAGCATATCTCCTAAATCCACTGCACCATCTCCTGTCAGCATCCACACAAACCAGCAGTCTCCACTTTCCACCCCTTATTTTTATTTCCCTGTCTGTCTCCCAAGGGTCCTGTTACTCTGTGCACAGATTCTGATAAGATACAGGAAATGCCTCCAGAGCAGCCAATCAAATAGCCCAAAAAGATGGTTTGTGAAAATCAATGGAAATGCAGGCGAGGTGGTATCTAGTCAGAGATAGGGCAGTAATAATTCCCTGTTTGAACAGTGGATAAAATAACAGAGGAGAATCAATGGTGTCTAAATTTGACACATTCCAACTTGTTCTGTCAGACACTGGTTTTCTCACTTCACGTCAGAGTCATCAGGGTGCAACCAACAGGATAGAAGAGTAGACTGTAAAAATGTGAGACCGTAGTGAGACAGCCAGTGATCCCAAATCGAAACTATAAACAAAAGTGCACTTTTTGTTTTGGCTGTGGTAAGTGTGGACAGAGGGGTGCATTGTGGGAGCTTTATTTTTTATTTATTTATTTTTTTGTCTTTTTTTTTTTTTTTTTGTTATGTATAATTTAAAAACAAATAAATAAATAAATAAATAAATAAATAAATAAATACAATTAAATTTAAAAAGAAGTGCACTTTTTGGGTGGTTATTTAGACATATAGGAGAAAATTTGAGCTTTTGGAATGGTCATGATCAATAATTCAATTCAATTCAATTTATTTTTGTATAGCCCAAAATCACAACAACAGTTATCTCGGCGGACTTCACAAAATTGTTGATTTAGCAGACAGACAGAGATGTCAGAGAATGAAGCAGAATAAGAAACAGTCATAAATCAAATATATAACTGAACAAAATAACATAAAAGTAATAAGACCACAAGGTAGCTTGACTAATCCTTTATTATTAGTCTGTCTACATTTCCAAAGCTCAAAATGCTCTGTTCCACCTTGTGATGTCATGTAGTGGTAGTTTTCACGATAACCTCTTACTTTTTGTTCAGTAGAGATTGGAACTTCTAGGGCTGAAATCATCCAAATGATTCTAGTGAAGGTGTATGGAGTTTAAAACCAGAGTGGAGCACCTCCTGTATTACTAAATGACATCACAAGGTGGAAAAGAGTGTTTTCTGTTGGAGAGAAGAATTCATCCTAAATATGGAGGTTTATGTGTCAAACGTGTGTGAATGAAACAAAATACAACTCCAGGTATGATGAGGAAACAACATTATAACGTAGATCGGAAAACAGCGTACTCAAGTTTTTAATATCATTGCGATATTGTACGATACTGATTTTGTTCTCAACTGTGACAAGACTACTTCTACTACTTCTACAGCACTACCTCTATGCCCCACTTTGCAGACTGCTACCATTCTGGCTGCTTTTAGATCGGCAAGACCTTCTCCGACCCATGCTCCAGTAAACCACATTGATTTTCTGCTAATTTAATCTTTTTCATCTTTCCCTAATGTCCTTTTTAGCACATAAAATCCACCATTCCTGCCACAATACTTGACAGTAACACTTATTCTCATATAAAATAAGGAGATGGAAAGCCAGGCTCCATCATGCTTGAGTGTACCTGTCGTAGTCTCCGTTGCACAGCGCTCTGACAGGAATGGAAAAGGGCTGCCACACCGGGTTCAGCGTGCTCTTTACCACCTCCGTCTTATGGCAGATGGTGAACCTGAAGACGCAGGTCAGAAGTGATTTTAAATTCAACTCAGAAAACCTCTCCCCACTGCACCTACACTGTCTGCACTTAAAACACTCGACCTCCTTCTGCTGACCTTATTTGCCCTTCCCTTTTGATCATTCTCCACAGTTGTGATCGCTTTATTAAAATGGATCACTAAACAACACTGAATAAATGCCTGCCAAATCAGGTCCCAATGGTGCTCATTGAAATTGTTTTCGTCCTGTTTTTAGACAGCCTTGTGTGCACAGCAGTTTTAGGGAAATCCTCTATGTCTGAGCCTAACTCTGGGGTAATTTTGGACACAAACAGAAGTGGACTTGTAAAAGGAGGGACAGATGTGGTCATAACTGCCTATTTTGGTTGTATTGGGTTGTTTATTATTGGGTTTCAGATGGCATCTCAACATTATATAGGCCAATAATATTTAAGGCAGATTGAGGTAGCTAAAATTAATATAGCTAAAATGCAGATTTTAATATGACGTTATTGATCCACAAGGAAAATTATTTGGACAGAGTAGCTCACATATCACAATATATTATAATAACAAAGAGCAACAATATAAATAAGCAGCAAAAATAGAGACTGGTGTCAAATAAAGCATATATAAATGTATATGTACATGTAAAAATAAAATATCGAAATATAGTAATATAAAAATATCTGTTATGTACAAGAGGTCGTAAGGAGAAACAGTGCAAAGATGAAATAATGATGATGACATGACATACAGTGAGTTTGATCAGGTTCAACTTTTCTGCATTTCCCTTTTAGATATTTCCTGGTGTATGTAAATGATAATGTCACCCCATCTCTCAGTATGCTGCCATCACGTTCCAGAATCTGAAGACCACTAATTTCTGGGTTTCTGATGACATCACAACTAGACCAATATTATTTAATACAATATAGAATGGTCTTGGGTCTAGTCAATAATAGAAATGATGAGGTTCCATATTTGGGAATTTAGCTTTCCAATATTTCATGGTAAAGTACAATGTAATTAATAGGAAAAACTGGCTCTTGCCCCCATCTGGAAGTATGACATCATCACATTATAAGTGAGTGAAACCTGTTTAAGAAACCGATCCAAACTCACGTGCCATCTTCATTGCTTCTGTAGAAAACCATAAAGGGATCGGACTTCCCAAAAAAGTCCTTCTTGTCCAGTTTGTTGGCACAGAATTGCATGGTGGCACAGTCCTGTGGAAAGAAACAGATAGGGAAATAAAACTTAAGAACATTGTGAATCTTTGGTGCCTTGTTTGTTTGTGCAAGCTAGTGCCAAGAAATAAAAGCAATAGACTGGCACCACATACAGGCAAAGTGCTGACTAAATTGTAATGAGCAAGAAGTCTCCCACACCTGCACAGGCATTCATTATCACTTCTTTATGCATCTCCAGTGTAACAGTGGTGCATGTTATAAAAGATAGCACACTGGAGCCGCTTGGTGTCGGATATAATCATAGTAATAGTACGAGAGACAATGCAGAGCTGTGCAAAGTAATGGCTTCTAAAATGGGGCTCGCAGAAGAGGGGGCTGTGTACAAAGAGGATGTGGGGGGTGCAAGTGCTGCTAATGATACATTACAAAGCCCAGCATTACTATAATTATGCTCATTTAGCTAGCATTTCACCGTGTGCTGCCATTTACAAGGACAATGAATATGCTTCATAATGCACTTGGTTCCACAGAGTCCACGCTGGTCATGGTACTAGACAGCGTTGAATAATAATGAGGCAATATGGCAGACAGGTGGAAGTTATAACACAGAATTGCAATGATTTAACCGGGAGGGCAGTTTGTGGTCTTAAGTGATCAATGAGATTTACCTGTGTCAAACCATTATACACGAACATTTTACTCAAATGAATCACCCACTGGCCGAATAAAGATGGAATCAGGAAAGGCTGATTGACTATTTAATAATGTAAATTAATGTTTTGATTTCTCTTTCATTTTGAGTTGTTTAACAAACCTGAATAAGACCGTAAAAATAAGGCTCTAATCTTTATTCAGCTAATATTTCATTATACAAATAAATGCTACCGTTTAAACATGCCATGTTAATCACAGGATGTATCTGACAAACATCTGCATAATCCGCCTTAGGATTCAGCATTACTTTTGAATATTTCATTCAAGTTCCGACAGTGATGATGCAACTACCCTGTCATCACATTTTAGATATCAAAGATTGGCCCCTTAGAGCAGTAAACAGGCACTTTACTTCCTGTTGCTTTGGGGGTTGAGGGTATAAACGTGAAGCTATTAGATCAGACTGTGCTCAGCCCTGGGTCAAACTTCCATTGATCGGTTTGACCCAGATCGGAGCCATGTTCCCACTGTGACCGAGCCCTGACTGCCCCAAACCATAGAGCTATAGGAGCCAAACACATTCAACATGAGCAATACAGGACAGAGGCATATCTCATAAAAGTACAAGTACATAAACTGGGTAGAAGTAAGACTCAAGAAAAAGAAATGGTTTAAACACCATTTTAACATCTCCACATGATTTGATTTTTTTTCGATTTGTGTCACATTGCCCACTTGTTGGTATTACACAATATAAGAAATATGCTAATCCAATTTTGGAATGGAGTTAATAAGTATAATTGTAATTAGATTTGCAATATAGGCCTATTCTGGTCAGAGTATACATTATATACATATCCAGGAACGCACAGAAGAGACAGAAATATGAACTAATTGACTAATACCAGAATCCCATAATTTATAATTACATGCAGTGTTTGTGGTTTGATGCGCCAGTGCAAAAGTAAAGAATGGTTAAGGAATTGCAATATAGTATGTGTCCCTAAACAAGGTATAACAACACTACTTCACGATTGTGCCTTCTTTGTACCATATTTTGTATATTGACTGATTGCTCTGACACAGTTTCAGACCATCACAAATAAAGCTTGAATCCTTTGGTTCTGGCACATTAAGTTTGCAGACAAATGATCGCTGGTCAGACTATATCTCAGTAAAGGGGCTCTAAGTAAGACAGAATCTGCATTTCATTAAAGTTTTTAGTGCAGAATTTTATGGCAGCAGCTTACACTCTCTGTCCTTAACGCCTCATCTTTGTACCACTTTTACGAGAGATGTGATAGTTTAAAGTTTTTGAGAAACAGAAGCATTACATTTGCTCCCTGATGTCAGTAATAGCTTCATATGCTCTTGAGAAAACCATCAGAAGTGATTAGCGCTGTTGTTTCGCCCTGTTTCCAATCATCTCCCTGAGGATTTCAACCTAAGAGCTCTGCTAAGTGCTGATTAAAACAGTCAGTGGCCGCTTGTGGCTTCAGTGATTTACAATATAGACTGGTGCATGGCATGACATCTCAAAGTGAGTAAATTGGCTATGAATCCAGCAAGTTATGATGACATCCTGTGTCGTTGCAAGTTTTATTCTCTTGATAGCTTTTTACATAACCTCTAAATTGCCAACTTCACGCTGCGTCTCATTTGTGGATTAAAAAACTACATTGTCAGGAAACTTCACTTCAGCAGGTTATAGAGACCTTAAAGTTGTTTCTTCATTTTAACAATGGTTACAAGGAGTGCCGCTATAGTCTTGACGTGGCCTTCACAATTACTATGTAGCAGCAAAATGGTGCTGCAAGCTTCCACATAACAGCATGTGGTGCAGGGCTCTCATTAACCAGAAAAAGGAAGAAGATTCAGTGGAGCTGGAGGTTTAGGTGTACCAAGGGAATACTCCTCACTGCTGTCCTGCTGTTTCTCTGCTCTGCCAAGAGACAGCACTGCATAGAGAGAGATGCACAATGTCACTGTGTAAAGTGTGAGTGGGTTTTCAAAGCCCTGTGGATGTGTAGGTACTGTAACTATAGGCGTTTGGGCCAGTGCTGTGCATGGAAATGTGACATTGAAATGGCCACAGTGATCCATAGCCATTTCTGTTTAAATATATATACTGACCTAATGATTGACATAGTACACCATATATGCTTTTCACAAGGCCGGGAAACCATGTAATGTAAAACTTCATGACTATGTAACTCAACCATGCTTACAATATTTGAATTTACTTACAGTAATTATATCTGAGAAGTTTGAGGGTGATTAGAGTGATTAGAGAGTTTTGGGTGACAGCTGATGGTTGTATTTATCTAGCAGCCTACTTGATTTTTTTCTTTCTTTCCCAGTGAGGATTCTGAACTTGGGAGTGTTCCAAATGAAATCATCAAGTTTAGACATTAAGAAACACTACATATATCTCAAAGACAAACTGTAAAACTGCAAACTGTTTTTGTTAAATTTGTATCTTGGATTCTTTTTGTATTTTTCTTACCTACAAGTCACAGTGGATTATATTCAGTCTATGTGTAAGACCCCAGTGACACAGAGGTGACTCATGTAACAGATGTACGACATTAACTTGTTTTTGTTCAACTCGCTGAAGGACTTACATCTATGGTTCAGTGGAAACTACAAAGAGACTGATGACACTGGTATCAAAACATATATAAAATGTTCACAAACATTTCATTGTTAGAAGTGAGTTTAAAGACGATGATGGGGTACTATAAATGATCATATTAAAATATTAGAGTTAGTGTCAAAGTGGAGCGCCGCGCTCCTGAGGAGATCATCACCTACTGCCGCAGATTTACAGTGACGTAAATGGCAACACAGAAATCAGACACGTGTTAAGTTTTACTTGCTACTGCAAGGGAGCCCTGAGACAAGCAACAGCCGCTGTTCTTGTCTCCAGAGTCACAAAGGACATCCACTTGCTGCAACTTTTATTCAGTTTCAGACAATAACACGTGACCAGGAAGCTGCGACCTTTAGACTCCCTGTACACACGTTAATCTTGGGTCAAAGTCTCAGTCGCGTAAGCACTTCTTTTGCACACATAAGCACATATAACTCAGTAGCTCAGTACACTTTGATAACATATCGTTACAATTCTATAACAGTTAGCCACACCCAGTTGATGTATTTTTTATATTAATTTAGATACACATACAGATGCAGAACTTTTGTAGAGGAGCCACAGCAACAAGCCGTACACTGTGCCAGAAAAACCTGCCAGAGGAGGAGTCTTTGATCCACACTGTTACTGATACTGCCCAATCAGACCTGTGCCAGTCCAGAGAGCCACCTGACCAGCTACAAAACCACTTTCCCAGCTACTGTCTCCAAGTCCATCCCCTTTCCCTCCAGCTGTTTACCTTGGGGCTGGGTCATTGGTCACAACACTATAAATCTCAATTCACAAGGAACAGCAGACATCTAAACGTCTTGAAATATCTGCTAGTTTCTTTATGGGGAAACTGTGCTTTTGGTCTCAGGGTTAACCACCGTAAACATGAGAAGGCTATAGTGACATGTCAAACCAGTGACCCTCTAAATGAGCCGCTGACACAAGAGAGACTTGTCACAGAGATCATAATTTGCATTTATATGAGAAAATTGCTTCTGGAGAGGGGCTTTCCAGTGTTGCTGCTAACAGCTCTACACCTGATAAGTCACAAGCCTACATCTGTCGTATACAGGGTTATTGGAAGACATATTTGTCAAAATACAATTACTGTGAAGTGGCATTAGATTTTTTCCAAACTGATGAACACACTAGACACAATATAGGAGATGGATCTTTGCCACAGAACAGGCAGATGGAGGTGTTCCTGACAGGATAAGCCCATTTCAATGGGATGGGACTGCTGTTTCATGACACATTCAATTTTGGTGCAGAATAGAGACTTTCATGAAAACTACAGGAAACCAAGCAATGCGACTAGAATGGAAATCAGTGAACAAGTTACTGATTTTTATGACTATTATTATAAAAAGGTTATTTTGTCTTGAACTGAATGAATGAAACTGAATGAACTTGATCTCTTTAAAATGATATGTGTATTTGTTTTTTTATGTTCAAGTGGGATATGCTTAAGAAATATGAATGTTATTGCACCTCCTTCTACTTTTGAGCTGTAAAGAGCAGTGCGCCTCCATTCACCTCACAGCCTCAACTTGGCTCCCGTCCATTCACCTCATAGTCTGAACTTGGCTCCAAGTGACTATTTCATGCTCTTGAAACTGAAGAATGGAAAGAAGCCACACTTAGAAGCTGTAAATTATATTAGGGAAGTTATAGAGAATTGAGAGACGACTGAGCCTTTTGTACAACCACAAATAGATATTGTTATGTGACTATTATTGTGACTATATTGCTGAGTTGTCATGTGATGGTCAGGATGGACTTACATAAGCAAGTTGCTTCAACCCAATCCTTTTTTTGGTTGTAACCACAGACTGTATAAAAAAGTGTGACATCACCCACAGCGTTCAGCTCCACTCAAATGAAGCTCGCGATGCTAATGGGCACAGGAGTGAATTTGGAGCCAGGCTCTATATTATGAATAGAATTTTTTTGAAAGACAAAATACCAAAAAAAAAAAAAAAAAAAAAACTCATCAGGATCACGTAGAGTGGATTAATACGAACATTTAAGACCAAAATGACGAGGCTCACAGCAGCAGTTACAGATCCCAGTGTAAGTCAACTGCAGCCAGGGTCGGAAGGAGCTGGAAGGGCCGGCATGTGAACTTCCTATTTGGAATGCAGTGCCTAGCAGTGTTAATTTTGACAAGGAATTTTAATTTAGTTTTAGTCTTAGTCTTTTGACTAAAATTACTTTTAATTTTAGTCTAGTTTTAGTCATCAGATTTGTTTTTGTTTTAGTCTAGTTTTAGTCGACTAAAATGAAAATAGATTTAGTCGACTAAAAGATTTTCACACGTATCAATTTTTACCTTTTACATTGAACATAAAACTATACTTTCTTGAAATTGGGATATTAATATGCAAACATTTCACACTTTATATTTAAACACAACTTTTTTTTTTTTTTATTGAAAATGTGTTTCAATGTTTAAATGGAAAAGCAGTAGCAAACAAAGCACAAAGACAGTATAAATTATTGCTGTCTGTCTTTATGACACCAGTGTAAACCACATCAATAACTGTCAAAATGATAATTCACAGCTAAATCCAAAATATATTTAAAAAAAAAAAATATTAAAGTGCAGGTGTCAAAGGCCCTTTTGCCCTATACAGTTTATTACTGCAGCTTATTAATGCATAACAAGTACTGTAACAACCTTTGAACTCTAAAACTCTAACTCTAACTCTTTTTCCCCTTGATTGACGCGCCACATGGTTTACACGTCGTCTTATTCTCTTTATCAAACGTGAAGTGAGACCACAGGTCAGACCGTCTTTTTCTCCCAGTCCCAGTCGCCAACATCTTCTCTTAGCACTTGTTGCTCCTCTGTCCTCCTCATGTTTCTCGGCGGGGCGCGTTAGCTTTTCGGCACCGCGCAACAACGCGCGCTGTGATTGGCTCTTTAGCGCAGCGGCTGCTCGTTCCTCTCTCTCTTCTCCTGAGGAGTCCTGACACTTATTCGTCACCATGGATCTATTATTCGTCACAGGTTATATTTTCGTTTCGTCTTTTATTTGTTGACGAAAATGTCCGTCTATTTCGTCATCATTTTAGTCATTTAAAAGTAATTTTTATTTAGTTTTCGTCTCGTTTTCGTCCGCAAAAAACCTTCGTTGACGAAATAATTTCGTCATAGTTTTCGTCAACGAAATTAACACTGGTGCCTAGTGCGTTAGCTATGTCCATTTATATATATGGTCTATGATTGCGACCAATACAAATAGAAAATGTTTTTTTTCTTTCTTTTTTTCCTTGTGAACAACCAAAAATAAACTTCAGTAATTCATTTGATGCCACACATACAGTAGCAAACAAAGCCATAACATCTTAATGCAGATAAACATGGTGGCTTTTCTGTGCTACAGCAATAAATATTTTACAGTGCATTTTCCTTGTTATTGCACAGCACAGTTCAAGGGCAGCATTAGCACAACAGCCTCGCCACTTTTAACCTGCCCAACCGTACTGAATGTGAACGCGCCCCAAACCATTTAAGCGCCCAGGGTCATACCTCAGATTCCCAATTTCCACACAGGCGCAGCAATGGTGGCCATCTTTATCGCCCCTGTTAGCTTTCTGGTCAATGAGCCTCTCTGCCTTCTCCACTGGCAGCATCGTAACACAATTATTTACTATGTTCATTTAGCGCCATGGAAAGAAAGCCAATGGACATTAGCGAGCGTGGTGTGTTTATACAGATGAACGAGTTAACGCTTCGCAAACAGGACAAAATTGCTGTTTCACTGATTGGGATAAACACAGCCTCATTAAACTAGATCTTCAAAGATGTAGAATATTCAGTAGTATTTTGCAAAAGACGGATAACACTGCGACACACAAGTCAAAGCTATTAGCCAACCCACTTTAGTTGAGAGCATTTGTAAACAGTGCAAAGAACACTAATATAATTCAAGGCACACGCACAATTGTCTCATACAATTTCGTACCGACAGCCCATAATATATCAGCAGTAGGGAGTTAATGAAGTCAGAACTAAGAATAACACTGGTAACAATTAAATTATAAACACATAAATCAATAAAATGCTTTTGGCAAGTAGATCTGCACCATCGTAATGTGTCTTTGGACAGCTATTAGTTCAGTTCTTTCCAGAGTAAGATCAATTATAATTTATCTTAAACATAGATGTTCAGTGATCATTATCAATTCAGAAAAGATAGGCTAATATCAAATCAATAACTGTGTGTTAACACTTCCCATTGAAATAACATTAAACTTTATTACCCTAGAAGAAGTCTATAATTATATAGTCTAGTATCTTGATATAGACTAGGCCACATTGCAAGCCCGGTGGTCATGTTTTTGAATGTTTAGATTGGACGGCAAAATTGTTTTAACAAAGCTATACCAAAAGTAGCACATGATTAAAATGCTGTGTAGTTTTTTCATTTGTCTCTGTAGCAATGTTTTATTCAACTTTGACCACTGTGTATGTGATTACATGTTTCACAGCAGCACAATTTGTCAAGAGTTTTGTTTTTGTTTGTTTGAACAATCTAAATGAGAACCAAAAATGAGGCACTTTGACTCACCCTGCAGTTGCTTAGCTCCTCCGCAGACAAAATAATGGTCCCACATTTCTTCCCGGGTATGCCTCTGTTAAAAGAAAATATTTCATTATCAAGAAGGTATTTTTTTTTTATGAAACTACAACACAATATTCAAATGTCAGGACTAAACACAAATTAAAATTCATATGAGAAAGCTGTTTTGTAATGAGTTTTCAGACCCTTTTGTTGTCAAGCTCCAACTTATTTCAAACGAGTGGCCGACTCAACATTTATGTAAATCTGAGTTTCAGTTTCCTCAGTTTGTGAAAAATTGGATTTCATGGGTATAGCAAATTACTGTTCTGGATATAAACAAGTTGATTTATGTAACCATTTGGATTTACAACATTCATAACAAGACCAAGGTGTATTCATTTTAATTGTCAGATAAGTACAGAATTCCTTCTGCAGCTTTCACTAAGTGCGATTACACTGGCATGCTGGCAGCTTTAATAAAAAACATTTGTGATAATTTTACATACGGCCTTTTAGCTTTTCATTTTCCTATTAAATCTCCATTTTGAATTTTCATGGTCTTTCAGACAACCTCAATCACACAATCTCGACAAGCCACTTCCACTGCCTCTCTCTTTTGTAGCAACAGAAAAACTAATCCTAAACGCCCAACTGTAGTTTCTGAAGTGGAACCAAATCTCAGTCACTTCACTTCAGAGAGAGTCCATCCAAGTGAACACAACACGACAGCGTATCCGCTTTCCAATCACGCTCCACTCCAGCTGCCACCGCGCTTGTCATCTTTCCGGATAAAGACGGAAATTACATGGGCGTCCTGCTGAGGCCTGAGCTGGAGCACATCATTAGAAGGTTAGAACCACCGTGGAGAGCATCTAGATACTGAGAGACAGAATGGGGAGTTCTCAAACTGCACAACAATGTCCTTTTGGAAGTTTGGGGTGACATTTCAGTTAGGTGGGTGAGAGGTGTAACGGTGGAGTTTATCCTAAAGCGGAATATAAAGAAAGACAGATGCATAGGCCTATGTTGGTCTACTTCACTATTTACTTAAAAACACCTGAACATAGAAACACTGTTTGTTAACATTTTACTGATACAAAAGTACACAATGGAAGAGTGATGTATCTTTCAGCAAGGAGGTTATAAACTATACAAAAGTTGGGGTAATCCCTCATCCGTCTAGGAGTGGTCTGAGGAACAAAAGTTTTCTATGTAAGACTGTAGCTCAGTAGAATATCTAGTGTCTCAGGCCAGTACCATCAGATTGAAAATGATGTCTGGATGGGAGTCAAAATGTCTTGATTTCAAAAATAGTGTCCAGGTGACCTTTGAAACCTTCTTTACCTTAGTAATTACAAAAGGTTCAAAAGGTGAATTGTAGAATATAGAAAACGTGTGAGTGAATGTTTGTAAACATATACTGGTTGTCTCTGCCTTGAAAACCTTATTGAGGAGACCCAGTGTAACATTGTACATTCTGGGAAAGGCACCAGACAACCCTCATACAATGCATGTATCCAAATACAAGTATGTATAGTTTATTATCCTTGCATTTGACCCAAAGTCGCTGGGGTAACCTGTCAGGAGGAGTGGGGACCAATCTCCAGATGTTGAGCTAGGCTTGGTCAGGACTATTACCTATGGTGCATGTTTTGGGTTGAAGGGGAAAATAGGAGTGCCAGCGAGAAACCCATCCAGACACAGAAAGAAACATGCAAACTCTGCACAGACCTGGGAGTCAAACAGCCATGTATTATGCACTGACAAGTCTCACTTTTTAAAGAAGTTTTGATTTGACTTGAAGGCAAGACTCCCGCATAGGTTACTAAGGTTTACTACACTTCCAGAGCAATGCATTATTGAAGAGGGTAAACTGCAGCTATGGGACTCTATCAGATACAGAGCACTTCCTCTTCCTTATCTAACAGTGCAGGAAACACTGTGAAGACTTAAAGAAATATGGCATGTGTGTTTTCCATTAACCTCTGCTGGCCTCTTCAGTGTGCCCATTGTCAGTATACATATTATATCTAATGTCCAATAATAGAAAGCGTATCAGTTAGATCAATACCCTTTTCTCCAGAAGATACTTTTTATAACACTGCACAAAAGGTTTAAGGCTATGAACAAATAATACATCAAACACAGAAAAGGAGCTCAAGGAGAAGACCAAGTGAAGAAATGAGGCTTTGACTCATCACCATCTCTGTCTATCTACTATTTGTTCTTTTCAAGAGGGAATCTTTGTTGTATAACTGTCCAGAATGCTTTTGGATTATTTGTGATATTCATTATTATGACAGATTAGTACTTTTAATAAATATGTATATATTATGTGCATATTTTAATACTGTATATAATTAATAGACTACATTTTTTATAAGATTCATTACTTCGTACCAAGACCTGTATGAAAGGGAGTTGCACAAACTTGAATTATTGTTGAGCTCAAGTGTGCCCTGGATGACATTCGAATGTTTATAGCCTTTTTGTTCCAAGGACATGAGACCGAGATGGGCTCCAGAGGTCAAGTTATCTCTCTGGCCTAACGCTATTCACGTGTAGCCTTTGAAAACTGCAGAATAAGATCCAATGGTTTATAAAATGTCTTTAAGGAGGCTGAGAGAGATACTCTAATCACTGCAGCGGTGAGAAGAGCAGGCACCAAAAGGGCAATGGTCTTTGAAATGAGCCATGCATTATTGAGCACGGCATTTCCTCCTGACAATGACTGCTTAACTGGAAGGCACGCAGATTTCTTTATAGTGGGGTTGGCTGTTTGTACTAATAAACTATACAGAATTAGACTGGAATCAACATTACATTCATAACACAATTTAATGTACGTTTGCAACCAGCACAAATGCTAGAGTTAGGTTTAAGACTAGATTAGATTAGATTAGATATGCCTGTGGTACATGGTGATTGGATGGCGGGGAAAAGAAATTAAAGCTGCACTGTGTAACTTTTTAGGTTGGAGGTCCAGTACCATGGAGATGTTATAGCTTCACCTGTAATGTTCCACAATATGGTATTAAACTTGTATAAGATGGATTTATTCAATTATGGGCGTTTTTATTGCTTTGTGGGTGGGGTCGCTTCCCAGATCTCACCTGTAAATTGGCCTGGTGGCATCTTCTACTCGCCTCTATGGCGAGTGATAAGTTTAATGCCATAATTTTGAATACTGAAGGCAAAACAATAACATCTCCATGGAAACAAGCAAATGGCATGCCCTCGACCAGAAAGGTTACATAGTGCACCTTGTTGTTGTTAGAATTACCGTGAGGTGATGAATAATTAGGATGCTAAGATGGATAACGTTAGGAAAGTGAATAACTTTTATAAAACTCCAGTAGACAACAGTGCTTTAAACATATATACTAGTATACATACAATGCTGCTTTGTATTTTGTACTTTTTTTTTTTTTTTTTTACATAATTTTCTCACATTTCCAGAAATATATGTTTTATTACTGGCTAAGTTTTTGGGCTTCATCTATAGCCCTGTGTGGTCTAGCCCCTTGAACATGTACCAACTCCCCACCGCCACATTTATCCAAACTAGTTTCAAAGCATGTAAATTCCCATCTTGTTTTCAAATGTACATCATCCCGATCTAATGTCCAGCAACATGCGCCCTTGTTCTAGCTGGTCTCATTCACCGCCTCAGCCTCGGAGGGAGCATTTGGTGTTTGATGATGAAATGATGAGAAATACGCCCTGTCCTCTCGATTCCTACACTGTCAATCTATAGTGAATGCACACCACATTCACACAGAGAGAGAGAGAGGCTGTTTTAATCCTGGGGTAGTAGATCTTGGCCTTGTACTGTCTCCATCATGTCCACTGAATGGTTAATTGCTTTGACTCGCAGTAGTTTTGTGATGTATTCAGACAATCGAGTGATAATGAGCTTTTGTCAAAGAGAAGACATGATCGCGTCAAGATTAAAAGTGTTACATCAAAATTACATATTTTCTTATCACAAGAGAACAAAGGACATATGATTTATAAAGAGTTGCCTGTCTGAATGACATGACAGTAATAGCTTTTATAATTTAGAAGGTGTGTGTGCATGGCCTTCTTGTTTTATCATGGGTTGGATGAGAATTGGTCTTTGTGACTAAATACAAGTGAACGGTTGTCTATCTCATTTAGAATTCACTATACAATTTTTGAATCTGCAACTCATATTTTCATCATTTTATGTCTTAAGATTTATATTTATACCCTAAATTTAAATATTGTGGTTGGAAACCTGCTTTTGTCATATTTAATTTTAGGTCCCATATTGCACGAAATGGATTCTTTTGAGCTTTTGGCCATGTGATAATGCTGTTACCTCTTCAAAAACATACCTGGAGTTGTGTTTTGTTTCATTCACACGTTTGAGTTAGCCTGGTTTATTAGCCTCTATATCTCCAAAACTCAAAATGCTCTGCTCCACGTTGTGATGTCATATAGTAGTAGTTAACAGCTACATTTAAAAGATTCTAGTCAAGGTGTATAGAGCTTAAAACACAGTGGAGGTCTTCCTGTATTGCCACATGACATCACAAGGTGGAACAGAGTGTTTAACTGTTTGAGAAAAGACCTCAGCCTAAATATGCAGGATTTGTGTGTTAAACATGTGCGAATGAAACAAAACACAACTCCAGGTATGTTTTTGATGAGGAAACAACACTGTAACATAGATCAGAAAATAGCATAATATGGGCCCTTTAAGGGCCTGCTGTCATGACAATAAAGAATTAAATACTGTTTTTGGAAATGTTTTGAGGAAAAATGAATGCCTGTTTATCTGTTGCTGCTTTGTTGCAAATGATTAATATGAAATAACACTGACCTGACAACTCCAGTATCTCTTTGCTGCAGGTGAGTGGAGGTGGTGTCAGGCCTGTGCTAACTACCTCTGATATTTAACAGCTTTGTGGGCAGGGACAACTCACACATCAGTTATACAGAGAGACCAGAGAGAGACACAGACACCACGCCATATGTTCACCATCACTGCAGAAATGTGATCAGGGAAGAGGGTATTTTAATTAAACTCTAACTGTACGTATTTCCCCTTGAAAGCCTCTGCTAAATGGAAAACGTAATGTATTCACACATTTACCTTAAACTACTTTGATTTGGGTGATAATATGTGCCCTTGTATGTTGATCAGTCACATTTTCAATTCAATTTAATCTTAATAATTATATATAAATATGGCTTGCAATCATTACATAAAATAAAGAAAAAAGAACACAAAAAATCTGGACAAAGCAGTTGTAAATATATTGTAGTTGATCTGAATCTGTTACTGTACACATGACTTTTCTTAAAGGTGCACTGTGTAACTTGTCTGGTAGCGGATCTGTCACCTGCTTGTCTCCATGGAGATGTGCCTGCAATGTTCTACAGTATGGCCATAAACTTATGAATCTCCATGGAAACTTGCAAGCCAAATTACACGATAGATTTTTAGGAGAGGTGTCCTTACTCAGAGTAAGAATGGATGTTTTTTTAAGATAATTTTGAGAACTTTAACACCTGTACTTAAATAAATGCAAAACGTATTAGTTTAATACCATGCTCTAGACAATTTAAACCAAAGCATTCACATCTCCATGAAGACAAACAGGTTGCACAGCCCCACCTTTAAATATTTTATGCACATTACTCTTATGTGTCCTTAGATATGTTTTTAATATGTCTTATTTAAAATGTTAATATTTTGTGTTGTGTTGTCTGCAAAGTTTTTATCCAATCAGAAAGCAGAATGTGACTGTATTGCCCTTTATAAACTATTATGTTACAGCTATTTAAGTAAATGTACTGCGTTTTAGGTATTACAGTTGGACATCAGCCCATATTTGATTAACTTTGATGATTAATGCAAAAACCCAAATGTAACTTGTAAGTCTTTTCACGACTCTCTGGTACTCCACATCTCTGATCAAACTCAGTGGATCAAACATTAGCTGAAGGAGAAAACAAATAAGACCGGACAGGATTGGGGCAGATCTCTGAGTTATTTTGATGTTTGGTTGCTAAGAGCCAAGTTAGCCACAGCTGACTTGACACTTTTTGATCATACGAATCATCCAAGATCAAGCAGCATATTTAGACATGACTACAATTACAATGAAACTGTGGTGCAGAATCCCAATACGCATACAAAGGAGCCATTCGCCACAGCCAAAAAGTAGCAACAATTGACCATGACATGGAAGGTAACAGGGAATCTACCTTAATATATTGGCCTCTATAAATTCCCATTTGGAGGCTAGGGCTGTCATGAAAAGGTGAATTACTGCTGTTGAATTCTCCATTTACCTATCTAAAGCCAGAGAGCGGTGGCGAGATTAAAGTCCGGAGAATAGGAAGGAAGCAATTGTTGATGCTGCTCACATGCAGTCATTAGGATGAAGAATGGCGTTGATATTTAACAATGCGGCGACGTGTCAGACATACCAGAGATACTGGAGGGGGGGGGGCAGACCATAAAATACAAGAATATGAGTTTTTGATTCCACTCTGCATCTGGCTCTTGGTGGAGTTGTAAATCTGTTCTATACATGTATGAATGTCACTATGGGATAAGGAATATTTCACTATTCAGTTTTATACCTATATGTTAAAAGGAGAGAGTATATATTATGTTAGGAAGTTCGATATCGCAAAATGTGTATCCTCGCAGTTGTAATATAAGGGGAATTCTGTGCTCTGCAGCAGAGCAATGAAAAGATTTAAGTTTACACTTCGTATGTCGTATGATAAGACATGTATTTTATTATGTTTATGAGGGAGATACTACAAAAAGCAAATCACAGATATGGTCCAGTAATAAAAACAATACCTTACAATGTAATGTATTCTCAACAGTGAAATAAAATGGCTTTGTAGATCAATAGATCCAAAATATCCCTGGCCTACAAAATCCACAATATCTTCACCATTGCAAGATAAGGCGATTCCCAGGCCACTGTTTCAATGTTGATACTGCCAATATAAATCCTAAAGGGACATTTTCGCTTCACACTTTTACCTCTGAGAATTATCACAATAATAATCATCACACATCAGACAGAGGTATTATGAAAACATTGACAAACATCACCATTGGGAGACCAGTGTTACTGAAAAACAAATCTCTAGGATGACAAAATGATCTAATCGACTCTATGTGTTGTATGTAATCCAATGAAATGGCTAAGTGCCACTGTACATGTTTAGGGGAGTGGGTGGAATATACTGTGGTATCAGAACGGTTGCCAAAATTTTCTTTTTGATTTAACTAGGATTAACTACATAATCTTGGCTACTGTCCATACATTGATAAACCTATACCTAATCCTATCTCACTGGGATTAAATAAAATATGTATTACAAAGTGCACTGGCTAATTCAAGCGGATACCAGTATACCCCAGTGAGATAGCAACTCCCAGTGCTGCAGCATGCTGAGAATCTGATGTCTTTTGAAAGCAGGTAGCTACAGGCAACCTCAACTAAATCCTTTGAAGCCAGGTTCGAACTAGCACATAAACCAGTAAATAGGACAAAAACACAAAGTGAAAAAAGTCAGTGAAAAATGGAGATACAATACCCCTGAAAATGTGTTTGCTTTACAACAGCAGGGAGAAGGAACACACAAAAGCATTACACCCCATCCCTTTCATCCATTGTGTAAACCAGTGGAGGTATTTATAGAAAGCACCAGGTCTCCCACAAAGACAGGACGAATCCCCAGAGGTCTCAGGTATGTAGTCGTATACAGTATATGTGCTAATTAGTAACACTTGATATGCTACAGTTTCAGTTCACACATGTTAAAACAGTGTCGTCTACAGAGATAGAACTATAGTGGTGCTAAAAAGTGACAAAGGGCTATTTCTAAATAAATAGGTGTTTCATCAACCACCTGGAGCTAAAATGGACCTTGCTTTGAAAGTGAAAAGACTCATTAAGGATTGTCAGCCTAAGAAGATCTGTCCAGTATGACTAAAGATTTGTCCCCCATTGAGACAGCTCCCAAACACTATTTGCTATTTCCACTTCTGTCTAAGAATTCAACAGCTCCCAGTGTGCAGTGATTCACTTTTCCTTTTTGTTTGATTAATTGTAATAATTAACACTTCACTTATAACAATACTGAAACATCATTTCGACTATTACACAACATCTTGCTGAAACTAGACTTAATGTTTATGCCACAATTTTATCGGCTTAATATTTATTTTCTAGATTTAATAAATCGTAAATGGTCATATATTTTTATATGGCGCTTTTCCACCTTCAAGGTACTTAAAACACTTTTTATGTCGAGAGTGGGATTTGAACCACCACGTAGTCGTTTATGCAAAGATCCTCACATCCTAAGGCATTCCCATGAGACAGTTGTATCCCATGCCTTTTTTCAGGACAACTCTCAGTGGGACATACCCTGAACACATCCCCAGGGAGGCATCCTAAACAGATGCTCAAGACTTTTCAGGTGGCAGCGGCTCTACTCCGAGCTCCTTCAGGGTCACAGTGCATTACTGTGGAGACATTACCTGAGACCACCTGTCTGCTTGTCCATATCACACTTGTCTCATTTGTGAAGAAGACCCAAAAATGTGTGAATGTTTTGCTGTTTTTAAAGAATTGGGCACAAATTAATCCACCCTCTAGGAAGTTTGTAAATTACTCTTAAATTTTGTCAAGACAGACAAAACGTTATTCTAAGATGACCGCATGTACCTACTCTAACATGTCATGTGAAACTTTATTGATACTTTGCAGCTGATGTGAACAACATTGGGGATGTGAGGCTAACTGATGGCACTACTCTGTTAAAAGCTCTGTCACTGAAGTTAGACTTTAATCTGGGCTTTATTAACACAGTCTGAGTTGATTTTGTGGGAACAGTTGAGATGATTTGTGCTTTTGTCTGTGCTTTTGTTGTGCTGTCTCTCACACATAAAATTACAGTAACAGCTAGCGTTAGGCTACAGTTTTTCAGTTAGGCACTTTCACCTTTTTGTTGAAAATCAAACACTTAAAAAGGACCATGAACTCTTTTATTGATCACAGGTTCCTGAAAATGTGCTCTTTAAATCCATTTGGTATATTTTCTTGAGTTTTCAGACTATTTTAACTATTTTTTTGTCTGTCTTTGCTAATGTGTGTATTGTGTCACCATGGAAACTGCTGAAGATTCTGCCAGTAGAAATGTATTATAGAACACCCCCAGCGTGATGTCACTGCAAAGTATCAATACATTAACTCATACAGGACTATGATAAGGTAAAAACCATAACAAGCCCTCCTCTCCCCATATACAACAGCCATAGTGTCTGGTCATTCCACACAGTGGACAATGTTTGGCCAATTTTCCCACAGACATAAAATCAAAGCCCATATCAGAGAGCAGATCTTCACCTGGCAGCACACATAATCACATTCTTTCAGTCTGACCTCTCTCCTCTCCGGCCTTACATTACACAGTGTGCTCAGACAGGTTCTGAATAGATTAACAACAGCAGTGTCAAAACAGCTCCAGTGTAAGGCGCTTTTGAGGCTCTCTCATCTCCAGCTGACAGAACTGCACCAATGAGAAGAGGCTTAGAGCTGACGGTCAGATACAATGCAACTTCAGCTGGTCTGAATCCCGATAAGGCAAAAATTAATTCATTCACTTTAGGAAAAATCACAAGAGCTGTGTTGTGCTCGACTTAAGACATGGTCTGTGCAGCATGGCTACAAACTCCCAGAAGTCACACGGAAATAATGACATAAAGATAATATTTATACAGAGAAGTACTGGATAACTTTGTATCTTTACATATAGCGAGGTTAAATTCCTAATTTACTCCCAATTCTCCAGCTAACTGAGTCTTTGCTGTTCATATAGATCTTCATAATGGATTAATGGATTAAGAATCAGTTAGTTAGTAATTAGTAGTCATCTTATTTCTTTTGCTGATCTATGCAGAAATAAACTTCTGGTATGGGTAAAAGCATTCATTATTTCATGTGCACTGGTTTCCTACTACATCAGATATAGAACATGTCCAAAAACTACAGCTGAATAAGGGTTTATATCTGAATTATATCTGTACTTTTCACAAAGACGAAAGGTACTAGGAACAGGAAATAAACTACCTGAGATCCATTTTCAAATTAAAAGCTTTTTTTTTTTTTTTGCCTAAACGTTTGGTTTAAATCTGTAGCAACTGTTAAAAGTGTGTGTAAAATCCTTCAGTCGTCCAGGTAGAATCCATGGCAAAAGGAGAAATTTAATTTGTCAACTGGACAGAGTTTATTTGGTCGAATACGTTTCGCAGCTCATCCAAGCTGCTTCTTCAGTTCTGAGAACTGAAGAAAAGGAGAAATTAAATTTCTCCTTTTGCCAACTGTTAAAAGTGCTAGTTTCATTCTCAAGACACATTTGTGCAACACTTTTCATCTTGTTGTGACATATTTTTTCCATATAACTTTAGACTCTGAAGCAGCTCTGTGATCCACCTGCAGAGGAAATGACATGTAACTGGGACAGCCTGAGCTAAAATACTGGCCACTTGACCATATCCCTACCCTGTACTATATTTTAAACTACGTAACAATACTTAAAAATGTTATTTATTGACATGAGTGTTCTTGTTTTCTCCATAATATTTTCAGTTATTTTGTAAACATTGAACACACATTGAAACACTTGTCTAGTTCCAAATATTGTTTTTGTACAATAGGGAGATTTTATTAAATACACAGACTGTTTTGATTCAAAATCTGAATGCAGTGATTGTTGGATGGTGCCTCTGTGGCGTTTCATGTTCTCAGATCCAAACTGGTCTCTAATAAGACCCCAGTTTGCGAAGATAAAACAGCTTCATGTACCATCAGCTTTTCCACACCTAAGCAGATATATAGGCAATATTAAAGGAGGACTCTTGTTAGTACTCAGCCTCACAGTCCAAATTGGCATTTAGCGAGGCAGCAAAACACACTAATTGTGTGCAGCGCTCTGAGGCGGTGGAGGCTGATTACTGTAAGGGGCATGATCTTCTGAATAAAACAGGCCAAATGTGAAGGGACAGAGAGCATATACTCCTGCACAGAAGAGATGACTAAGGGCCCATGCAGTGCTGCTGTATATTTAAAGCAACACCGTGTAACCTTCTGGAGATTTTTCATGGAGATCAGTTTTATGAGAGCCAGGTTTATGATGATACAAGCACGCTCACAACAAGGACACCTGTTTTCCTGTGTTTGTGCAATAAAAACATCCAAAATGAAAAGAAAAATGCCTTTTTATCTTGGATAAAAAGTTACATGGGGCTTTAAGGAGTCTAAATCTCCAATACAGAGTGGATAGGCTCAACATTGCACTAACCACTTTGCACCAGATTGAAACAAGCTTCAACAGATACAACAATATTTACCCCTCTACAACTTATAGGCCCATAGATGCCATTTACCACTGACTGGGACAATTGTAGTGTGTGCTATAAATATGCTGCTGCTGCTGCTGCTGTTATTATTGCTCTTGTGTCTGTAGTGTGGTGAGCAGCTGTTCCAGATCTGTATCATGTGACAGTCACCGCTGTTCACTCACTGAGATCCACTTTGTGGAAGACATCACAGATATAGACTAAAGACACAGAAATATGACTCCTTCAGTCTGTGGTGTTACATTGAGTAAGTTTAAATACAAACTCATCCAAAGCCAGAGAAAGCGTATCCACTGAGCCGGTCTCATATTCTCTGGGTTTTATCATTTCATTTGGTGCTGCACCCCAAGGCTTACTTAAATTTAATTTAGGCACAGTTCTTGATTGGGCCATTTAGGGAGAAGCTCATGTGGTACCCACGCTTGTTCCTTCAAAAGTGAAAAATGACCCCATTCCCAAGTTAAAATGATCCTATCTGCAACTCTAAATTAAGTTAGGTACATAGAGGCAATTCTCAAGGCTATGGAAAAACTTAGAACGTCTTTATATAGAACAAAGTAACACTTGAAAAGATTATTACAAGATATATTAATGCCACATGTGCCATATGCTATGTTAGAAATTATCATTATCACTATCAGGTATGGATGGTTGGGCTTGCTTGCATTTAAACCTTGTCTTTCCAAAATAATTTTTTAGACTGACATCTGCCTCTCCCTTTGTATTAATGTACTCACAGAATACATTGATGTTCATCTCAAAATACTCCACATTCCTCTGTTGTATTTCCTATTTTTAACAGTAAACCCTCTTTACCTGTGAGGAAACCCTGGCCCCTTGCTAGCAGTAGTGTGTGCTGCCTTAAAACTTCCTGCAGTGGTCTCTGAGCACACCTGAGTGATTATTGCTGGCTCTACAACTGAAACACATCATTCTCTTTGAAGAAACGCTGGACTCCCACCGCTGGGATCAGCTACAGATGAAGCTTTGATGTCCCCACTGCTCCTGGAAATATATGCAACATTTTCTTTTTTTCTTTTTTTTTTTACCTTTAATCTAATGCATTTGTATGAATTCCCTCCTGGCCAATGTTCCCTGTGGCCACATCCAGGCATCACGCAGCACTCAATGTTGTTTCGCTTATGGTTCATTTCCTCGTTCCCAGCATGCATTGGAAATGGGCACAAGGCTAATGGGTTTAACATGCTAATGCAAACCTGCGTTCATATGCTCCAATGTGGGGGCTAATTTAGCATATAAACTGAATGCTACCACCCATCTGGATAATAAGGGACATTATCCTATGGGATATATAAAACCTGGGATATATACATATATACATATATATATATATAATGAATCTTAATGATTTCAATGCATGGGTGAACTTTATTTGGGAATTTAAAGGAGATATATTATGCAAAGTGTGAGTTTTTAACCATCTTACAATGATTTGTATTTTGAAAAATGTCAGACTATGGGTCATACATAAAAAATGTTGTTTTGGCCTTTATCAAAAATGAAAATCTGTTGTAGCTTTGATGTATTATTACAATGTAGAAACAGGGCCGGCAGCAGTTTTATTATGTAGTATTAGATGAATGTATACAAACTGTAAAAGTGATGTGCGTGTCCACTAAATACTAGAAATAAACAGCACAACATGACTTCTTTAAAGGGGCATTTGTGTAACTTTTCTGGTGGAGGGTCCGTCAAATCCTTTTCTCCATTGAGACATTATTGCTTTGTCTGGAATATTTCACAGTGTTTGGTATCTTCACGGAGATCAAACCAGACCAAGTTATAGGTCAGATATGTGGAGAGGCAACCCCGCTCACAGTCAGAATGCCTGTTTTTCTAGGTATTTTTTGAACAGTAAAGCCACCTGTAATTGAATAAATGTAAGGCAGCGCTGTTTAATGTCATACTGTGGAACATTCCAGGCAGAGCAATGATATATCCATAGAAACAAGGATGTAATGGACCCCCAACCGAAAAGTTACATCAAAGGTCCAGTAAGTTCAATGCAATATCTGTCTTTTGCTATGAAATATTATTAGAAAGTTCTGCTGAGCCCTCTCCGAGTTTACAATATTGTTTCAGCCTGTACATGTCACGCCATATTTGCTATAGTCATTCGCATCACTCCTTCATATTGTCTTGTGTTTCCTGTGCCACAGTAACAGTGATATATGCAGCTCATTAAAATCAGATTATAAGAGAAAGCTGTGTACCACTTGTTACCAGTGTTTGTTGGGCCCCTTGCTGTTCACGTCACTTCCACTGGCCTGCTTTTCTGTCTTAATAACATCTCATAGCAAGAGCCATACATCTCTGCTAGTGCCTGTTCTTTTCCCAAGACAAATAGGCCGATGGAAAACCAAGCATTACATTTGTCCCCATGTGCACAATTTAAAAATGATTGAGCCTGGACTGGCAATATATACAGTAGATGTATACCGCTTATTGCACTATGGTGTGAGTAATGTCTGTCATCTATGCCAATGTAAATGTAATTAATCTTGTACAGTTACACTTTTTTCTTTCTGACAAGGAGTGTACTCAAGGAATAATAAAGGAGCACTGTGTATAGGGTATACGCCACCTTCTAGTCTCCATGAAAATTTTATTTTTTGCCTGAAATGTTCCACAGTATGGCATTAAACATATCAAACTATACAAGCAGGTGACACAAATAAGCTGAGGTCCAATCTGTGGAGGGACGTCCCCACTCACAGTGAGCTAAGGTAGTCCTGACCAAGCCTAGCAACAAGATCATGGAGATGGATCCCCAAGCGCTGCACTGTGGTGGATCACCGATGAGGAGATGCCCGTGCAGTAATGAAAGATGGGTCAAAAGTCAAAAGTCTACTTTATTCTTAACCTTAGAATGCATGTTTTAATTAATGCAAGATAGATAACTTTAATACCAAACTCGTCATAACTGGTGGAGCTTATACACCAGCTGCACTTCATGTCTGCTAGCCTCCAAAGATGTTATTTCTTTGCCCAAGTTACAGGTCCAATCCATGGAGAGCCAAGCCCATTCACAGCAAGAATAAATGTTAAATTTCAAGCAGGTTATAGCCTCTCCACTAGAAACGTTACATAATACACCTTTAAGAAGAAGAGGGGGGAAAGAAAGGTATTCAGTATAATAATAAAGTAAAAACATAAGGATACATTACAATGGGCCATCTTGTAAGAATAGTTTATCCAGAAACATGGCTGATTTACCAAACAGCGTGAATTAATTCTTCATTATACCCATGTTTGCCGACATCTAGGAATTATATTTGCATTTTAAGATCTTATCAAATTAAAAAGTCTTTGTTTATCCTAATTATTTCAAAAGGCAGGGCAATTTGTTTCCCATTACAATAAGTAAATGTTTATATTGAGAAATGTTGACAAGAATAATTATTCATAAATAGCTTATCTGTCAAAACATACGCCGCAAATAACATCTTTTAATTGGTTTGGCGACGCTTGGTTTCTAAGCAACAGAAGTGTGACTCCCAATGTGATGTTTGGCAACTCTAGACTGAGAAGTGAAAAAAAGAGGAGAAAAAAAAAGACTACCTTAATGAGCAAGGCCAAAGTGAAGGATTGCACAGGACACAATGTCTTAGTAATATTTAATCGTCTGAGTTATATTATGTTAAAAGATGATGGGCGCTAATTACATCTTCTTTTTGTTTGTTAAAGAAATTAAGTTGTTGATTCGTTCCATTAAGGCCATTTGCATTTCTTCTGGGGATTCAAATTATGTTTTAATTACTTGTAGGTAAAGCCTGGGCAGACTGAAGTGGCAAATTGAATTAAGTGCCAGCTTCATTGACATATTACTCTGGTAACGTTTTACTATTCACAACCACGCCAACAAGACAAAACAGCATTTAGATACATGTAATGGAGGATTATGTTATTAAATCAATTCAGAGGATGTAGTCATGGTAGAATATTTAACTAATGCTAAGTTGTGTTATTGTGTTTTTATTCAAATGCAGGACATAATGAAAAGAGAGAGGATTCCTGTAGTGACCAAAACTCACTCTGGGACAAAAATGTATCCATAAAAGACACCAAGGCCGAAAGGGAAGTTTTTGGGAACATTGCATTTCTATGTGCAAAACGTCAGCAGATAGAAACGGAAAGGCAATCATTCATTACTGGGTCTGGATGGCCTAAATACTGATGAAAATAGGATCTATTTTTATTATATGTCACTGTAAATTGTGTCACAATTAAATATTAATCATAATGCATTAGTCTTATAGCTCTATTCTCACTGCATTATTTCACCACTCCTCAGTCACATTCAATAGTGGAAACATACCAAATATTCTTTGTCTACAGCGTCTCCAACTGGACACTAATCACACTAGAGTGTAGAACACAACAACATTTTTTGCAGCAGCGGGGATAGAACCACCAAGAACCAACCTTTCAGTTACTCCCTACAAACTAATTTGTATTGGCAGTACGTTTTCCTGTCATGATTGTCATTTTGAGGATTTACACATTTGTTTGAAGGGATATGTTTATATGACAAAGGTCCCAAGCATGTGTGGTAGTTGTGTGGAGTAACGGCTGTGTCAATATATTAAACATAAAACAGCCTAGCGTAGAGCTTGGTAGTTTCAGCATGTAGAGTGGACACCATTACTGTACTAGTAGATGGTTTACACGGTTAGAGCTGCCAGGAAACAGGAGGCCTATAGGAAAGACCAAAGAGTTGAATTGAATTGTGAGAAAAGAGGATTCAGTGGATAGGGTCAAATGAAGGATTTTGGTTAATAAATGCTTTATATCCCAACAAGATTTGCTCTTATTTTGAAATAAAACAGATAAGCCCCATAACATTTTCCAGTGCACTGTCCCCAATGTTTAGTGGTCCATATTAGTGCGCCTGGATGAAAAGTGAGGATATTTAGAGTGTCTACACAAAGAGGAGAAAGGAGGGCAAAGCAGAAATAAAGTGAACGTGGTAGAGTTGCAACGGTAAGGCAGAGACAGAGTGTGGAGAATACACAGAGGCTGGCTGATGTGGTTCTTAACCAGGTCATTGGCTGCACTGTGCTTTGGGAGGCCTTGTTTAAGCATGGATAACAGATTTCCTCAGTCCCCCCAGGGAGGTGCAGCCCAGAGAACCAGGGACACATCAGGCGCATGACAAGCAAATGGAGCTCAAAGTCTGCAGGTCCATAGAGGAGGGAGGGGGACTATATCACCCACGGACACGCCACTTTAGCTATTCACAAAACGACAGGGACGGAGCTAAAATTGCACCATTCGACTGATATGTTCTCACTCTCTGCACTATCAGGTCAGGAAACTGGGACACATCAACCTATGAAGAATATAATAATATTCAAGGGTTCGCTACTGTTCAAATATTATCTTGTTTTAGTGTCATTTTGGGACGCTGAATTGCTGTAATAAAGACATTTTTGGAAGCTTAGTTGTAATGTAAATGTATGTGAATCAGCTATTCTCTCCCTGGAACCCCTCAGGCTAATGTTCTCAGCCTGAAGTTATGCCTTAGGTCTCTTCTCGCTTAGTAAACACACATCAGGAGTTTGACAAGACCCAGCTGGCTCATCCACACTGTTTCTTTGTGTACTGGGAAAATGAGGCACCCTGCAGTGTTGGACAGCACTTCATTCAACTCCATTTAAGTATTTTTTAGAGCCAGTTATTTGTGTTGTTTGCAGTTTCTAAAACATCATATTTTGGAGTAAGATGTGAGATACATGTCAACACACGTCAAAATAAAGTGTAAATAGTATGTGCATCTCTACAATTAAAAATTAAATGACACTTTTAAAGGTAAAGTAATCTCCTCATAAAAATACCTGGAGTTGTGTTTTGTTTTATTCACACGTTTGAGTAATCCTGCTTTATTAGTATATTTCCAAACCTCAAAATGCTTTTTTCCACCTTGTGATTTCATGGAGCGGTAGTTTTCAGGTTAACAGCCACCTTAAAACACAACTGTGGGTATGTTTGTGATGGGGAAACATTATAACAAAGAATCAGAAAATACTGTAATATGGTTTCTTCAATAAAGTAACACAAGCTCTGTGATGGTTAGCACTGCCTCGTAACACATGTTATATTTCCAACTTAGTGCGTTTGTTTTGTTTTTTCACATAAAACATGCACAAAAGGTCAATCAGCAGCTAGACACTTCTGACCATGAGTATGACACAAGATCTGGGTCTCCAGGCATTTCAGGTTCAGGTTGCTGCAGTTACATTGAAGGATCTTGATTGAAGGTTACTGCAAAGGAGGTATTTCCCCACAAGGACAATACAGTATACCTTTTTTTTTCAGTAGTAACAACGAATGATCTTGCACTTATAATATGTTAAGTAATGAGTAGTACTAGCAATGGAACTGTATGGCTGTGCCATAAGAGTACAAGTAGTAATAGTAAAAACAGTATTTGCATTGAGTAAAAGTTCAAATCCAGGTTAGTTGAAATTGTTGTAGCTCTTGTAGTGGTAGTTGGTGGCATTTTTCTCTCTCCAAATAATGACTTTGAACATTTCTAAAACTTAACTTCAGCAAATTCCATTGTTAATAATATTAGCAAATTCACTCTTGGCTCACTGTGATGGTTATTTCTGCAGACCCACCCCAGGCCTCTGAGTTTCTGCTGAGCGTAAAGTCTGGTTTGTGTCTGTGATCCTGGCCTCAGTGGAGCTTTGAAGTGGCAGTCTCTGTGTGATGCCGTGCTACAGTGTCTGGCCTCCCCCTGAGCTCCCTCCAGCTGCACACGCCTGCTCCTTCTACACACTCCACTGGTCTACTCCTTACTGCAGCAACACAAATACTCCCTTTGACTGTACACAACAAGCCAAGGACAGGCCCAGGTCTGCATGACATCACCTCAAGTCCACAGATACACATGTTCCCACCAGACATCCATCTACTGTACATATCACACTACATCAGCTTTGTAATGGCAGTATTTGTATTGCATGTATATATAACACTTCTTCTGATATGAGGTATCATACAGATGGTTCAGTACAATAAACTTGCATTGTTCAATAATGTGTGTAATCAGTTAAAATGTATTCAAAACAGTAAAGCTGCAACAATCCTTACTCTGGTGGGAGATCCAGCATAAACAGAAATGCATTATGGGTGATTTGTGGAAAAACAAGAGGATATAAATAGTGCATCCTTCATTAATTAGTCAAAAAAGAGAAGAGAGATTGAACAATTTGGTGTGGTACTAGTAAAGATCCTTACAACTGGTTAAAAGAAAGTCATTGCCAAAAGGCAAAAAGATGTAAAACCGGTTTTCACATAAATAAAAAGGTGTGGAAACAAACACTACAGAAATAATTATCATTCATCTTGTAGCGACAATTTTAGTCCTAACCTTTTGTCGTTTCTGGGAAGCATAACACGCTTCAGAGTCCACGTTGTGATAGGCTAAAGGTTTTGGGGGGGTTCTGATGTATGCCGTTGGTGATAGACCAAGACTCACTACATTAAATGGCAGAAAGGAGTGGGGTGGGTGGATGTTCAATAATATGAATAAAATTAATAGTGGAGGCTACACCACCGGCCTGAAAGAGCGGTAAAAACCGTGTGACCTCCTGTCACCCATACGCCCAGTACACTGGCACCTGTGCATCCATATAGGCTTGACTCCACCCTGCCCCCTTGTGGCCAAGCCAAATATAGGTCACCCTGTGCTCAGACATAAACAGTGACCTAAATTAACCCCAAACCAAACGAAACAAGAATGGCTCCTACACATCTAATTAGGCAAACTTCCAGAGTTACAGATAAGCCACTAACTGCCTGGCTGTGGCAGGGGCACTATCTCAGGTGCTAAGTCTTTTCTAAAGAAGATTGTTTGAACACTCACCCTAGAGGTTTCTCCAGGCGACTGGCTGGCGAGCCCACGATCTCTCCCAGAGTACAGAAGACTTGGCCCAGGAAGTCCTGCGGGGGGAGGGGGCAGGGACCACAGAGAGGGGGCCGTTCAGGTGGGGGTAGAGGAGAGTCGGTAAGGGTTTAGCCCGGTCAACAGCATTATACGCTAATGTAATAAGTGCAGCACGTACGTTAAAGTCGGTTGGCTTCCGGGAGGAGGAGGAGGAAGAATAAGACCAGGCAGCAGCAGTGACACAACAAGAGCAAGTCATGGAACAGAAGGCACACCACTGAGAAACTGGACTTCATCAAACCAGTGCAAAGAACAGAGAGAGTGGAGAATATGGAGCAGAGAGAAGAGCAGCAGCGACAGAGCCAGAGCTCCAGACCACAGGGGGCTCAAGGCAGTGCCATGGAGGTAAAGCAGCACATCACATAAGCAAAAGTATAGTGCATGTTTGGCTGTGTGCAAGCCACATGGTTTAAACTCTTCAATAAATTAGCAAGGTTTTTATTGAAGACCACATCTCAACATACATTCAGTGGGTAGAGGTATTATATTGTAGATGAGTTGATACAAAGATTAGAACTATATTTATGCATGGTATGCAGTCATTGTGCAAGTTACTCACATCCAATTATGTTTATACATAATTATGTAGTGATGAGCCATAACATTATGACCACTGACAGATAAAGTGCATTATCTTTTCATAATAGCATCTGGATGATAAATATTAGCCAGCAGGTTAAGTATTGAAATTGATTGCAAAGCAGGAAAAATGCAAATGTAAGGACTGAAATAAGTTTGACCAGGTTAAGAGTGTCTAATGGTCATAATATACTTTTAAATAATGGTCTGCTTTAGATTGTTTTTCATCTACCCACATTATAGCAAAAGGAGAAATTCAACCCACACTGGTTGAATGTATGTTTTGTGCAAATGTAAATTTTTTCTCATCTACTGTCTTGAAACATAAAACCCAAATTAGCAGCTTGGCAGTGTGCACAGGGAGAAGCTGTGAAAGCTTTGATAATCATATGCAGTGGTTCGTTTCTCATTTAAAAACAATGTAATTGTGTTTGCCAGGTGCAAATGAACTCCATTATTATGACTCTGGAGGAACAGATTTGTTCATTTTATAAAATAAGCTGCGTGCCTCCTCATGAGATGTAAGAACCATTTTCCAAATATATTTGAGTAGTTAGCTTTTTGACTTGCAAAAAACCAAAATATCAAGGACATGCACAGCTCCGTACAATCTGTGAAAGACAGGAATAGTTTTACTTACATGTTTTCCAAGCTCTGGACTTTTAGAATCAATATCATACCTGAAATTACAATCAGTGTTATTAAAAAGAGAACATTTAGGCAGTGGCTTTCAGGTGCATTGTAGGTACGCAGTCTACCCACAGTGGAAAGCATGTATTTTGCAGTTCTAGTCATGATTTTCATTTATTACTATTTATTATTTAGACTATTGCCTACTATTGCCTAGCCCTGTTTATGTACTGGTTTAGTCCTGGTTTAGTCCTAGCCCTTGTTCAATTAAAGCTCAAACAAGGAAAGTCCTCTGGGGTGTAGATATGTGGTGAGTAGTGTGTCTGTGTCTGCTATATAGTTATAATCTATGACACCCGTGGATCATTATGTTAATACAATTTGGAAATGATTAATATTTTAAAATATTAATCTAAAAGAACTTAATAAAGGAAACAAGTCAGCTGACTTTCTCTTTGGAAAACTGAGGTGCCCAGTGGGATCAGACATCATCATAAACATCATCACAACAAAGAGCTGTGAAGCTGTCAGCACACCCAATGGATAGCTGCTGATAACGCTAGAATCAAAGATTTTAAAAATTAAATTGGAGAATGAGATATGTACAGAGCAGTGGGTGTATGCCAGTGGCAGTAAAAAAGAGAGTTAATCTGCAAAATGGCGTTTTGAAAATAAGCAATTAAAGATTGTGCAGATATGCATGAATTATTCCAAACACAATTTCGGGTGAGTAAATGGTGAGGGGAAACAACTATAATGTTTATTTTACATAATAGGTGCTCTTTAAATGGTTTAGCACATGAGCCATTGGGACCATAAAGAACAAAGCTCTCAACTAATAAAAGCGGTCATTGTATAGTTTATTAATGTCATTTCTGTATGATGCCAGAGGGATCACAACCAAACAAAAGTGTCTTGCTATGAAAAAGTTTTGCAGCATCTGCCAGTCACCGCTGCAGTAGAAGTAATTAGACGCTCGCTATGCCCTGGCTCCCACCACTGTGATAAAAGACACATGTAAATGAGCTGTGCTAATTGTGAGGGGACGTATTTCCTCCTTCCTCATTCAACTGCTGTATCATGGCGGGGCACCAAATGTATTCATTATCTGTGTGAAAGTCCTCAGAGACCTCCTGAACACATCCTGGGACTTCAAGGTAAAAAGAACAAGGAAAAATACTATATTTTGTGCCTAGTTTTTTTTCAATAGGGACAATATAATAAGTCCAAAATGAAAGCTGACCCTTCCCAATGGAAGAGGGCAGTGACATCCGTGGTCTCTGGAGTTTCTGTGGGGCATTCTTTCATGCATTTGCGTTGCTTAGGGAGGAGATTAGGGATAAAACGTGGATGAAATATTTAGTAGCCTTATACCAATCTCCCTTACTACCGTGTGCCAATGAATAATTCCTTAAGAAGACTAGATGGAGTGGTGTCGAGAGAGAAGCGATGTGGAATCCTGGATAAGTGGGTTAGACAAAGGATAGTTTTGATAAGCTTGAAAAATAACTCACACGTCAAAGCGCAGATTCTGTTTTTCCTCGAAGAAGTAGTCCAGGATGTATTTTCGGACAAAGTCTGGGTTCAGTGTGTTGTCGATCACCTCTGTTCGACCAAACTAGAACAGACACGGAAAGACACTCAAAGGGTTCAGTACATCTCAGGCTGTGCCCATTTTAGTATTGTGAGGAATATGTAAGTGGGCCATACTATTTATGGTGATGTAGGTTATCAAGATTTCACTAGACAAACAGACAAACTCATAAAGTACATACATACATACAATAATGGCAACAGTACTAACAATAACAACAATAGCACTAAAAGTAATAACTACAATAATATTATTATTGTTATTATTACTATCATCATCATCATCATAATCATCATTATTTAAAAAAATATATATATATATATTTTTTATATATATTTACATAGCCTTGGCTCGTTAGAAGAGATTTTAAAGTTATTGTTAGATCCTCCCACAGCTGTAAGTTTTTAAGTTTGGCTTTACGGATTTGTGCAGCCTATTGCTCTAATGATACAATATCCATGAAGTCCAAAATCCACCTTTGCAAGTGCACAAGCTGTGGGGTCTTCTACCTGCAGGCTACAAGGTGCTTTGCTGTGGTTAAACCAGCTAAGAATATGTGTCTTTCCATAAATGCTAAACATAAATTGGAGGTATCATTCAGTACAAATATTTCTGGTAGGTATGATCTTGTTTTTGTAATATTTGAGAAAGAGTTTCTGCAGCATTCTCCCAAAAGGAGAATAATTTAGTGCATTACCAAACTAAATGGATAAATAATCCTACTGCATTACAGATGCAGAGAGTGCATTTGGGTGAGGGAAGAGCTCCTATTCTGAACAATGTGCAGGGAGTAAAATAAGTTCTATGAATAATATTGAAATGAATAGCCCTCTGATTAGGGTTACAAGATGAGAGCTGTATATTTTGCCATACAGTTTCCCAGTTCACTTTGGAGCAATCAAAGTCATCTTCCCACTGCTTGGCAACTTGCATAGAGTGATCTTGAGCTGTCTGTAAGAAAGAATATATTCTAGATACACTCCTTTTTGGATTATATATGAATTGGTGAGCAGTAGGAGGAGTAGGAGGGATCGCCAATGGCACTCCATATGTGCGCATTGCTGTTCGCAATTGAAGGTAAAAGAAAAAGCATGTTCCAGGTAAGTTATACTTTTTCTGCAGATCTTGGAAACATAGGAGGCCAGAGGAGTTGCATATATCACCAAGAATATGTACCTTTCTACTCCAAGAGAGGAAGGAAATAAGCCTACGATTGTTTTACTCGACTCTGTGCTCTGGAATATAATCACACTGATTCTGGGTCAGACTGGGTGAAGTCAGGTGATTATAAGGTAACCTGAAACAGTGTCGCTCTATATTTTGTCTTAACATGGCGAGCTGTCGGGAATGGTGAGAAAATGACAGATATGTTGTTCTCTGGTGCAGAATGTCGCTATAAAAAGAAAGGATTTATCACTGTCACTTGTGAGGGCTGATGAGGTGTTGTACTGATAAACAAATCAACAAACGTGGCAAAATGCCGCACCCCAAAATCTCACACATTAGATCAGTCTCAAACTGATTCAGAGAGAGAGAGGGGCATAAATAAAAGATACAGGCAGAACAGTGTTGCCATCAGATGACATGGTGCATTAATGATAGCCTTGTCAAAACCTAATGAGCTTTGGGAATACAGAGTCGCACCTACAGCTCACAACCACCGGGGGCATCAGGAAATGAGGGAGCCCAAATACTGTTCATATTGCATTGTATTTGTGGTAAAACAAGAGACAATAGAATAGGAAAATAGTGAAATTGTGATATGCAGTTCAATAACTTCCAGATAAAAGTTTCCATTGGAAGATGTGTATCAGTATTCATGTGATATTTTTGCTCATTTATTTACTCATTAGAAGATGGAAAATATTGTTTTTTGGGAATACAGTATTTCAACAAGGGAAAATGCCTCCTTTGCCTGGAATGTTCCACAGTATGGCATTCAATTTATTAAACTGCATGCTCACCGACGTATTTTTTTTAGCAGTAAAAATGCCTATAATTGAATAAATGCAAGACATAACATAACATAACATAATTATTATCATATTATATTATATTATATTATATTATATTATATTATATTATATTATATTATATTATATTATATTATATTATATTTTTGCCTTGTGTGATAGGAAGCTGAATTGTATGGGACAGTTTGAGAAGAACTCAGAGCCTTGCTTCATAAAAGTGTGTCTCAGCCTATAAACGATTCATTGCCCCCCATTCAGCAGTTTGAGAGATAGGACTAACCACAGACCCCCACCCAAGAATATAAATATGTAAGCCCACCACACCACTATTAACTGTCAAACTCTTGGAAACAGCTGCTTAGCCAATGTAACCATGTGGAGGCAGTCTGAAAAGCTTGAATAAATTGTGAAGTTAAATGTCAGGAAATGCAACTTGGAGTAGTAGCGTCTGGAGCAGACTTGGGTTTTGAGACTATGTACTTTTGTGCTGGAGGAAACTGTCAGCAGAGAGAGAGTGGGAGATTAAGACTTTATAATGCAAGTAGAAGGATGAGAATGTCCGCGAGCCCAAAATGATGAGCAGAGAAAAATGTTTCAGATCCAGCAACCTCCAGAGACCAGATGTGAAGCTAGAGGCTGTGCTTAAAAAATAAACACTAAAAATATGGCATTGGCGACTATTTGGGATCAAATAAACATGTTTACAGCTCGGTTTAAGAGGTTTTCTCTACAAAGGTCAGCACAGTGTTTGTGGTTGCAGGGTAAAGCTTTGTTGATTTATATCTACAAAAATTTAACTATAACGGCATACGGAATATCCTAAGGCATTACCAGCTGTTTAGAGTGTGGTATTGTGAGAAAACTGGCAGACGTTTTGCACTGGATATCCTGCCTGCCACAACTCTTGAATACATTTAAGAAAAGCTTGTCTATTTTTCTAATTTTTATTGCAGTAATTTAGCTTGTTAATTAGCTAGTTATTTATCAAGACTGTTGTCTTGATAAATAACTAGATTATTTTACTGCAGCTATCTTTTCCCAACATTTTAACATTGTCCTAAATAATATACTCACATACACACTCATACAACTTGTATTCATAATTTGTTCATACTATCCCAATTGGCATAGAAATCTATGCCTTTTTGAATAAAACAAGATTTTTCCATTTCTATCGTACTAAAATCCTGTAATTCTTGTATCCACACGAACAACACCCTGGGAAGGCCTATTCTAAATCCTTTGTACACAGCGTCTTGTCCATCTTTTCTCATGCTACTGCTCATGTATAGACAGCAGTTTGCAGGGTGGTGATTGGAAGCACCGTCCAGTAGACGCAATTGGATTATGCACAGTCAATAGCACCAGTCTTATCAGCTCTTAGAAGAACAAATCCTCTTTACAATACAAGACATGAGGTTTTATCGCTACTGTCCAACTTGTATGGGATAGCAGAACTGCTCAGCTACAGGGGTACAACTATAGGACCTGAGGTGGGCAGGTTAAAGATGTAATTTTTATACAAGGCCAGTAGGCATACATCTTCATTCATACAGGGGGCTAATTAGGGTCAAATATTATATGAAAGCTATTAATCATAATCTTATGCCAATCTGTCTTTATGCATTGAGCCTTGTCACACTCTGTTACCAGCAAATCAATTAAACTGTCCATCAAAACAAATGTATCCGTCACTCCATCACCGCTCAAGACTGTCTCCAAAGGAAACAATTATTAGTAATAGTCAGCAGGGAATAATAAAACAGACCTAATTTTGTCTGATGTGTGACTGTGTTCATGTGATGGTGAACCAAAGAAAAAAATCCACTATGATAAACAATAAAGTTTAAATTAAAGGTGCAATATTTAACTTCTATGGTGTGGGGTCCGCTACCAGCAGACGTTCCACAGTAAGTCATTACACTTATCTTGTATTTATTCAAACACAGGTGTTTTTATTGCTTAAATCCTTGAACAAACATGCATTCTCACCGTAAGAGAGGGTCACCTCTCCAAAAATCTGACCTGAAACCTGGCCTGATGGTTCTCTCCATGGAGATAAACGCTCGACTGTAGAACCTTCTAGACAATGCAATCAACTCTCCATGGAGACAAGGAAGTGACAGACCCACTAAAATTGTGCATTGCACCTTTAAGTTAAGTTGGATCGTTTTTATGAATATTCATGTTCACTTTTTAACATATATGTTTAAAGGTGCACTTTTCGTTTTTAAGTTACAAGTCTAATCTATGGAGAGGCAACCCTGGTCAAAGTCAAGAGATTTGTGAGCAATGTAACACCCATACTTAATAAATGTAAAAGTTTCCATTCTGTGGAACATTGCAGGCTAACGAATAATGTCCATGGCAAACTCTGCACCAGAAAAGTAGAACATCTTTTCAAGATCTCATAATTGTGTTTGTGCTGTCACTGCAGAGGTGAGGAGAGGTTTGCTTTAGACACACCATATATTACTACCTATCAAAACAAACCCAATCTGAGTGTACTGCACATAACACTAAACATTATTTTTGTAGTATTTTATGGAGCGCAATACAAAATGTCACCTGGAACGCTGTGGTTATTTCCTCCAGTGGGACCTCTATATTTTCCATGTATGAGTGATTTGTGGAAATGTTGAGTTTGATTTGGGAGAAGCGCTGCAGAATAAACAGCCTGAGGGTACAAATATGTAGTACTGTGTGCCAGAGATAGTATTTTTTGTGTACTTTTGAGTAGTGTAGCCGGAGCAGAGGTGTTTAATATGCTGCTCTCAGACCCAAAAGGTGATGTATGCACTGGCTGTTACAACACTGTTTGAATAATATATTTTAACATTTATTTACCCTGATCATAACTATTGGCATTTTACCTACTTTATATTCTGTTACTGGGTCAACACAAGCCTCCTGCTAACCCTGCTAACAATTTTGTTAAAATATTTACTTTGCTTTAATATAGACATTACTGTTATTGTCTTGATTAAGTGTACTGGACAAACGATAGCATCTAATCTCTAAGGTGTACAAAGTAAATACTGGTCTAATAATTTGCATCTCAATGTCAAAATGATTTACAGAAAATGGTGTTTTGACATGCTCAAATTGTTATGTTTCTGCCTATTTAAAATGTTATCATTTTATCTATTCCCATCTGCAATCTGCTACACCTTTGAAGTTATGTTGGGCATGAAGAATTTGCAAATACAAAATACTGCAAATAGTGTCAACAAAAACGTTCCCATTCCATTCCATGGGTTTCAGAGTGATTAAAAACAGAACCGTTGTCATAGCAATAATCCATTCAAAATAATATTACATCTTTTGAATGGTCAAATATTACAGCTATAAACAGGCAGGTAAAATGCTCTGTGGCTGTTTTAAACAATATATACAATTGAATATGTTTTCATTTGCACCGCTGACATATTGTTTATTGTTTTTCAGCAGGTACATCTCCTGAGGATACAGAACGAGAGAATTCCCCTTGGAACAATCTGTGTCACTGCTATTTCTGCTGCATCTTCAATAGCTGTCTCTCTGGTCTAATTACAGCTGCGCATCTGAGAGAAACTTTATCAATACACGAATCTGTCACTTTATCAGCCAATCACTCACAGCTAATGCAGTGTGCATCGACACATGGGTATTCCCTGTTTAATCAATGGAAGATGATTGGCACTTACAATGTTTACCTTGGGATTAGAATGGAAGGAAAGATGCACAAGGCTGTAGCAAGAGCTGTTGTACAGTTTGAACCGAGCTGGAGGTAGGCCAGTCAAGATTATTACTGCATCGATTTATCGTTCAATATATGAAAGCTGGAACAATATTTTTGTGGTCAGTATTTATCATGTGTACATTGTATTTGCACTGCTGGAAAATTGTGGGTTATTTTTTGGCTATACCATAAATTTTAAGCCATAAAAGCATGAATTTATCACTTCTATGACTCATTACAGATGCAAACTATACTAAAGCGATTTTCTCTGCTGTTTATTTCTTTCTCATGGTTTTTCACAATATTGTAGATTTAGAATATTTTTGTTGTTGGAATCTGCTCTTGGGTTATTGTGTCAGTGGCATAAAGTAGTTCCAATATTATGATTTATAGTCTATATTTACTTCAGCAATATATCGAACTTCAAAATTTGATATCGTCACAGGCCTAGCTGGAGGTACTGCAGGATTTTTGGGTTATCTTTTGGAGTGATAATAAGTAAATTAAAGGGACAGAACACATTGTTTTGGAGATTACGACCATAAAGCGTATTTATACTTTAAGAGTTTAACACTAACAAGGTGAAATGTTTATGGCTTTGTAAATATGTAATGGTATAGCATTAACAGTTGGGTGTATTCCAATGTATTGTTTATACAGGAGCAAATAAAGGCCCCTGAGCAGTGAGGGACTAGTGTTTTATGTATTTAATAAAACTACACAATGCATGCAGTGGTGGTATTTCATGAAGGAGGTATCTCATGAGAGCAAATGTCATAACAATTCAAGATGTCCTGGACCCTCTGATAGTGCGTTTATTAGACAATCATTTTAGCTTTTGCTTTATTTATAATTCTTAAAGGAACAACTTTTCTGGTAGGGGTACACCACCTGCTTGTGTCAATGAAGATAGTGCTGTGCCTTGAGTGCTCCATAATGTATGTTTTGGCATAGTATCAAATTAAAGGTGTTTTTATAGCCACCTACAACTTTTCTCCATCAACATAGATACGTTTAATGCCATACTGTGGACCATTCATGACAAATAAATAAAATCTTCATGGAAACAAGCAGATGGTAAACTCTACCAAAGTTAGATGCACCTTTAGAGTTCTACTACTTGATTCTTTTGGTTATTTTTCAGACTGGGGGACAGGTTACAAATATTAGTCTATAATTAGTCTACCAACCCACTGTAGTATATATCCTCTCTAAACCCCCTCGGGATTGATCAGTAAAATATAAAAAGCTGTCAGTTATAGCTTTTAGTTTCAACTCACAATTCTACCGAGCTAAAGTTTTTATAATCACATATAATAATATATAAATAATAATAAAGTCATATCTTACCTCTCTCCACTGTTTGCACTCGACGCCTTGAGTGTAGAGCACCACCACTGAGACAAACAAGAGGACACAGTGTCTCAGTCAAGAGCTTATCCATCGTCATCACCCTGTTTGTTTGTCTGTGCAGTGATTAATTGCCCTTCAGTCCTCAAAAACATCTCACATAGGCTCTGTGTCATGGTCTGATTATGCAGGGCACATTCACATAAAACACTGAATCTGAAAGCACCTAGAGGACATTCTAAACACACAATTTCTTAACGGCAGGATGGAGCGGATTCCTATTTGATTTACGGCTTTAAATGAAGCCAAGGAAAACAAATGTAATATGACCTGTCGATACCTGTGCTGCGTGAGTGGGAATACAGAATAGGTTTTATGTGGACGAGCCTGATTCAGGAAAAGTTGTGGCACTTATCAATATTAAATCAAAATTGATTTTAAGATTAATTTCAGATTTTTATTTTAATTGAAGCAAAACATTCTAAAGACAAGAGCTGTACTCCTTTGATTGTTAATCGATTAATTGGTCAGCGGTATCTTAGTCAAGCAATTTTTGTCTTCAGTCAACTTAACTATTTTATCGAATAGTAGTAGAGATCGATATGGACTACAGGGGATAGAAGAGTGGAGTGAGTTAGCTGGAGTATTGGGAGTGACTAGACTACTTAATCTGCCTTTTCAGATACTGTTTACTAATACTTCTCTTTGTAGTTGCTTTTGCACAAGAACATTACAATATTGAGTTTATTTATTGATGCATCGGGGATGTTTTTAGAATATCAGAAATGTTCTGCTACAGTCCAACTATCCGCTGCGTCACATACCTATAAAACTAATATTTAATAAGGTAAGTGAAATAGCCACTTTTCAGCATATTCGACGGTATATATACGTGTACACTACATACCACTGTTGCTCTGCCACAAGTGCTGTTGGAGCTGCTGCTACTTCACTTAAACATTTCAATTCAAAGTCAGGCACTTCTTACTCAAACGCATTAAGGAACTCTCTACAGCACCGAGTGAATAAAGGTTGTCACATCAGTGTGCAAATGATATGCAATAATAGGGAGAAGTCAAAAAACACTTTGAAACTGCACAGTAAACCAAATCAGAGCTGGAAGTGGGTGAAAACACTCAACAAACTCAAAATGTAAAATGGAATGAGCAGAGAGGAACTTACATGGGTCTGATTTGGAGAAAGTGTCTCGGTCCAACAAATTCCTGCAAAAGAAAAAGTAATTAACTTACAACATGTCTATAAACAGGCACTGTTTAAGTGATTTTGCAAAACAATTTGGTTTAATTGTCCCAACAGTCTAGAAACTAATTCATTATAAATCAAACATTGATAAAACAAAACTGCAGTAAAAGTTGCTTGAGTTCCATTCTTCTGATTGATGATTTTATTTGAAAGGACTGTCATTCCTTCACAATCAGATTACAAGTGTGGAGAGCCTGAGTGTTGGTCAAATATAGAGCTCATTTATCTTCATTTATTTTTAATATAAAATGTGGTTTGCCTTTAGAACGGATAATGCCCTTGGCCTTGGGAAGCACCAAATCAGATTGAGAAAAGAAAATTCTTATTCAGGTAACTCAATAAGGCAGGTATAAATAGATTATTGTTTTTAATTTATTGTTAAGTCATTGTTTTTTAAATGTCATTACTATAGTCATGATATTCAGCCTTATACAATCTGTTGGTTTCTCACAGATTCTATGCATTAGCAAGGCATAAAATGACTCTGACAGACAGACACCTTTCACATCTCTTCATCATATACAAGCATGAGGATATCAGCCAGTTTGACTATGGCCTTATACTGTGATACTAGATGATGACTGGATCAGAGCAATTTAAAAAACAGAGTTTTTTTGGTACGTTCCTAGTCTCCACTCTAAAATGCATATGGGTAGTAATGGAGCAAGCGTAAATTCAGCCTGGAACACCTAACTTTGCTCCCATCTACCTCACCACTTCTCCAGAGTTTACCTGCTTCTCAGCCTTCATCACTTCACTCCAAATACTCCTCCCCGCTGCTCACCGCACCTCCTCCTGTCCAGTCAGAGCCTAGTCTGCCCACTTCCACCCCAGCACCCCCTTGGCTTCTCATCCTCTCATTGTCCCCTTCACTCTCCTCTGCCTCATCTCTACCACCTCCACTGTCCAGGCCCCGGGGGAAGACATCTCCTAAACATCTAATCAGTCAAGCCCTTCATCTCAATGTCTTCTGCTGCGGTCTGAGTGCCAAAGACAACTCATTCAATAACACTACTAATATTTTCTCTTCAGGCTGAAAGAATTTTATACCGATTAGAAAAGATTAAATACATCCCAAAAGCAATTCAGGATAACTTTAAACATATACATCATAATTATTGACAAAATGGTTTCAAATTCACCCACTTGCTGATCTCAGAGTGACATTAAATCATTGTTGTGGATTGGTTTAAACACTGAATTGATTGTATTTTATGATGACTGGGTGTCACATGACCTGAGCTATTGATAAGCCACTCAAGCCACTGCTGTATTCTGACCCGTGGGACGTCCCCTCAGCTGCTGAGGGTCACCGAACGCCAAATGTGGTTATAATATTGACAGTCCATCTCAATGATTTTATCCAATAGAAATCTAATCTTCAAAAATCTTGTAAAATGTCTCGATAAAGCTGTCGCAATCATCTTCTCATGCTCTGATTGGCTCATTGAATTAAACCCGACAAGAACAATCAACTTTAATACCACTTTTTCACAGTCTTGGATTTAGAAGAGACACTTGGAGAGGGCTGATATGTCTCGCCAACTACTGTACATTACATCTCATAAAGCAGATGCTACCTTTACGACTTTGGAAATTGCCATAAATTGATCCGAGATGCAATCAAACCTGCGCCAGAAACAAATTTAACACCAATCACCCATTCCGGATGCGGGAGACACTTCCAGATGGTGGCAATGATCTTATTAGCATATCGACGAACAGAGGTGGACTATAAACATGTCTCATTTGGGGCTGAACAGTGTAAATAAATAACTGGCAAAGCAGTTTAGAACAGTTCTCATGGCTTCGAGCGACTGCTGGATTTCAATGAATATAGATGAGACAGTGAAATGGGAGATGGGAAGCCGAGGCATCATTCATGTACATGCATTTATGGATGTTAAATCTTCAGGAGGCAGAGGAGCAGAATAGAGAGTTTTGTGGGGGATTAGCCCAGGGTTGACCTGACCTGAGCTGAAACAGAGTCGCTATAATTTTCATTAGCAATAACAAAACAGTGTGTGCTAACAGCCTCTTTGTGTTGTAACCTGTAACTCTCCGACAGCCATTAGCTCCAAACAATTAGCCTGTCTGTCTTCCTCAGAGTGGAGCCGAGCAGTGCTTCATGGACCAAACAAAAGGGAAATAACACTCCAAGCACAAGGCAATGGCGCTTCAGGGCAAATCTAAATTGCTATGTGTTCTTCAGGCCATTAAATGTATTAATGATGTGCAGAGAATAAGACAGCAACACTTAAAATAATTACATCTTAACATGCCCTTAATAAAACATGAACAAAACTTAATTAATTCATAACAGACACATCATTTATTGAGAACTGGTCAGACTTAGTAACTTCTTAATTAAAGTATTCATCAGCAAATGTGGTAATTAAGTTAAGGCCTATTAATTAAGTAGTTAGTAAGCATTTATCCTTCTTGTAATAAACTATTTCTTTACTGAATGAGGCCTTTGTTCATGTTTATTAAGGCTAATTAAGGAATAGTTATTATAAAGTGTTACCAATAGTTTAAAGATCTTATATTAACTAAAATGGATTCTTATGTGCTTAAAGTTGTGTTATTGCTGGATTTCAGATGACATCACAACCTTATAGGACAATATTATTAAATACAGATGGGGGCAGCTAAAATAAATACTGTTAAAATGCAGATTATTGTTGTAACACAGTGAGATCTTGGGTCTAGTCATTAATAGAACTCATTAGGTTCACCATTTGTGAATTTACCTTTTGGATATTTCATGGCGAAGTACAATGTAATCAATAAAAAAAAACCTGTCTCTTGGCCCCAATCATCACAATCTGAAACCCTGTTCCACCTTGTGATGTCATGTAATGGTAGTTAACAGCTATCTTTTACCTCTAGTTCAGTAGAGATTGGCAATTCCAGGTCTTAAGTCATCCAATTCTAGTGAAGGTGTATGGAGTTTTAAAGCATAGTGGAAGACTTCCTATATTACCTGACATCGCAGGATGGCCCTGAATGGATATGCTAACTACTCCCCCACTCCCACTCCATATTGAATAGACACACCTAACTAACAGAAACTGTAAACAACTCCATATTGAATAGACTCACCTGACTAACTGAAACTGTTAATAAATATGTGTGTCTCAGAGTTATTTTCATTGTAATTAAGCTCCTCCCTTCAAGCAGATATAAAGCAGTGTCCGCCAGCACCTGACCAGAACTGAAGAAGCAGCTTGGATGAGCTGCGAAACGTATTCAACCAAATAAACTCTGTCCAGTTGACAAATTAAATTTCTTCTTTTGCTATGGATTCTACCTGGACAACTGAGGGATTCTACACATAGTCTCAGAGTAATTTCATTGTAGTTAGCTCCTCCCTTCAGGCAGATATAAGGCAGTGTCCGCCAGCGTCTGACCAGAACTGAAGAAGCAGCTCGGATGAGCTGCGAAACGTATTCGACCAAATAAACTCTGTCCAGTTGACAAATTGAATTTCTCCTTTTGCCTTGGATTCTACCTGGATGACTGAAGGATTCTACACACACTGAAGACAAATGTTGCTCAACAACTTACTTCTCCATCGATGCGTTCAAAAGAATAGAGAAAGATTGGAGTGCAATTTCACAAAAGGCAGCGATCGGCAGAGTTAAGGTTCAGAAAGCATGTGGCAATAAACTTCCAAGAGCTACCACGCAGTCATTCTAATCTAAGGGACAAAAGGAGGGAGAAGGGAAGGCTCACAATACAGACTGAGTAAGTAGAAAATCAGTGGAGGGAGATTCACACAAGGAAGAAGATTGCAATTTTTTTTTTTTTTTTTTTTTTTTTTTGGCTTGTATATGATAGCACTTACACTATAAAAATATATTGTAAATTCATTCAATTATTATGAGTAAAGGCTCAGATTTACCATCCATGGGTTTCAGAGTGATGCGAAATTAGCACAGTGTTGTCATAGCAATTAACATTTAAAAATTACTGAAAGTCTTAAAATGTTGCCTACAAACAAGAAGCTAAAAACCTTTCAAATAATAATGTCTTGATATAGTGCACTGCAAACCACTGTCAGTTACTTTTATTTCTCATGTACTTCACAGTGTTTTTACTTAACTTAACTTAACTTAAAGATTATGAATATTGCTGCATTGATGTGGTCCTCGGGAACTCAGGATTCCGAGATGAGATGTGCTTTTATGTTGGAAAGTTGGGATATTGATGTCACCATCAATAAAATCCCCGAGTCCATTCATTAACAATGTTTAAAAGTAGGCTAACCAGTAGTAGGCTAAGAGTTGTTGTTGCTACAAGCCTTATAAAGTTTTTTTGTTTACTTTTGCTAGTTAACGTTACAACAGTAATTAAACAGTTGTAGTCTAAGGTCTTTCTTGAGCTGATGTGTTGCTCTTATGATATGGATAACTGACAGTAAACCCCTAAATGTAATAAGTTTTAGTCAAATGTGTAAGATAAATAGACAATTTGGTTGATTTTGGTTCATGTGTGGAACTCAGGTAGACAGTTTTGGCCCAAGTTCCCAAGTTTCCGAGGACCACAGGAACGCAATAAATTACTACGTTTCTAAAAAAAATATGTGTAATATTTTTAAACTGTATTACAACAAGATGAATAAACTGATATCTACTGCAAACGTAAACGCATATTTTCCCTGTGGGAGTGTGGGAGATGCCGCAGGAGCGGTATTAGCAGCTCCATAATCCTTCTGAATAATGCTGCTGCCTGTTTCAAAAGTTAACTCAGTGCAAATCTCACAGGGATAAGAGAAGATCATTATCCCAGCTACAACGTGCCCAAAGTTTGTTGATGAAGTTCATTGAAAGTAGGACAAAAGTAATTAGAACAGCTACATTTTAAAGCCTTCCTTACATGTGACGGGGGCTCCTAATAAGAAGCACAGCACGAGACTACAAGACATGACACGTCCATGTTCATTATAAATTTGACTGCAGTAATCTGCTCCGTCACCAACGCTAATCCCGTTAATATTTGATCACATGAGGAGTAATAGTCGGCAGAGCTGCCATTAGCCCAACAGTACCTGAAATTTAAAATCAATTTCACTTGACAAAGATATTGAAAATCCATATAATAGCCCGCTCCCTCAGCCTAATCATCCCTAACACAGTAACGCTGGTTTATTCATTGTTGTATTAAGACAGTTGTTTTTGTTAGGCAAACTTTAATTAACAAGGCAGGAGCAGAACGATTCATACATAACGCAAGAAGCTCTCAGAATTAATGTGAATCTGAAGTGTTGGGAAGGTTTTTTTTTCTACAATGCCTGTGGTAAATGTAGTTTGTAAGACTTGGATCAGAGTGACTAGGTAATGTGTTTTTTTTTTTTTTATATTGTCTTGTTGGATCTTAACAGCACATCAGCATATTTTTATCACATGTCTAGCGTGCTGTTTGCTGAGGTACTTTATATCAATCTGTACCACTAGAGGAGTATTAAGTAGTGAGAAAATGATGAAGCTATGAAATCTGACATAACTGGTGATGGTAATTGACAAGTGATTATTTTAAGAATATTGTAATGATGTGAGTGTTATTAAGTAATTATAATAGATACTGTGTTGCTGCTAATTAAACAATTTATGGTATATTACTCTACTTCTTTTAATCTTCACATTTCATGAACTGTTCTTCTAGTTATGCCCCCAAGAGACTCGTGATAACTACTATTGCAGTCCACTAATTGAAAGTTAATTTTCAGTTAATTTAGAAGAATATATGGGTCCAATCCCTGGAGAGATTTGGCAGATTCTTGGTTCAGTTATTTAACTATGAAATGCAGTAAGTACTTGGGGGTTTTTTTTGTACTGTTTTATACACCGACCATCACTATAGTTCGCATGGTCATAATTAGCACCTTGAGAAACCACTTCATGCTTCATAAATAAATGTTCATTGGATTTTTGCCTCATTGAATCTTAAAAGTGCAGGACAAATTGTTGGTCTGAAAGACATGTCACTGACCCAGCAAGAGTGAGGCCAGCGTCTGAATGACTTTAGCCACAATGGGAGAGTGCTAGTAGGAGAATTCACCAGTGGTTTGCATTTTCAAGCCAACTCTGCCTCCTGCCCCATGGCCCCTCTCCTCTTTGATGTACCAAGGAGTTTTTTTCTCTGGTTGGAGCATAGAGCAGGTCAGAGGAACCACTTTTTGTCTAATTTGGCCTTAAGCTGCATCTTAGAGGTTGTGAAGGTCATACACCACGTAAAGGAGATGTACCGCTGCAGATGTCGGTGCAAAGTGAAAGAATTCCATTATTTTCAAGGAAGAAGTTCTTTTTGTAAGAGGTCAAAAGCAACTGGGTGCTCAGGAAGTGAACAGTGCTACTAGTGCAGCCAGTTACTCCAACTACTACTGAAGTAACTTTTCTCATATGGTGTACACAACAGCAGTATCACTACTACTAAGCAACTGCAATAATTACCACAGGTTCAACAATTCTTACTGGTAACATTATTATATTATTGGAAAGCCATATGTTGAAATGACTGCTTGTGTTATTATTATGTTAGTAATTAGTAACAAAGACTTAGTTGTGGTAAACCATACATTAAAGGTGCTTTGTGTAACTTTTCTGGTGGAGGGACAGTCTCAGTGGAGATGTTATTGCTTTGTCTGGAATGTTTCACAGAATGTTATTAAACCTTTCTATTTTCATGAAGACCAAACCAGACCAAGTTACAGTTAACCACGCCCACAGTCAGAATGCCTGTTTTTCTAGGTGTTTTGAACTATAAAACCACCATGGAATAAGTGTAAGGTAGAGCAGTTTAATGTCATAGTATGGAACATTCCAGGCAGAGCAATGACATGTCCATAGAAACAAAAAAAAAAAAATAATAATAATAAAAATGTTCTTAGCTGAAGTTGAATAAAGTTATACAGATAATTGTACAAATGTTTCACAGATTGTAATATAGGATGAGGCTGTCACTTTGCTTGTTGATAATATTAGATCTACAAAGAGTGATTTTCTTGATTTTCCACATTACAGAGATGTAAAAGCTTCATTATACAAAATACAAAATGCTTTGAGTGTCATATTGTTCTCTCTAAGTATGGAAATGTAATATTGAAAGTGTTTAGACACTTTTCAAAACCCAGAGTTTAGCACAGCTTGCCATCAACAAATAAGACCTCTCACTGTACCTTTATGAAATTGCATAAGTAAATTTCTAGCTTTGTTAGTCACTCTGACCACAAAGATATTTTTCTTTGTCGGGCATAAGGTAGAATTTACTCCAACACTATTTGACTGAACGCACAATCTGCTCTTTTTATCATCAACAGAGCTATGGGATGACCTTCACCATGACGACGCAGGTGTCTCCTCTGCTCCATATGTTTAATTATTCACTTTCCTTTCAATCTGGGCTCTCTGTGGTCAGGCGCATACCTTGGGCCTAAGCACGGCTCCCCTGGTGGCCTTTTGGAGGTAAATGACAGAACCTTCGGCTGTTGACTTGGCAGTATAATAAATGTGAGAGCACATAAGATCGACTTTAGAGCGCGCCTAATGCCTGTCCTGGGAATAACATCAGCGCTAATTGCAAGCTGTGACAGCCTCGGCATTTGTGTAAAGGGATTTTTACAAAGAGCAGGGGAAACGAGCGCACACAGGAGTCCATATTAGGCACAACACGGCTCTTTGCACTTGTCTGCTACGAATTCACGCCAATTTGCCCTCTCTGTTTGTTTGTCCATTAAAGACGTCAGTTCCAAATACAACACAGTGGGTGAAATAGCACTGGCTGACAGAAAAACACTTCTTTTTACGGTGTTACTTTTGCTATGTTTAAAATGTCTGTTGTGGTTCGTCACCATGTATCACCTCATATTGATCTACAGGGTAATTTTTTCATTGTGTAGCTTATAAAAAGTTTTTGTTTTTTGTTTTTTTGTCTCTTTATTAAAAATATTGGATCTCAGAGGACAGTGAGGTGTAAATGTGTTAAATTCAACCTGATAATTCATAGGTGAGGTGGTTTGCTGTCAAATTCCTGACTCTGAGGCATGAAGAGCTGTGTGAACTGACTTGTATTCTATTAGGGAGATCAATTATCAGTGAATGGTTCTCTTTTTTTGTCCGTGTGGTGTTGCCATAGACAATCCTGCCTCTTTGTGTGCAATTATTCTCATATTTATGTGGCTTGAGGGGGGCATAAAAATGTACATTGTGGCTGAATCACTTAATTGGGCAGTAAAATGTTATACATGTTTTTATTATGGTTTATTGTATGGCAGCCAATACATTAAAATTAATTAATTAGTTGGGGTTTTTTTTTAATCTGAAATAGCCATAAGATCAGAGATTATAGGTAGGGCTGGGAATCACATGGCTCACGATATGATACATATGGCAAGGCAGCTGTGGCTAGAATGGTAGCTTACCATCACCGAGTGTGGAGTGAATGAATAATGCACTGTAAAGCGCTTTGGGTGTCTTGAAAGGTGCTATATAAATCCAATGCATTATTTATATACATTGTTTCTGATACCACAATTTTGGTAGATTCCAGTAACTGGCAAAAAGAGCTTGTTTACTTCTCATCTGTCACAAGTCCACCTATTACTTTGAATTTGGCAGATTTACATCCAAAACTCAAACTTCTCCTGACATCTCGTCTTTGTTCCTAATACAGGGCAGCACACAGGAACCCATAGACATCAATAGAGAACCAGTGCAGCTCCATATTGGCCTTATGGTTGCTGTTCATTAAAAGTAGCTTGAAAGGGCTCAAGTATGGATCTAGTGGAGTGTGAAAGAACCGAGTCAGTCAATCTAAAGTGGGATCATGATAATAAACGCACATAGGCTCTGAGTTACACTAATGATGCTGGCGGGGGACGAGATTGCTGGCATTGTGTCATTGGCTGGTCTAATTGGAGGAGAGTGGATAGGTGAGGAAGGGACACAGCAGGTAGGTGGAGGGGGACTGTAATGAGGAACACTAACTAGGCGTGTAAGCACTTAGATGTGATCACCCTATGACATGTACTTATTAGCCAAACACAGATCTGATGCAGGCACAGCGTGATTCACTATAGGAGCTGGGCACCTATAGAGTCATGTGATTTGTGAATATATTAATATCAGTTGAGTTTCACTGTCAAGCCAACTGTGAGGATGTTTATGGCATTGGTTTTACTTTATGGGGTATTTAAGGTGCACTATGATGTTTCTGATCTGCTACCAGCTTGTCTCCATGGAGATGTTCTTGGTTTACGTGTAATGTTCCAGAGTATAGCATTTACATTATCTATCTTGCATTAAAGGTGCATTGTGTAACGTTCAAGTGGAGGATCTGTCACCTGCTTGTCTCCATGGAGAGGTCATTGCTTTCCTGGAATGTTCCATGGTATGACATTAAACACATCTATCTAGCATTTATTCATTACGGGAACATTCTAGACAAAGCAATAACATGAAGACAAGCAGGTGAATAACCCTCAAAAAGAAAAGCTGCACAATGCACCTTTAATCTCATAATGATTGGGGTTTTTTTTATTAGTCAAAATACTTCAAAAAACATGTGCGCTTTCACACTTGTTAGTCTTGTTAAGTGATTTGATCGGGGACTAAAGTTGAAACATTGGCAGACACTCCACCACAAGGGGTATTTTAAATTTTATCGTAGCCAAATAGAAGGGAAGTTTAATCAGTGCTGACCCTCTATCGTAAAGTCAACTTACAACGTGTGTGGACATGCCAAATAAAGAACTTAAACACTACTTTACCCTTCACTTGCCTGAATAATTTTAAAGAGGCAGGTTCTGACACTGCCACATTAACACTGTGTGCTTTCAACAATGCTTTGCTAAACATCTGAGCTATTTAAGTTATTCCAGTTTTGTCCATTTATTTCTGATTGGTGCCTTGATTTTTCCCCTCACCTTCAACCTTTTTTTTTTTTCTGTTGGTCTCGCTTAAAAGCTTGTCTTGCTACCAACATCCAGTTTGCATCCATGCAAATACAACCCACTCCATCTCCTGGCAGCTCTGGGATGTCTCTCACATCAATTGTCACAGTCATCAAAAACCAAAGAGGTTTATTGCTAGCCCACAAATGGACACCTACTTTATACTGTGCTTATGTTTATGTACATCTGTAGCACACCTCCTCAGCCCTCACCACATAAAGGCTTTTCATTGCTTCTTTTATCCCGAGTTGTGCTTTCCTCATTCACTGTTTGCTACTTCAAACGCAACCATCAAAAAAAAAGAAAAGTTGACTTGTTTACTGGCAGTGTAAGCGGTGTCAAATGCCTATTTTTAGAGTTCTCATTGATGCTGAAATATATACAAAAGTTGAGAAGTTTGCATGTTTTGCTAAGGAAAAAAATAATATCCCAAAACAGCTTCCCCAGCACCCTAAAACTGTATGCACATTTTGCAGATAAACGTTTGTCCTCAAGATTAATTATGTATTTTCCTTGGGTCAAAATGAATAATCGTATCCAAAGTAGCGTCTCAGCTCTTTCACAGGCCATCGCCCACTCACCCATTTGTCCCTCTCGGCTACAGTAAAGCATTTTGCCTGTAATGTATCCAGTGCAGAAAAACTCCCAGATCAGATAGCTGAAAGAGAATGATAATGGTTATAGTTGTTTTGCCTTTTAGCGATGAGTATGCCAGTAGTTGAGAGACCTTGAGCATATGAGACATAATGTAAAGGGAGTTTAGCAGTGTTCAGTGTTGTCATTGTAGCAGCAACATGTGGTGACAGTGAGGCTAGTGTCTGCTTTTCAAATAAAAGTATGGAGTGAATTAGTTAGGCATAAAATTGTAAAAGCGACCAAAAAGTGCTGTATACTAAAACATATTTATGATAATTATACTCAGTTATACTTTGCAATTTTCAACACACATATTAGGACATTTTGAGAAATAGCCAATATCTTTACATTTTTTAAGTTTAATTTTAGTACAACCTGTCTCATCTCATTTTTCTATGCACATTATATTATAAATCGTCAGTGATTGTATTGACATGATGGAGTGTACAAGTATGCTTTACTTTCTGATATTCTGAAATACAGTTCAAAGAAGAGAAACAATAGAAACAACAGTAACAACGGCAGCAACAGCAGAATAGAAACAACACCAATTTAATTTTATCTAGACTGCAGCATTTCCCATCATCTACCTCTAGTTGTGTTTCATTTCTTTGACTGGAGAGGTTAAAGTGGTCAGCCATTAAAAATTATCTTACTCCAAACTCCAAATCTTTAATGCATAGGATGAGACATGACATAACTGGACCATTTTTCTCTATTTATAATGAAGCCTTAGTCGCAGCCATAACCATATTATTATAAATAATGTTATAAATATCATTATTATTATAAACAATCTTGGACCTGTAATTATGCCTGTCATATAGAACAATCATTTTTGGGGGGCAATATTTATCGCCTGTACTTTTTCTTAGTACTAGTCAGGAACATTTAGTTATTTTTCCTATTCTAAGATTAGATTTGAGCTGTAGAGGGCTGAATAAATTACTTCTATGACTCATTATAAATACAATTTCATTCTGCTATTTATTCATTTCCATTTGTGTTTTTTTAACCTTATTTTACATTTAGAATAATTTTGGGGGGATAATTCTACTTTAGGGTTATTGCATCAGTGGTATAAATTAGTTTCACTAGTGTTGTTTATCGCCTATATTTTCAGCAATATATCGTACTTCAAATCTTGTTATCGTGACAGGCCTACCTAGAATTATAACTTAATTCTCCCCGATAGCATATAAAAGCTTTCCTCCAATAAAGGTGTTGAGATTTCCCAAGTTGACCGTGGAGTTCCAGGTCAAATATCCCCGTACACTAATCCATGGGCACACTCTGCTGACCCTGAAGGTTTTAGCTCCACTAATACAGAGTGATACCTTGCCTCCGGTGGGGACAGCCGTCACTTTTTATTACTACACCTCCCTCCAGACTCCAGCTCGCACTCTAATCAACACTTGGAGATGACACTGGCAGCATGAACAGAACCACTGACACAAGCCCACTACAGCTGCGTGCCCGACTATAGAAACCCCCTTGCACTGCACACACCCCAAATGAGCATATATTAATAACAGTGAAAGCCCAGTGTCAGCAATCCAAACTAATTTCCACCATGTCAGAGGGTTCATGCATAATTATCCGCATCAACAACCTACATGCAATTTCATAATACCCCCCAAAATTGGAAAAAATAAGCCAGTGTCTTAATGGCCCCACCACAGAGCAGGGAGTGATTCATCAACTTTTGAATATTAAAAATGTTTATTCTGAATACCATCTAATTGAAATCTTACTGTGGTGAATAGCATTTTAGGCAGATCAAGGTGGATGCAATTACTGGGCAAGCCTACTTCTAAATACATTTTGAAGTATCGTGGGTGAGTGACTTCACTATAGTGTATTAAAGTAAGTGTAGGTTGTAGCATTGTAACTCATTGACATGGGCTGCATTTTAAAGGTATAGTATGCACATTTCTGACTTTCACCTGATTTTTTCTTGATTCCATAGAAATAGAAAGTTAAAATATACTTGGGATCATTCTCCATTGAGATAGACACACTTTGTGTATTTTATATTTATACACTTTATATACTGTGGAAGATTATAGCCAGAGAAACAATAGGCCCTCCTCCAGGCCAAATAAGAGTCAGGTTTGTGGAGATTCAATCCCGACATTATCAGCACAATAAACATAACCAAAATGGAAAAAAATGTAGTCAACATTTTGGCTACAAAGTTTCATACTTTAAGGAACTTTGTCTGGTACATGGACTAAAGTAGTCATTTGGTCTTAGACTCATGGAGGACTTTCACTTGAACTTGAAAACCGATGAATCAACAGCAGCCCATGAAATGAATATCCTCTTATTCAGTGTGACCTCCTCCCGTTGACTTTACAAAGTTTCAAGTCTTTTCAAGACCACAACTCTGATTTAACATGAAAGACATACAGAATAATACTAGTCTTCTCACAGTAACTACACAGGAAAGGATGCCTCATCATAACTATTGTAAAAGCAGAGTTTGGGTTGTTGTATTTTAGTTATTCTATTGGAGGATTAATGAACTGGAGATGAAAGATCTACTGTATCTTTAAATAAAAACTCATACTTGCAATTCAATATGGGCATAGAGCAAAGAATGTATCTTTTAAAATGATGTTATTTTCATATTAAATATTTTATAATCTGTGCAGTTAACTCCAGTTCAAAAATGCCTTTGCTGAAGTTTACCTCATGTCATTGTCTCTAAATAAGTCAATAATTAATTTGAAGTTCAAATATCAAACATTTTTATTTGATGAAATATGTGATATAAGGATTTATTTGGCACCATAATCGTGCAGCTCCATCTCTAGATCTACAGCCCAGATCTGTCACTGCTCTCACAAACTCACAGTGAGAGCAAAGATAAAAGCTGGCAGTTCCCGCAGGTCAGTTTTAACCCAGAACTCCAAATGAAAGAGAAGCTGCATAGAACTCTATATTGAAATTTCTCTTTGGCTGGTTAATATTTTAACATCTTACACAAAGCACACACCACCAAATCCACTGTTATTTCTGCCAGGTCCAAATAAAAGAAGAGAATTCAGGTCAAAGGAATGAAAGAAAAACTTCAAGGCACCAAAATTCTACTGATGCATCCAAAAAAGACACAGTGATATATAAAATAATCTTGTATACAAATGTTATGGTCAGATGTTGAAACTAAAATGGAGTTACCATTTACCATTTTATGTTACTATTAGTATTAATTTTTGGACTGAACTTACTACTTTAGTAATAACACACCTTACACAAGTTAGGGCAAAGGCCAAACATGATTATAAGCAACAAAACTGTTTTCAGCCTTGAAATGTATTAGCTGCCTTAAGCTATTGAAAATTAGATACTAATCAATACTAAGACTAGTATCGAAGCTAGATACTCATTTGAGCAAGTATTGATACAAAAAACGTCACATTCTCAGGGCAGAAATGAACCTGATCTTGAGCTGTATCAGACCACAATAAGACCAAACAGACTAGTATACGCCCATGGACCACTATGGTTATCTGGACGACTGAGGGATTACATATAACACCATATGATAAGATAAAAGAAAGTACTATTATTTAATGTCGCAACATTATAAAATATTGTTTATATAATACTAGTTTTTTTATTGTTATTGTGGTATCAGAATCTGTATTGATCGTTCAAGTCTGTTCCTTAGTATCAAAATCAGGTTTTAAATTGTATTATCGTGACAAGTCTAATAATGACTAGTACTGTGAAACATAAAAGTATGCTGCATTATCAAGCTTTTTGTTGCCCTGTTCACTTTTTGTATGAATTTCTGTGAGCTGTTTATTTTCATGAAATATCCATCCATCCATCCATTTTCTTCCGCGGAGGCAACAGTCTAAGCAGGGACTCCCAGACTTCCTTCACCTCGGACACTTCCTCCAGCTCCTCCGGCGGGACCCCAAGGGATTCCCAGGCCAGCCGAGAGACATAATCCCTCCAGTGTGTCCTGAGTCTTCCCCAGGGCCTCCTCCCGGTGGGACCTCCCGAGGGAGGCGTCCAGGAGGCATCCGAAACAGATGCCCAAGCCACCTCAGCTGGCTCCTCTCGACATGGAGGAGCAGCGGCTCTACTCCGAGCCCCTCCCGTGTGACTGAGCTCCTCACCCTATCTCTAAGGGAGCACCCAGCCACTCTACGGAGGAAACTCATTTCGGCCACTTGTACAGTATCACAGTATCCGCAATCTTGTCCTTTCGGTCATTACCCAAAGCTCATGACCATAGGTGAGGGGAGGAACGTAGACTGATGGTAAATTGAGAGCTTTGCTTTTTGACTCAGCTCCCTCTTCACCACAACGGTCTGATACAGCGACCGCATTTTCATGAAATATTAAAATTCATTTCAAAACAGAATTGTTTGTGTTTGATTATGAATAAAATATGGTGACATTTGAAAATGATTTTTAAGTTCTTTTGGGCAAGTTCTGAGATTTCCACAACAAACATCTGCATAGTGTTAAGTAAATTATATTAATTTAGCCTGTCACATCATCTATTAAGGCTTTGAACTGGCACAAATTTGAGTAGAGTTCTTTTGATTTTTCTTCTTTTTTTTTTTTTTTTAAGTTGTTTATGTGACAAACCACCATTCCTCAAGTGTAACCAGCTCCATACAGTCAAACTTTCTGAATGATAAATTAACATTAATGTAGTATAAACAGCCAGATAAAATGGAAGGTTACAGGTTTGCCATTTTGTGTAGATTCCAATAAAACTATTACCTGACCAGCCAGTCCCTTCTATTCTGTTTGAATCCTGTCCAAACTTAAGACAATCCAACGACAGCTGCTAATTTGTCTCACATGTCTCTCCTCTTGTAACTTTCAGAATAAAATATATAACTTCTTTTACCTGAGATAAGTAATAGTTCTGTGCTTCTATTGTTGATTCTGAGAAAACCCATACTGTTCCTCAGTCCTTTATGTTGTTTTCCCCTATTTTACAAGTAACCAGCCATGTTTGTTTTTCACGCAAACGGACTATGCATCTCTCTGATTGGTTAATCCGCTTGTCAGTTACGCCCTCTGAAATCAGGGAGACAAGACAAGGCTCTAGATCCACTCATCTTTATAAAGTTTTGTCAAAGTGTGTGGTTCTGGCTGGTCAGGTAAATTAAACTACCCATATTTGCTTCAATCGATTAACCCAGTAATCTTGTCAACCCCACACTGCAGTTAGGCCTTACACTTACATCATCTTAAGACATAAACAGAACAGCGTCGGATAAAGAAATGGTTGGTTACACAGGTCGGGTCCCATTGCTCCTAACCTGCAATTGTTTTTGATGGATTGAACGCACTGATTCACCAACTCTAATCGCCCTGATGATTTCATTAGTCCTTCCCCCACAGCCCACAATCATCGCCTGGGGAAGTGTTCAGACCAAGATGCATGCCACAAGTTTTTCTTTTTTTTCATTATTGACCCCCAGGGGAGCTGTAATCTGCACGAGGCCTCTCTCCGCCAGCATCAGTCACCCACCGGTATACAGTCCCTGTGACCTCTGGTGTTTTCAGCAGGTAATGAATCCCCAGGGAGGAGGGGGGACATGGTGCAATGGTCTGGTTGGAGATACGTGCCCACTGCAGCAGATGCCACGTGCTGCTGTGGTTTCAATAAATCAACCAATAGATAAATACAAGCTCAAAAACAAGAGGGATTTTTAAACAGTTGTAGTGAAACTAAAGAGTCTTGTTGGCATGATCTAGCGTGGTCTACTTACTGCTGCTGCTTTATTAAAGTGCACTATGTCACTTTTTGGGCATGAAGTATGCTAAATGCTCATCCACAATATGGCATTAAAACAATTTATTCTAAATTTACACACATTTATAGGATAACCTTGAAAAACATTCTTACTATGAGTGGAGTCGCCTCTCTAAAGATCTGAATGTCACTATCATACTTTTAATGCCATACTGTGGAACATTCTGAAGAACGCAATAAAATCTCCATTACCAGGAATAAACTCTTAGCCTTCTTTAGTTTCAAGGTCTAGACATTATTTCTCAGTAACTGGCTTAGACTTGTTTCTGTCCTGGTTACATCTGATATCTTTATTGTTTTATTTTCCATTCTAGTCCTAATTACTTGGACAACCAAATATGTCCAGAGGTGCTGCAAAAGTTTGGTAAAAGACTGACACTCATGATGCAAATGGTATCTTTGTTCTAAAAATGTTATGTTGGGGGCTGATAAAGTTGTCAGAGGGGTGGATGAGTGGAGAAGATGGGCGGCTTTGTCAGCTTTTCCACTTTTAATAGCAGAGCTGGGTCTCTTTCAACTCGACGCAAAGTACCTATAAATTTTACAAATGTGCCTTAGGAGGAAATAAAATTCGTAGTGAGCAGGTTGTAGTCTATCAGACAGCTAGAGCTTATATCTGTGTTTCATCAAATCATGGTATTTCCTGAACTCTTGTTGCTAACTATGACAAATTATATGCCACACTGAAGATCACCCCCTCTCCATACAATGTGATAAGGGCAGTATACCATTGTCAAGCCTTATCTCAGAGATTCTGCTCATCCTTCAGTTGAACAGTGAAAGGCTGAGTATTTCTATGCCAAAAGTAACAGATATAAAGCACACTGCACCACAATCTAATAAGAGTTATGTCCACACAGCAAATAAACATCAGATGAGTGAACTGTGTGAATGCATGATACAGAAACCAGATATATGAGCACCAAGGGAAGGCAGTCAATTAAAGTCAACTACTGATATGAGCTGCAAAGACAAGACGGAACAGAGAATAAGACACATTTTTGCATATATTGTCCCACATGAATGAGGATCCTGTTTTATAACAATTCAGACTCATACTTGAAACAAAAATTATTATTTCAGAATATTTTTAGAACATTCTGCCCTCTGTCACCCCCATTGCACAGGTGTTTGTAACTGCCTGTTGTTGAAAATGCGTCATGAACCTGGTAAAATCTTAAAGGGCCATTTTAGAAACTTTCATAAGAGAGCTTTCACGAATAAGACTCACTGTCAACTTGAGCAAGTTTGTTAGTCTATTCAACTTATTATTGCAATCACATCTTCCTTTTGTCGACTGGGTTATTCAGGGTTTTCATGAAGATTCCCTGTTGCTTTTACACCAGATATCCTTCCCAATCCTTTCTTTTAATTCAGCAGGGGCCCAGCTGAGATGGTACGGGCTGCTGACCCCTTGAGTTTGAATTGCACAAAATTTCAAATGTCAACATCATATTCTGAACTGACACAGAGGGCTGGCTTTTGAGATGGTATTTTTCTGCCTCTGTGACTCCCTGCACACCATCTCTATATCTGCACAGCGTGACACAGACTTTCATGAAATCACGCTGGCTATGGTGGAGCAACAAGAAGAGGTGGAGGCATTTCACTGCTGCGATGCAATGTGTGCTACTGTATACCTTTGAAATACTTGCATGATAGGTTGGGTTAGGTTATTTTATTTGCCATTTGCTGTTAAAAACTACATTAAAAAAAAAAAAAAAAAAAAGACGTGCAAAAAGCTCAAAGTGGAACAATTACAAAAAGATGGAGGTGTTGTCACAAAACTCAAATTACCAATTTGATTCTGATACCATTTTTATATAACACAATGATATAAATATGATAAATATAATATTGTCATATGGTCTCAAAGTTCTGATATAAATTAAGACTATACCAAAACTATCAAACTTTGACATTTAGCATCAATATTAGTTCTTGTTTCAGTTGGAGTTTAGTGTAAGTTGTGATTGTAAATACTTATTATTATTTATCTTGTTTTTGATGTGTGCTCTTGTTTTCCTACTTTTTCTGAAACTTGCATTGTGACATTGAAATTTCCCCACTGTGGGACGAATAAAGGATTATCTTATCTTATCTTATCTTAAGTTAATATCTGTGCATCAACTTTTTGATAACCCTAGATAAAGGCTGCAGAAAATGGCCAGAATGGTGGACTGAGATTCCCAAATGTTTAAACCTATTTCTCATAAACTGCTCTCAGACTATAGTCTTAAAAATCTTGAAAGATAGAGTTATTGAGAGACTTTTATTAAATTATTACTTATTCATAATCCCCATATGCCCTTGCTCATTCTTGTGAAAAGATAGTGCAAGTATTATGTTAAATGTGATCCAGGGGCAGTGGAAATGTCCAATATCACCCTTGCATGATGAGCAGAGCAGAACGGATTGGAGAAAAGTGTTCATTAATAAATATCTCCATGTCGAGGCTTGGGGGCCATTGTGAATATAGTTTTTCCAACATTCATAACCCAAAGTGGAACCGCCAAACCCCCATCTCCCTGAAGTCATTGTGTGAGGGGGCTCTGAGTCGGTCTGGTGAGTCGAGATACAGAGAGGACACTCCAGCCCCTCCATAAGCATTCACTTTTCTACTAGTTTGCTCATAATTAAAGCATGATGTCGCAAAACCGCAAAGATGGGACATGAAATATTCATCTGAGAAGCTTAAACATCAGCTAATGAGCAGTGCCATTGATGCAGCATAAAAGGTGGCCTGTAGGGTTACAAGGGGACCGGGGACGTAGCAAACTGAACTGTTCTGATGAATAGGGGAGCTGGCAGATAAAGGGACAGAAACTAGTCTATAGGTAGGCCTGTCACAATAAATACTAATAGTATATCGACTTATGGTTCAATATATGATGGCTGGAACAATACATTTTGTCACTCAATATTTATCGTGGGTATTTTTTCTTTGCAATTTGTATTTGTATGTAATAACGTAAGATTTGAGTAGAATAAATAGCTGTTATTTTAATTTTTAATTTTAACTTTTTAATGCTACTGTATATTTAAAAATGTGTTTACTGGGATTATTCTGCTTTGTGTCAGTGGCATGAAGTGGTTTCAATATTATCGTTTATCGCAATATTTCTCCGTATCGATATATTGTGCTTCAGAATTTGTTATCGTGACAGGCCTATTTATAGGAATATGACAATAGGCTTTTAGACTTGTACCGTTTTGAATCCAGCCACATGGTTCAATTCAATTCAATTAGATTACTATTTGTACCAATCACAATTTGATTTGCCCTCATATGCCAAATTAAATGTGCAAAGCCAAGTACTTTAAATAGTAGGCGACTGTGCAAAGTGGCACAGAGAGGATAGGCTGAAGACATAAGAGTTTGAGGTATTCAAATCCAGCAATAAATGACCAGAGGTGGAAGAAGTACTCAGTTGTGTTACGTATGACATGAAAACATCTACTTAAGTAAAAGTTTGAAAGTACCTGTTTAAAAAAAGAATAAAAAGGAAAAGTATTTTGCACAGATTTTGATGTCTAATAAAGCTTTTGTTTTGATTTTGTTGAATTTTGTTCAACAGAAACAAGCGCATCAATCTTTTTTTTCTTAGCAGTTTTAATTTGTATATTTTTGTTTGATCAAATGACAAACATGTTAAAAAATACACCCCTCAGGCTTTTTAGCAGGTCTCAGACAATAATGAAAAATACAGTCCAGTTAAAAAATGTAGTGGAGTAGAAAGTACAGATACCTACTCTCAAATGTAGTGAAGTAAAAGTAAAAAAAATATCCACTTAAAAATGTACTTAAATGTATACTTAAGTACACTACTTTTACTTTGTTATACACCATCACAGTAAATGACCATCATTTATTGGCATGGCTATCAGGGCGTAACTGCTGCCTCTGAGAGTTCACACTTCACTGTGATTGGTTAAATCCACCTGTCACTCAGTCAGACCATAGCGGAGGCTGACCAATAGGAGGAGTGGGTGGGGTAAGGTGCATGTATTTGAGCTTAGCGCTAACTACATTAAACAGTAGCATTGAAGACAGGAAGATGGCAGATTTCTCAGATTTTTAGACTATGTAGACAATCATGTTAGTTGGCCATTCAATTATTTTTGTGAACCTTTCAAATAACTAAAAACTCTCCAAAACATTCTATCCATCTCTGAGTATAATATAGGAACCAGTTCACGCTAATATAATTGCCATATAAAGTGACTTTAGTCTTCACTCTCATCTACTTCTCCACGTTTGTGAAAAGCTTGCATATATTACACATGGGCTGTATTGCATGTACAGAAAGCACTCAAATGTTAAGAGCCAAATCCTCCACCAGTTGGAGTGTGGCCCTCTCATCACATTCAAAGAGGCAGCTGCTGTGGACCTACCAGCAAAACCAATCAGAACCAAAGAAGGAAACAATGCGCTATCACTGCGATATGCTCTTGTTTTGATAAGGGCTTGTCCGCTTCAGTCTCCCGGTTAGTCAAGGGGGCTCACTGTAATATTGGCAGCATGTTATAAGAATACCTGCAGCATGGCACAGTCCCATACACAGCAACAACAGTGCTCTGGAGCTTGCTAAATCAATTACACCGAGGTTTGGAGGCTATAATTTTCTCTTAGCACCCATTGGTTCAAAGTATAAATAATCAAAATAAATGTTTGTAAATAACAGGTTGATATCTTCAAGCATGACGGTGTTATTTTAATCCTTTCCGCTTACAGTCAGAGATCTTTGGAGATGCTGACGGAGGAGAGCAAAGAGGGGGAAGGCTCTGAGGAATATGTGCAATCTCACAAAAGGTATAAGTAAAGAATACAAAAATGGTTTTAAGAAGATTATTTTGTCATGAGTGTTTCGATAGAATCAGTCCTAGACGCGGCCTGTCAGTCTGTCTTTTTCCCACTGAGATTTTGGGAGTTTTTTCTTGCTAAGACAGAGGGTCTAAGGATAGGGGGCGCTCTGGGACAGTTATCCAATTGTTTGTTTCCTGTGAATGTTGTCTTGATCTACATGTGATAACAAATCCAAGTTGAACAAAAAGTTTTAAACGTGTGAAGTGGGTCAAGTACACCTAAACTTTGTCTCACACTCACACATGGAGTGTGCCCCTAACTCAGGTACTAGGGAAAACAAATATGCTTACTATAATTGTATACTGTCAGTTATTACTATTAAATTGTCTTATTTGGACGATACTGATGTCCATACTCAAAAACATTATTCAGGATGTAAAAATGTACTTCATTATCAAATAGATTTCACCTTTTCAAATCAGAAGCCCTTCAATAGCGATATGTAAGTGCTTGTGTCTCCATACCCCTGTTAAGGAAACACTGATTTAACTGTTAGCCACATATGAAATATTAATGTGACTGTGGTTATAATCTTTCATCCTAAGGCCATTGGTCTGTGAGTGGATCCTTGAGTTGGCTGCAGTAACATCTTCACTCACACAGAGGTGCTGACCTGCAGAGGAAATAAGCTCTTTGCATCTGAAGCAGACCATGTGTTGGGAGCCTAGGGAGGAATTTCTCTTCTCTATCACAGCCCGTGTCCTGAAGCCAGACTTTGTTTGGACAGACAGTAATGACAGACAGGGGAGAGGCAGGATCGCCATCGCTCCGGGGCATCCACACAGATTGCAGCGTAAAGTCCAGAGATGGAGGGAGAAGTGATAGTGCACAAGGAGAGAGGAAGAACACACATTGAATACACACTGAACACACACTATACTCAAACTGTGTCCGGCTCCTGGGCTCAGCAATTACACCCCAACACGGATCTAACTGGCTCTGTGTAAATACCTACACCCAACCAAGCTCAAAGGCATGTCAAACACGATTCTCGCAGATGTAGCTTTGTAGTATAGCAGAGTAATAAAACATAATGGAAATGGCTTGTTCAGGGAGAGAAAGAGGAGTGCAGTGTGGAGCAGTTCATTTAAATGGGCAATGGAGCTGGTGGAAAATCTAGAACACAGACTTAATGAGACCGAAAGGTGTTTGGTCACGAAGAATAGAAATGATGAAACAACTAAAATCCTATATTGTATAATTTAGACAGACATCTTCAACAGAGAGATGCAGACCAACAATACAGCAGAAAAGCTATTCATCCATTACATTATTAGTGTTTGGAAACCTGCCAATATGCAATCCAAATGGTCTGTATTCTGGCATGTGAACAATTTCAGCACAAAATACAAAATATATAAATGTATTAATACCAATAATGTTTCACCTTGGATCACTTATCAGCTTTAACACATCAGTTGAATGTCTCAGATACTACTTCAGATGGATTGTGTTTTCACCAGACTGATGATATGTAATTCTTCTGTTAATGCTATCACTGCAACACTTATATTGCTTTTACAATGATGCTATTTTATATTTGTTTTTGAGAGCCTTCACTTTAATCATTATATATAAAAAACACACACACACACACACACAACGTAGTAATGGCACAGATCAGTGCTTGTTTAGATTTCAAGAACCTTCAGAATTTAAACAAAATGAACAGCCAATCAAGCCACAAACAAAACCAGTTACAGAAATACAGACAGAGGAGCTCCAGGAGAATGCAGAAGGAGCAGAGATGTGCATCCTGCCTTTGACAATAGACACTTGAATAATTCTCCAGAGAAAAGGTTTGATCAGCAGCACACAGGGCATGTGAAATATAGTCAAACATAAGACAAGAAATGGGAGATCCTGCACATGAATTGAATGAAAAATGTATTTATGCTATGCCATCTGAGGGAATTAACTAAAACACATCTGATGATGTGAGGTTGAATATGACACATAATGATTGTAATGATGTTATCAGTGATAACACAGAAGACCACACCAAAGCACCAAAGCCACAACTCAAAGAATCTTAGATTGGAGAAATAACCGCATTCAGTATGAATAAACACGCCCTGAGTGCATCACACCAAACCTCAATGCCATCCTGCCCCCACACTGGGGTGTGCTGTTTATTACCACTGCAACAGCGTACTGTCACTGTACCCTACCTGCGCGCAGTACCCCGCCCTGTGCAGAGGAGAGGCTGCTTTAAGGGCTTTCCCAGGGACCTGTCTTTGTTTTTTTTATTCGGTTTTAAGCGTAGTTCTATTTGATGCTGAGCGTCAGCACACCCAGCCTGTTTCACACATGACACATCGCCTCGGGAGAGCTTTCAGCGCCAGCAAACTCTATAGACGCTGGATGTCTCCTGTGGGGAAGGACTTGGCACGCGTAAAATACCAACGCATACAGTAATTGGGAACTGGATGCACCAGCGAAAATTTGGTATCATCGAGAAAATCTGGTTACTTCTAGGCTTATATAATAGATTATAGGCACAAATTACAATGGTAAGATATTTTATAGGCTATAATAAAAAATTTGGTGTTTGTCTCATTTCAACTGGCAAGTGGAACAAAGCATGCATGAAATTGAGAAGACAATTCGAGCATCACCACATCAATAAAATACAATTCTAACTCAAGTTTGGAGGCAATAAACAAGTTATGGATCAGTCGGACTTAGAATAGTAGTCATTTGCAAAACGAGTGGCTTCATTTTAGTCTCATTAAATAATAACATAAGAAGGAGTAGAAGGAATAAGAATTTGTTTTACAGTCCTAGAAAACGTAACCAGTTGATGCGGTCGAACTTTTTATTATCACTATAATTGTTATCGTTGAGTGTGTTAAAATGTTGGGACTCCTTGTTTGTGTGCGCCCGTTACGGCGCAGTGAGATCAACTCCGGTACAACCACTCACCTGCATGACACTGAGATCTCTACTTTCGTGGCCGGGATGCTCCCGCTGATCGGGTCGAAGTCTCGGACCGTCGCGGTCGCTTCTTTTTTGTCCACATCTCCCTCCATGTTCAGGGGAGACGCGCGCCAGCTCCACGTGCGGCAGCTGTGGCGTTGACGGGCGGCGGCGAAGTGACGAGAGACGGGCGCAGGGGTCCGGACCTGGCTTTAGGTGCTGTCCATTGGAGAGGTGCGATCGCTTGGAAAGTTGAGTCGCTGTACGCTCAGAGACAGCCGCGCACTGAGATCTACTGTAGCACTGGAAAAGTAAGCGTGGTGAACTCCTCCCCTTCTGCCTGCATTCTCACACGAGCTGCAGAATTACCAGATTGATCTGTGGCGATCGTTATTCTGCTTTAAATTGATTTTGGAAGCCTCTAACTGAGAAAATGGATAAATCACAAAGTGCTACTGTTTGTCTTCTTTGAAACCGTAGATTAAACTAGCGTCCTTCTATCGGCTGCCTCCCCACTCTTCTGCCGCGCGCCTTTCTCAGCTATGCTCAAAGTGGAGACACTCACTCGCTGCGGATGAATAGTTTATCCTCCTCCGTGAAAAAATGACATCAGCAGCCACCAGCGCCTATTACTAATTGAGAAGCTGTCTCTATTCTTTGTTTCAGTACCTGGACAGCTCCTCAAAGTGCCCTCAGCTTCAGAGGAAACGTGTGATGGATTTTGTGAAGGCAAATTAAAAACTATCGTGCTACAGCATATCTTACAGCAACTAGGCTCTCTTTGCACTGTTCTTTGGGTTGTCTGTATGGAATAAAATGAAAATAGTTACTATATGAAGTAATGAAGTAGTGTAAAAGTGCCACTAAAGGCGGACATGACATGTTCGAACAATAAATCAGAGCTGAAGCAAAAAGAAATCGACATCTGTTTTGTTTTCAACCCCTGTTTCTTCTCTATTTTAAGGGGTAATTTGTTAACAAGGCAGTGTAAATTGTTAATTAGGACAGAACGCTTTTAGATTCCAAAACATCAAGAGTTCCCTCACTCCATCACAGTGTTTGTTTGCTTCACTTTTTAAATGGTTTGACCAGAATATTGAGATGAATTCTGTTTTTGTCAGCATCCTATACTGTGTTATGGCTTCACTTTTTTAAAACTGTTTCTGATGCTTCTTCAAAAAAGCAGCAGGATAAAAGCCTGACAGCCACAGAGCACGACTAACCCAGATAATCACAACAGCTGTACACAGCCAAGTGCCAAGTGGTCCTAGCGTTAAACTTTTTAGTATAGTTCTATTAACCATTGGCTTCAAACTAAACCTATACAGTTTATAGTTTATAAAAAAAAATATATGTCCTATTAGGAACGCTTTGTTAAATTTTGATGGTTCCTAAGCCTGTCATTATAAATATTATAGACTTATTGTCTAATGCATAATAGCTGGAACAATATATATCTGCGGTTCAGTATTTATCATGTGTACTGGGAAATTGTTGGTTATTTTGTGGCTATATGATAGGATTTGAGCTGTAGAAGGTTGAATGAATCACTCCTATGACTCATTACAGATGCAAACTAAGTACTTTACTAAGTGTTTCGTTTTGCTATTTATTCATTTTTAACCATACTGTACATTTAGAAACATTTTCGTGGTATAAATCTGCTTTAGGGTTATTGTGTCAGTGCCATATTAGTTTCAATATTATCATTTATTGTCTATACTTACTTCAGCAATATATCAAACTAACACATTTTTTTTTTTTTTTTAATTTCTCAAAACTACCGTAAAAACACGCATTATTAGGCCCATTTCTACACAGATGTCTCCATGGAGATAGTTAAATTAAATGCCATTTCAGGAAAAAAAAAAAAAAACACATGGAGTCAAGTGGATCCTATACCAGAAAAGTTACACAGTGCACCTTTAATATGCACAGTGCAGTATTTTGTATATTGTATCTTTGCTAAATAGTCAAATTAAGTGTTAAGTCTAGACACTAAATATAATTATGAATATGGTAAATGTTGTACTCTTGCTAACTGTGTGAAAATGTGCAGTAAAATGTGACCAGGTCAAACTGTGACACCTTGGGGTATTAGTAGTGGCCTCTAGAACTGTCTTCCTCTTTAAGCCTGGGGTCAGAAGCAGCTCAGTCGCCTCAGGTCTCTCTGCTTTGGCTCTAAACTCAGAGCAAACTCTTTAACACCTCCCCAAAGCTTCAGTCTGAGCTAGAGATTTTCACAGAGGCACTTTTGGGATTAAACCAGACTTCTACAATATATTCAAGTTACTCTTTATTTTTCAAGACAACAGAAAAGTAACTTCACTTCTCAGGCTGATGTGTTTGTTTTTGTGTTGCACCTCAGGTTTGCACATACGTTTTTCCTTTTGAATTAATGGTCAAATAACCAGAGATGCATCGCAGAACAGCAGGCAAATAACCACTATCACAATGAAAGTGAAGGACCTCACTTCTAAGACTGACATGTTTGTTTTTGTATTGCACTGTAGACCTAGAACTACAGTAAACTTGGATCTTCTGAGCAAATCTTACCACAAGAGAAATCATTTTTCATGGATGATGCCAATAGAAACCAGAGCAAAAGATGAAAAACTAACTTATCCACAATCCTATTTCACAACAAATTCATAAGAAAACTCTAATATAACATTTTGTGCCGTGTGCCCTCCTCTTCACACTTAAGGCTAAATAAGGCTTAAGGCTAAAATCAAATAAGGCTAAATTCTTTCCTTTAGTCAGATGTTTGACCCTAATCAAATAATCAGTCCATGTTGGAGATTTAAAGCCAATAGCCGATATGCTAAAAAGTGAAAATATCGGTTCAGTATACCAGCCTTATACCTCCTTACAAATTTCCTTACGTCCCCCATATAATATTCATACATCAAAGTCTCAATCAAAGTAGTACATATGGCATTAAAACAAGAACAACCTTCCCCATTATCCATCACTCAAAGAGGTAATTTCCACACAGACATTATATGAGCTCCAGATATAAGCTCTAGGTTCACCTGATGGGGGCGCCCACAGCTGATTGGCACATCTTGGACTAAACAGCGCCTTAGCTCTGTCTCATTGTTACTCATGTGAGCTGGCAATTAGGGCCCTTGGTGGTCTGGGGTCGGTTGATTTGAGCTCCCCTGAGTGCTCTGGCCCTCTCTGCCTGCTGAGAGACCCTCTACCTGCCTCCTATAGCCACTGTAGCTCTGTAATTACAGCCGAACGAGCAAGTGGTACCAGACCAGAGCAGCGGGAGAGCCACGGACCCGGAGGTAAACCGGGCCTGATACGTCCAGCAGAAAGTTCAGAGCAGGCATAGCAACAAGCTGAAGGTCAACAGTGGGCAATAACATGGAAAAACTCATACTGTGTATACTGTGTATTTGTGCATTTTCAACTCCATAAAAATGTAAAGTAATGCAAATGTAAAAATCCATTAATTTACAAATACAACAGTAAAAAAAATATAGTCATTTTGCTGATGCTGTTCTTAATTTTCCTGATATTACAACAAAAATTACAACAGTTATATTATGATTCATGAATAAAAAATTAAAATAGAAATAATGATTCAAATGTAAATATGCGGCTGGCGGAGTGTGCTCAAAAATAAACCAACATTCAGTTTTGTTGTCAAGTCATTGGACAATGTCGGGAGCTGGCAAAGTTTATGAAACTTGGACAAATGGGAGTTTATGCAGCTGTGAAAAAATGACAGTTAAGAAAAATTGCTGGTGCAGAATTTTCTCTGTCACAAAAACATTAAATCATGTGAATCTTGTAATGTTCTGACATTTTTTAAGTTATTAAGTGAATTGAACTGAAAGGCAGCAAGAGAAAAGACTGAAGACTTGAGCAGGGGTAGAATGTTCTTCCTCAAGATACCCCAGTGCTCCTGACATATAAATCATGAACGCTGTGTCCTTGAACAACTACCACCAGCACTGAAGACACACATCACTTTCCCCTTGTACACAAAACATCAGCTAACACGAACACAACTCAGCTAGAAAGTCATTCATAATAAGTCTTACTGACCGTCATGACCAAAACAATGCCCAAGTCCAAGAATAAAGAGAGCAGTTGAGCAGAAGTCCAAGTACCTTTAATAATACAACTAAATGATAGAGCTGACAGGTGAACTGGATAACACAGATTTTTCTCTTCATCACAGCACAGATGGGATCCATTAAGCAGTAACTGAATTTTCTGTTGTAAAAGTAACTTTTGGTTTCTCTTCTGCTCAGTCTATACACAAGTTTATCATGGCCACAACAGTATATGTTAGCTTTTTGGTGGTGCAAATTTAAAAAAAAGAAGACATTTCTCAAGAGCTAAAGAAAAGTCAATAGGTAGGTAAGGTATACTTTATTGATCCCTCATTAGGGAAATTAATTCTCTGTCTTTGACCCATCGTTCAACCAGTGCCGTTGGAGCAACCTGTCAGGAGCAATGAGCCATATGCAAACTCCCCTGCAACCTGGGAATTGACCCTGGAACCTTCTTGCTCTTAATTGTGAGTACTAGCCATTCAGCCACTGGGCCGCCTTGTTCTTGAGTCTTATTTAGAACTACAAAGATCTTAAAACATCTATGTCAAATGGACACATAAAGAATGTGAATAAATTATTCTCATGTCAGAGCATCTTCTGTTTTGTCCGGAGATCTAGTTGTCAAGGCCCCTGCCTTTGACTGCCGCCCAAATCTCCCTGCACCGGCCCCCAATGGATCCTCCTGCAGGTGGTGGGTCCACGGGAGGACAGCTCCACGTCGCTCCTTCGGGCTGTGCTCATCCAGGCCCTGTGGGGGAAGCGTCGAGCACCGACCCCAGGAAAAAGGTGGCTTGCCCTCTCCGGGTGGGTGGAGAGTCCTTGCCTCAAGTGGAGGAGTTCAAGTATCTCAGGGTCTTGTTCACAAGTGAGGGGAGGATGGAGCGTGAGATTGACAGGCGGATCGGTGCAGCGTCGGCAGTGATATGGTCGCTGTACCGGACCATTGTGGTGAAGAGGGAGCTGAGCCGAAAGGCAAAGCTCTCGATTTACCGGTCAATCTACGTTCCTTCCCTCACCTATGGTCATGAGCTTTGGGTAATGACCAAAAGGACAAGATCGCGGATACAAGCGACCAAAATGAGTTTCCTCCACAGAGTGGCTGGGCGCTCCCTTAGAGATAGGGTGAGGAGCTTTGTCACACGGGAGGAGCTCGGAATAGAGTCGCTGCTCCTCCACATCGAGAGGAGCCAGCTGAGGTGGCTCGGGTATCTATTCCGGATTCCTCCTGGACGCCTCCCTTGGGAGGTATTCCGGACATGTCCCACCGGGAGGAGGCCCCAGGGAAGACCCAGGACACACTGGAGGGACTATGTCTCTCGGCTGGCCTGGGAACGCCTTGGGGTCCCCCGGAGGAGCTGGAGGAAGTGTCCAGGGTGAAGGAAGTCTGGGAGTCCCTGCTTAGACTGTTGCCCCTGTGACCCGGCCCTAGATAAGCGGAAGAAAATGGGTGGATGGATGGATGGCTGGATGCACCTTGTTTTTTCTGACTTCCCTCTCCCACAACATGCTGTGCCCACTGGGCTTATCAGCTGTAATGTTGAGGCTGACAGTTGGCCCAAAGTTCACAGTCTAGTGAGCTCTCCACCACAGAGCAGACTTTTAAAATCATCATTTGACCTTTATCATTTTGTTTACTACCACTATGTCTTTCCAACTGGCAGATCACATGATGAGTAGGAGGCTGGTTGACTTCCTTCTAAGGCAGCCTCATGCAACCATTTACTGCACACTGGTGAAAAAAGACAGCGGAAAGAATCTGCAATAGCCGATTTTTACATATCTGAATCTTAATTCTTTATGAAAATTATGGTCTTGTTATTTTGGTGTTAATGTCTTTACTTGTAACACAAAAAGTTGAACATGTCCAGATGAGTGACGATTACCTTAGTTGGAGGCTAAATACATCAGTGTAATGTGTGAGTGACTATAGGTGGTCGGGGCTTACCTACCTGAGGTCTACTTTGACTGCTACTTTACCACCAGGTCTAGAGAGAATGAAAAATGTAATGAAAGGTTGATAGGATGGTTAACAGTCTGTCCAAGTGAATGTGTCTACACAGAAACAGGAGTACTGGAGTATTTTGCTAATGAAGTACTTCCAAGTAGATCCAGAAATATTACTGAACACTGCAAAGCTTAAAAAAGAATATTTTAAAAGAGCCTTGACAAGTCCTTGACACCAATAATGTCTTTTGTGGTAAGAGCTGTCATTACAACTTTAAAAAAAATCCATGCTTCTGTGCCACCCTCTCACACTTAAAACACTGTACACCATGTCTTTAAATAGAAACATAAGATGAATGCCTTTTTTCTTTTTCAGTCCAATTCCACATACATCAACAATGCCCTTGTGTCAAATTGAAGTGCATTTGTCATTTTCCATTTCCAATGATCGCCAATGCAGCATCTCTGAAGAGCCGGAAACCGAGGTTTTGAGTCCCACTATGATAATGAGCAGACCACTGCTGCAGTCTCTAACATAACATACAGTATCCCACATTATTTGTATGGAGAAGGCCTATGGAAAAATGTTGTTGGCCTCAATTAGCCTGAAAGTGGCCATTACAAGTGGTTCCTTTCTGTATGTAAATGAATGTGTGCATATGTTTTGATGAAGCACATGTGTTATATAAATTCATCATTACACTGATGGAGCAAATGCCATGGGTGCTGCCTGCATTTTGTTGCACACGGCAATGCTCTGGAACATCTCTGAGGTAATTTATACTGAAAAAAATTACAGTGCTTTAATGCAGCAAGGTTTCACATTATATGACAAATGTTGCTGCCTGAAGCGTAGAGAGAATATCATTCGCAAGTTATATCATTTTTGGGGGGTTTCCATATGTGAAAACAAGTTTGTATTGCTAGTGTAACATTTTTGAGAGTAGCAAGCCTGGATTAAATTGCATCAGGAAGGACACCTAACATTATGCATCAGGAGGGGGACATCACATTGTATCTAATGAAATAGCTATGAGCCATTGGAAAAGAACAGATAGTATACTACTATAGAGCAGAGGATGGAACATCAAAAAAACAACATTACCATGGAAATCCGCCATGTTTAGGGCAGTAGAGTAAAATGCTCATAGAGATACATTGCCCAAAACATTATTACAAAAGAACAGACTATGAAATCAGGAGTACAGCTACAGATCCACTTGTCTTTGTAAAGTTTTGTCAAAGCGTGTGGTTCTTTTTGGTCAGGTAAGGAAAATACAGAACTTCCCTCATTCAGCTACAGTGCTTGGATTATGTTTTTCTAGGACAATAATAATGTTTTATAAGTAATACCTAATTTGAGCCATAGGAGACACAGGTAGGGAAACGCTCTGTAAAGATGGTTTTCAAAGCTCAATATCATATAGCTTTGTGGCTCTACAAACAATTTTTCATAAATCCTAATGATCAAATCCAAATTATTTTTTCAGCGCTGTCAGACATCTGGAGATCATATATCTTGTACGAAACTGTCATTGTGAGTGGTAAGAGTAAGAAATAAGGGAGCACATTTTAATAAGAAAATGATACTGTGTGCGTTTTTCATATCCTTTGACAGATGCGCTGGTGGGGCTTGTGTGACAGCGGAGGGGGCAGAGTCATGCGGTACTGAGAATACACTAGACTTTAGCTTCATAAGGTTTGGAGCTGCTCAACCGGGCTAATTGTGGTTTTAATGTATTCAATAGAAAGTAATATCAGAAAGACATAATTATACGCTGATAACACAGACATAGAAAATGGTCGGCCAAAAGCTGATTGTACTGAAAAGAGGTTGGGAAGTCTGCAGGAATTCATTAAAACTGGAGTCTGCAAAAATTCATTAAAAGCCATTTTCAGATATGAATGCAACACTGAGCCAAAGAGAAGGCTGCCATGCACAAGATATTATTGCAATTCTTTCCATAGTGTCTATAATTTAAACCTTCATTTTACACAGAAATGTATGTCTATGCCAAATGGGTCTTATTGATATTATTATTAAGTGTAACTAAAAACTAATTCTGAATTTTATGATATTCTGCCTTTATAGAAGATCTACGTAGAGCCAGACCTATTAGAGAACAACATATAGTTGGCTATAAAATTCCATACAGATGTCATTGCTTTACCTGGAATGTCCCACAGTAGTGGCATTAAACTTCTGTCTTGCATTTATTTATTTATTTATTTATTTTACATTTATTTACATTTATTTAAAGCTGGTTTTGTTGCTAAAGATCCCATGAAAAACTATCATTCTTACTCCGGGATTAGATAAGATAAGACGATAAGATAAATTAATTGCCCTACTATGGGATATTCCATTAACATCTCCATCAAGATAAGTAGATGGTGCACCCTTTAACAGAAAAGTTACATATTGAATCTTAATAAAACTTGTCTAATTACTGATTTACATGTACTGTTACACTTTATGTAATATTATGTCAAGAATGCCCACAAGACCCACACTGTATCTGACAAAATAATGCAGCGGTTCCTGAGTAAAGCAAAGTCTACAACAAGAAAGATATGTGGACTGCAGTGTACGCTCTGTCCTACAAAATAAAACCTGAAACAAATGTAATCTGTGAAACTCTCAGTACTTTAAACACAGGCCATATGTTAAATTGTATTTCTAAAGTTCAGCTCAACAGTGTGTTGCTCTTTACAATTTGAAATACTTTGATGCAACTCAAGACTCAACTGTGTCCCCAACCTGTAAATGTTATCTTCTCATACAGCATAAATAGACAACACAATATGTCAAATTGTACTTTTTAAAATGTCAGAATTAAAGTGAATAAAACAGTCCCTACAGATGCCATTTACTGACCCAAAACAGGAAGTGGCACCTCTATGCACAACAACAACAACAGACCCAAAATGTAATAGTGGCACAATCTGGAAAAGTAAAGGGATCTTTCTCCAGAGATTTTGGTGCATCTTTTGGTTTCACTTCACAGTCATTTGTGCTCCAGCAGCAGCAGCAGCAGCAGCAGCTTGACCTAGATCCTGCCTTTCCCGTGCTCACTTCATATACATATTCATGGGGTTGGCTTAATCATAAGACAGCCTCTTGAGCGAAGGAGGAAACTCTCTAATTAGTCAGTTTCATTCAGAGTTGGGATGTGCACATCTCCAGTGTCACTTTGTGTCTCTAAGACTTTACAGTCATTTCCGTGAGGCTGCCTGTCAGTGTGGAGAACTGGGAGCGGTATGATAATAAGGGTCAGATACAGTTGGTGTGTTTTACTGTAAAGAAATGAAAACTCAACATTCATGAAGAATGCTGATACATATTTTGTGTCTGCAGTCTAGAAACATTAATAAGGGTATCACAAGCTAGTCTATGTTAGTCAGAAGGAAAACATACTTACATACTGGTGGTATGTTTTGTTTTTTTTTTAATTTATATATATATATATTTTTTTTATTTTATTTTATTTTATTTTATACATGGTTTTAGTAATATCAACTGGGACACATGCTGTTGTCATATGTGAGCACAAGCTGCAGGTGTGATGGACCACCTGTTGAATGAATGCTACCATTATAAGCCTCTTTTATTTTAACCCTCATGTTGTTCATTGAATGGTTATGTGTGAAGTCACCGCTATACACACTTTTGTACCCTTTGTATCATGTGTCTTTTGTTACCTTAAACCACAGCCCAGTTTACCTGTAATGTATAAAATGTAGGGGCTCCTGTGATTCACTCTGTTGTAGCATTGGGTAGCTGAGCCGCAGCTCTGTCTGTGAGCTCTGTATTTTTTTATTACACATAAAGCTTTTATTAAATAAACATCACATACCATGGTAACATACTCACATGATTGTTTTGATGGCTCAAGTAGGACAATTCCTACTCCTCAAAATAACTCTTTTAATCTTTAGTTAACAAAAAAATTATAGCATGTTAATTTAAAAATGCCTTCAGGGTGAAAACAAGATTGTTTTTCACAATACTGAAAAATTATGCCTTTGATATTTGATATAAATTGCATCCATGTAATAAGAATTGGGAGCAGGCTTCTAAACTGACTCCTCTTAACTGGCAATATCTACATATCTACATCAACATCTGTGTGAGACAATTTTAAGGTTACAACAAAGCACCAAAGCCCTGCTGCCCATGTCCCAGTGCACTCCGGGTGGAACGAGTGCTTGAGTTCATTTGTTTGTCACGCTGTGCATATCCAAGTGGAAGAAGCACATTTCGATCTGGGACAACATGAGATGAATCGCACTAGAAACATTTAATGTGCTGTAGACCTGAAATTTTAGAAGCAAAATCTGATAACGCTTCATTAAATAGAATTGAACTACTTTGGCTGATGTCTGGCTTTTAGCAAAAGTTGGAGAAAAGAGTTGAGAAGATCTCTTTGACATCCTTGTAACAAAAAACAAGGAGATGTGCCCCTCCTAAGGTCTGCAACTGTTGGGACGCAGTAGCATATTAGAAAAATTAAATAAATCACTAAATGCAAATACTCATGGCCTAAACTTGAGAAAATACAAGACTGTGGCACTCCAACAGCAGTAGTTGCTAAATCCCTTTAAATACACATGATTATATTCTTGAAGGCACTAATGCTTTTTGAAGGCCAGAGAAAACATTTGATGGCCACTGAAAAGGGATGTTGAAAGCACTGTCCTTCCTTTGGTCATTGAAGGGAAAACACACTCTGAATTCGGATTTATATCCTTTATATTCATGTGAGCTGATGTCTGGGCCTAGTCATCCAAGGATCCCCCTGATACTGCCTCGACAACCCAACGACAAGGATTCAAATCATGTCCCCTGTTTCCCATTCACAAAGCTCTGCTGCCTCTCACCTTCATCTGCATCCAAACGAACAGAACAATTCAATACAAAGTCCCCGTGAGAAAGTCAAATGAGCTCAGCCCCACACACACACACACACACACACACACAAACAAGGCAACAAGCACGGATTTTGGTTTTGGTCTGTTAGTAATGGCAAAACAAACACATTTAAATTGAAATATGTTGAAAAAAAGATATTAATTTCTTATAATAGATCTTATGAAACTTAAAGGTTGACTGTGTAACTTTTCTAGTACACCATTTATTTTACCATGGCATGGCATTAAACATCTAGCATTTACTTATATATATATATTAAAAAAAATGTGTTTCTCACCTTCCACGGTGGTTGGTCTCTCTCACCCTCATCCAGCTCGGGCCCTCTACCAGAGGCCTGGGAGCCTAAGAGTTTTACGCAGTATCTTTGCTGTTCCTAGTACTGCACTTTTCTGGACTGAGATGTCTGATGTTTTTCCTGGTATCTGCTGGAGCCACTCCTCCAGTTTGGGGGTTAAAGCCCCGAGTGCTCCGATCACCACAGGCACCACTGATGCCTTCACCTTCCAGGCCTTCTCCAGCTCTTCCTTGAGCCCCTGGTATTTCTCTATTTTCTCATGTTCCTTTTTCCTGATATTACCATCACTTGGTATTGCAATGTCCACCACCACAGCTTTGTTCTGTTGCTTATCCAACACCACTATGTCTGGTTGGTTCGCCATCACCATTCTGTCAGTCTGTGTCTGGAAGTCCCACAGGATCTTGACTCGCTCATTCTCCGCAACCTTCGGGGGTGTTTCCCACCTTGACCTTGGGGTCTCCAGCCCGTACTCTGCACAGATGTTTCTGTACACTATGCCCGTCACTTGGTTATCCACAAAGTATATCTAATTTAATTAAAACAGTCCAGTTAGCGCAGCCCAGCCCTGGTCTCTTTATTCCCACAATGCCTCTGTAATGAGATTTAAGATAAAATAAAAAAAAGTTTTACTACCACTGTGTCTAAAGGGGCTCTTTTACTTCAGCGTCTTTATTTACTTTAAACACTGTTACGGCTTTGAGCTCACACAAGGTCAGACTCAACACTTGAGGACGTTAATGCACCAGGGAAGAGAAAAAAGCAAAGTCAAAATCCTTACAAATGTGATTATGTACAACCAGTGGCAGTTTTAGGATTTTTCTGAAACAGGGGCCATTAAAGGGCCACATGTTGCATTCAGGGGCCAAGTACAGGGTACATCCAAGCACACAAATGATTAATTCAGTATTCAGGTCTGTTTCTTCTCCCATTAAGTTGTAGTGACGCAATAGGTCGACTGCCGCCAAGGGTTTGGAGGTGGAATTGCATCAATGATCATTGAATTCTCCAGCTGTTCTTCTCGTCAGTTGATTGACAGAACAGGGCACTTCAGGGGCCAATCAGATTAGAGGTGAGGCCCCTGTGGCCCCTCCCCTAGAACCGCCCTTGTGTACAGCTCTCAGAAATAATCTTCAAATCCACAAAGAGCCACACTTTTGCTCTACCATATTACCCAAAAAGTGAGTCGTCTTTTCTTTCCTCTGTGCTAAACTTTGACATGTTGGACGCTTCAGAGGGAAAATAGGAATATCTTCAAAGGCAGCAAAGAGAGCAAGTGTCAGAAAAACAAAGAGAGGTAAGATGGAGCTGACAGGAGCCTGCTGTGTTCTGCTCTGAGAGAATTCAGAATGAAACCCAGTCATGTTAACAAATCCACTGGAGCCTGGGACTGCTGCACTTGTGAGGACACGTAGACACCCCCCAGGGACATGCTTGAAATTCAATCAGGGCTAATCAATACATTTTTATAGAGACTAGATTCAATTACACTGTGGGATGAGTGTAGTGAAAAGTGTCAGGCACGACTTGGAGAAAATTGACTTTCTCCATTTGCTGTATTCATGCAGTTAAATACAATTTCAACATGCTTCAGCTGCACCTTCATTTCTGAGGTGTTTTTACATATCTATTTTCTGTTCAACAACAGTATGAACTATAAACACAGCAGAATGACGGAACCCTTGTGTATATTGTGTATGTGGTACAGTCTGGATTTGAAACTGTAAGGATTCAAAGGCGTGTGGTGTATCCACTACACTACTGCTTACAAAAACACTCAGGAGTTTGAGCACTGCAACTGGTGACTGTACAAATGATCACGCCAGACCAGGTTCAGAACTGCAAAATGACCATTTTTCCACAGTAAAAACAAATAAATGAAATGGTATGGTTTTAGGGGTGGCAGTAGCTCAGTTGGTAAGCACGTTTGTCCACTGATTTGAAGGCTGGTAGTTCAAATCCAGCTCTCGACAAAAAAAACGCGTTGGCTGAGCAGTCAGATCCACTGACCCACTGGTTGGCGGTGCTGCTGTTGTGTCCTTGGGAAAGACACTTAACCCACCTTGCCCTCCGCAGTCTGCATACACTGGTGTGTGAATGGGTGAGTGGTTCCTTGTTGTAAAGTGCCTTGAAGGTGGAAAAGCGCTACATAAAAATGTGACCATTTATTACTAAATAATCTGTCTCTTTTAAAAGTATCAAAACACAACTCACTAAAGGCAGAATACTTGTTGTGGCAACTGTAAAAAGGAACAGGAATCTAATAAGTACGTGTCCAAAACAGCAGCGATGACACAGGCAGAATAAGCCATTCAACCTTCTGAAATCTTACCAAATTGCCATGGTAGGTCGACATCAAGCACCCATGTTTGTATTCAACAGATTTCCCATGGATCCCATGTTTTGTTGTATATATGAGATGGTCCAACATGGATTTTTCAGACAATATCTGATATTTTACTTGCTGTTGGTTGACAGCCGATATTAAGAGTTTAAACTTGTTTCCTTCTGTTTATTTGCTCAAATATTTTTCTTGCTCAAACCACTCACTTGAATACAAAATGATGATTCGTGGGCTAAGACACAAAATTCCTTCGTTATCTCTTCACCGTGTCCAGTGTCAATCAATAAGACAAAATTAAATTACTTCAGTCAGAGAGCTCATATCATCCTCTGAATAAAACCAGGCCACTGCATGGGCCATTTCTGTAACGTCAGCTTCCACTAATGTAAGTATCTTAAAATAGTAACTGAAGCTATTTAGTCTAGCCAGTGCGTGTAATAGAACAAGAATGATTTAAGGGTTTAATTATGTGTAAGGCAGTGCTGACAAAAAGTTTAAATGTATTCCCAAGATGCAGTAAAAGCGGCTTCAACTACTGAGTTTAAACATGATTATGGTTTATTTTATTTCAGGTTTTTAGTATCTATCACAAAGACAACAACATAGAAACAGGCTCATTTCTTGTTTAAAACTGTAGGAACTGAAAGTAGCAAGTAGCAATTTTTCATGTATGTGTTTTATTTTTTTGAAAGATTGTTTTGCAAAATGGGTAATTTTCTGAACACTCAAGTCTCAAAAGCAGGAGAATACAGGATTACTCAAACATCTATGAATCACTCAAAATATTAAGTACAATTATGCTAATGATAAAGGGAACATGTTTACAAAAGTTGAAGTATGTCTCCATTTAATATTGTGTAACAACTCTTTAACTCACCTGGTTGGGGCCATATTGAAAAACAAAGCTGTCAAAGTTGAAATATAGACTGTGCTTATGCCATCCCCTTTAACCCATTTATTCATGCGCACTTATATCACCTGTCAAAACCCTTGAAGTGGCAATAACGGCCGGGTGATGCAGGTCATCCTCGTGTTACTGTTGGGTTGCCGTGGTTATCTCACACTGTCAAAATGTCTGATGTAAACTGGTGGCTCTCGAAGTCCTATAGAGAATACTGTAAAGGTCTATGGCTGTGTTCACACTTGCTCTTAAACAACATCAAAATTGGACCTAAACTCAGAACCAAACCTGGATTAGAACAGGACTAAACCAAGTCTATATCCATACAGGTTTCACATCTGCCCTCTACTGGTGAAAAAATCAAATAAACCTGTGGATGTCAGCTTTAAAATAGCACATTAAAGGTACACTATGTAACTTTTTTTGTTGGGTTGCTTGTTTCTATGGATAAGTCATTGCTCTGCCTGAAATGTTTCACAGTATGACATTAAACAGCTCTACCTTGCATGTATTCACCTAGAAAAACATTCAGACTGTGAGAGGGGTTGCCCTCTACAGATCTGACCTGTAACTTGGTCTGGTTTGGTCTCCATGATGACAGAAAAGTTTAATCCATACTGTCAAACATTTCTAATGAAGCAATAATATCTCCATGGAGAAAAGCACCAGAAAAGTTACATAATGCTCCTTTCATTATAGCTTGGTACTTTGCATATTTCATTGATCACAAAAGCTTTCAAGATTTGTCAAGACAAATGTGAAATTATTAGAAAACAAATATTTGAAATAAACCCAATTAAATGGATTGAAGGGCATCTGACACTTTGCTAAAAATGAATTACCTCACGCAAAATACATCACATTTGACATATGACAATTACCACTACATTTACATGTTTAGCATTAGAAGGGCGTGACTGACTATACAGTACACTGCAGTTGTAGCAAAGGGAGGAGAAGGGCATTGAGTTTCCATAACCCACGCTTCCCTCAGTCTACCACCTGCATACACATATTCTGCATATATTTAGCATTAGTCTAACCTTAACTCCAACCTCAGCTGTCCTCTGCCCCGTGACGCTTCCTCCCAGCGCTGATCAAAGTTTACTTCACTGCGGGCGGAGAGGCTCGAGACAGTTTTTTTTTTCCCAGGCTTATATCCATGCAAATCATTATGCAGCTCCCCCTTTGCTCTATAAGTATATGTGCGCAATAAATACACAGCCGGTAATATGCAAGGGGCCGTCAGCAGTGAGCTCCCAGCATGCACCACTGATGGCTCACCAGGGAGAGATACAAGCCACGCTCTCACAAAAAGATCTGAGGCAGGTGCAGCTGGAGATGCCATAAAGAACATGTTCAGTCCTCCGGCAAAAATAAATGTATTTCTATGATCTTAAAATCTTGGCGGCAATATTAAGCCAATATGCCGTTAACGGGTTTGTATGTTTATTTGATGGCACTGAGAGTACTTCCCTGTAGTACATCATAACAGCAACAAAATATATATTTTAACTATTAATTTCATTGAAATGAAAAAGATGTATCTGTATCCTCTGTCATGACTGAGGACAAATGCTAGTGCTCTGTATTCCCACTAGTCACACTACAACATACAAAATGATTTTATTTTAATTTCTCATTCTGTCTTTCTTACAAAAGTTTGACCAATAAATCACTGAGGATCTCTGTCTTGAAATTGGTCTAGCCTCTAGTTGACATAATTTGAACCTATATTTTGGGGGGTCTTGGATGTATATTAATATCCCATATACAGTAGCCCCATACTGAACATCAGTGTTCAGATTCATACTGATTAGTGCAAACTCCAGACACTTAGGGACAACACAAAATGTAAAAGGGAATAAAAGGGTCTCTGGCTTCAGCTTCCTTAAACAAACCAACTATACTGAACTAAATACCAGCAGTGGATTTGAACCCATTTAGTAGTTAAAAAATCTACATTAGGTTATGGTCATCCTAATGTATACTTGAAAAAAAAAACTGTCATCTTCTGAAATTGCTAAATCCAGTCTTTGGAGACTGTACCAACAGATCGAATGGCAGGGTCTTAAATGCATTGTTTTATTACCGGAGCTAAAAAGTAGAGCAGGCACAGAAAACAATCCACTGCAATGTTTCAGAGCACCAACCTGAACAAAATGACTGTAATTAAACACAATGCCAGGGCATGTTTCAGAGAAAAGATGTTGTCCTCCAGTTCAGTTCACCTGGGGCCAGGTAAATATTGGATATTGTTTCATCCATAGGACAAAGATGCTTTGCTACAGAGGATCCATTGTTTAAATAATATAATGTAATGTTCGTTTTATAAATAAAAATGTATGAATCACCACGCCTGAATAAGCATAGCACAAAAATAGTCCTTAAGACTTAATTTGAATGCTTAACCTTTCCATAGCAACGTAAGGCATAAAAGTACAGTTTCTATTTCCCGTCTATCTTTAGACAAAGAAGTGGGTGGGTGACCCATCTTTGCTCGTCACATCTCCTCAGTTTCAGATCCCACCAGAGTAAACAGTGAGAATGACGAGCCAAAGACCACAAATACTATTGTGTTCAAATACCACCAGGCCGTCTTCAGTTTGACACTGTGGGAGGGGTCGTGTGTGGAGTGGATGAAGACAGTATGATTTATATGACTTTTCCTTCCATCACGAGACACTACACTGAACATCTTAGATAATGAGAACAGTCGACTCACTCTCTGGAGCTTAGAGTTGGAGATGCCATTACGGTTTATCTCATTACTGGAGCAGCGTGGTCCTTTGCGCTGATAGGTTGCTGATGGTGGGCTGTGCACAGTGGGTCCAGGGGGGAGCAGGGAGGAGTAGCCATGAGTGTGGAGTCTAGCAGTGGGGTTGTTGGCTCTGCCTCCAACGCACCAAGATGTTGGCAAACCCTCAACAGCTGCTACTCCCTGGTCACTGAAATGAATGAAACTACCACTCACAGCCAAGCTAATAGAGACCAACATAAAGGAATCTGTCAATAATAAGTGACTGTGTACAATCATGACTGTTAGGATTACACATTTGTTGAGATTGTACAATTTTGCTTGGATGAGGCTTTGTTGTCTTGTTGTGAATATTTAGTTACAAGTAAAATTAATTATTCTGCTTTGAATTTTGCACAGTCCAAAAATCAGGAAATGCATTTCCCAGCACAACAAATTGATAATTTCGAAATCCAGCCACAAATCTTCCAGAGTTCCAAACCAGGACAAATGGAGAGGGCTGGTTATTATTGAGGTGGTAAAAACAAAAAAGAAGAAGAGGGGCAGGGAAGCTGCAAAAAACAACTCCAAGTCCTGACTTTAATTAATTGTTGATTTTTCTCCAATCTTTTTTTTTTTTTTTTTTTTTTTTTTCAAATTATGAAATGTGTGTAGAATCCCTCAGTCATCCAGGTAGAATCCATAGCAAAAGGAGAAATTAAATTTGTCAATTTAATTTGTCAAAATAAACTCTGTCCAGTTGACAAATTAAATTTCTCCTTTTGCTTTTCAAATTATGAACTTAAATTAAACAGGGAGTGCTCTCAGCCATGAACAAATCAATGTATTATTTTATGCACGTTTTGCCTGGGATCCAGAATACACAATACTTTACGAAGTCTGGTCACCAGTGACTCTACCAATTTTCAGATTGGTGTGATTGACAGGTGGATTAGCCAATTAGGGACACACATGTTCGATCCAAAAAATCTGACTGCTTACAAGGGAAAAATATTACAAAGGTGAAAAAAATGAAGAGAATAGATTAAGCAGTTAACAAAATAACTTACCAGAGCATCTACAGAAATTAGTACAGTATCATCAGTCTATTTATTTCAGTCTAATTGCATGTTTTGTATTTATTTGACCCATCAAAATGTACTCTAGAATGATCCTCCAGGTGGATCCTCCTGACCAAGATCCAGGCACAAGATTTGGAGATGGACCTTGGCACTGTGGTAACCACAGCAGAAGAATACAAAATATATTTTGACCAGAGCCCAATTGTAGTTGCTAGAGTTAAAAATTGCAGGTCATCTTGCAGGTCACACTGCTGACCAAAACTGCATCTTGGTCAGTAGTGTGGATAGAACAGCTGCAGTTGAAGTTAATCAGTTCAGTTAATGAAGAAATTACTGCAGAATCCAATATAATTTTTCCTTAAAATATGTTTAATTATTTTAAATGTGAATACTATGTACTGTGTTTATTTCTTTCGACTTTCTTCATATTGCACTCAATCTAAGTAGGTCTAATTTACCACTACTCAACAGACAGTGAACACATCTGCGGGCTTGTTCTAGGTCAGAGAGCCTCTAACAAAGTCTTTAAATTCCCATTCACGTCAGTGTAGCAGCAGCAGCACTCTGTGTGATGGAGTACCTCTGTCTCCCTGTGTAAGAGACAGAGGAGTTAGTGCTAAAAGCCTAGCACTGGAAGTGATTCAAATCTGAGCTGTTTTTGTGCCTTTTCTGTGCAGTCATTAATGTGATCAATCACAGGAGTCCACTAACACAGGAAAGAAATGCTTAAGGAGCTATACTAAAAACAGCCCAACTTAGCCTGAGCACAGTGGGAGAAATACTTTACATATGCTTTGTCTGTTGGAGCTCGGGGCAGTCTTCGTCAATCATCTGTCAGCACCACTCCGAGGGACTCCTGTTGTTTTGGTGCTAAAGACATTCAATACACAAAGAAACAATGGAGGGAGTAGGTAGTGTTTCATAATGATTGGATTCAGCTTCCAAGGATGGAGAATTTCGAAGACAAAATGTAAACGAATGCAGCTATTTCAGTCTTCTGTGGAGCTGTGAAAGACTAAAAAATAATTACATTGCTTAAATCTGCCAAAAGTAAAATAGCAAAAGCAATTGAGTTTACTAAAACACTCATTTCTGCTGACAACAATAGATATCCAAAAGGTATAGTATGAGTTGCCATTCAAATGCAGACAGTACTTTGAGCACCATTATTTTGTGTAGTTGTATAATTAATTTCTTGTAGCAAACTTTAAAATTCCTATTTTAAAATGTTTTGACAATGGATGTCATGTCAGTATAGCAACATGCTGTTCTCACAACATTGGTGCTGCACACTTTGTCCCAATAGCACAAAACTTTCTATTTAGGGACTGAACAAACCAAACATTATTTTGTAATGTATCATTGATTTCTACTTTAGCCACCACTGGGTTCAAGCAATTAACAAATCAATTGTTATTCTTGGTCTATTTGCATCAGCATTTTTTCTTTTCAATCCAAAAAAAAGAAGAATGTTCAATAAGACTGTATCAATCAGCGCTTTAGAATGAAATGTCAGCTCCTGAATGGCCATAGGACAGTGGCGAGTTCAACTTAAGGTCTTTGTACTTTACATGCAATTAGTGCCAGGTGACCGATACGACTGCCAATAAAATTTTAAATCCATCTGGAGGAATGCCAGTCCATAAATGTCAGTCTTCCTATTAACAGCGCATTGTCCAGGGTCTACTTTGCTTTAGGCCAAATGAGCTTCACTAGACAGAAAGTAAGTATTTTCACCATGAAGAGGACATAATAGGCTTTTTCAGGTACTAATTAAACTATAACATAAGTAGATAACAATTTAATTTTTTTTTGTTGTGAACAACATTATTGATCTAAGGCAAAAAGAGAAATTCAATTTGTCAACTTTACAAAAGTTTATTTGGCTCATCCAAGCTGCTTCTTCAGTTCTGGGGACAGGTATAGGGGACAGGTGAAAAACAGATTTTTTGAGCACTCAACGCTAATGCAGGACAATGTGGGATAACTAAAAAATGCAATCAACCAAAAAACTGATGCAAGCTAATCAAGGAACACTTGTTAGAATTAAAAGCTCATAAAAGTGTAAAAAGCATATGTCTCCTTTAAATAAACATTTAGTTATACTTTAAGTTTGTATACTTATTCAACCCCAAAATACTACTCTAAAAATGAAAGTCGCTCCACACACATTGGATAGACCCACATGTAAACCTGTATTCCCATTAGTCACATATTTTCTCTTCCACTGTATTCTTTGACTACATTGTGCATTTGAGATGCATTGTAAACTTCATTTCCATAGTAGAATTGCTATTTGTACATTTGTATGAATATTTTCACAGCTCTGAAATGGTGTTCAGTCAGAGCATTTCTTCCTATGGCATAGAACCACATTGTGTAGACCATTTTAATTAAGTCCTGGACCTCATCATGTAAACTAATGCCTCCTTAGTGTCTGTGGTGCACAGACAGACACAGAGGAAGTGTTTTCTATATGAAACCTTCACTGACCAATTAACAAACTCACTCTCTCTCAGCCTCTGTTCACTGTCAGTGGGATACTTCCTCCTTAAATAGTTAACTATATAGCACCAGACAGAAAGAAACTGGCAACAAAAGTGAGTACTAATACATAATACCAATATTTATGTACAAATGTACAATGTCCTAATTTGAATATTGAATATACTGTGATAAGTCTATATTTTGTGTGATACAGTACAGGCGTACTAACTATTTACTTGTATAACGGATGGTAAATACATATCTCAGTGGAAATACGCAGGTGGTCAAGTTGCAGGTCAGGCCTGTGGAGAAGCGACTCTGCGCACATTAAGAATGTATATCTTGAGAAGAATTTTTGACCAATTAAACACAATAAAAACACCAGTAACTGAATGAATCCAAGCTTGATAAATTTAAAGCCACACTGTGAAAGATTTTAGGCTAGCTCCATGGAGACAAGCATGTGGCAGATAATAAAAAATGTATTCATTTACTTAGTATTTGTTATGTTTAGTTATTTTGGGGCTTAATGCTTTTGTGACAACAGGAGAAATTCAGTTTGTCAACTGGTTTATTTGTTTATTTGGTCAAATACGTTTCTCAGCTCATCCGAGCTGCTTCTTCAGTTCAACCAAATAAACTTTTGTCCAGCTGACAAACTGAATTTCTCCTTTTGCCATAGATTCTACCTGGACGACTGAGGGATTCTACACATGCTTAATGCTTTTGTAAACGAAGAATGTAAAAGGAACATTATTCATGTTTAAAAGTATCTCCTTCCTCCCTTCAGTTACATAACCCCCAGCTGAGACAGGACCGCCCCATGTGAGGAGGTCTAGACAGAGAGGTGAACAGGGCAGAGTGATGGAGTGAGTGTGTCCCTGCCGATGGGACACCTGACAGACGTATTGATAGTGATGACATTTCAAAAGGCCACCACGCATCATGACGGAAATGATAGGTTTGTTTTCCTTAATCATTAAAGGGGATATATACTCTGGAAACAGGGAGGGAGAAGTTGGCTACACACGATCAGGACTGCCTTATCACAGACACTGATGTTACACTGCAATTACTACTTCTAACTATAGGACAGTTCAATACCACCTTCCCCTTGGACAAAGCTATACATTTCATTTGACTTAAAATCAGTATCCTCAATATCCTCAGTGAATCCCTGAAAGAAAATCATATGGAGTGTACAGTCCCTGACAAAAGTCTTGTCGCTTATCCATTTTGTAGAAACAAAAGCTTATAACCTGACTTTAAATTAATCGATTGGTTTTAGAAATGTCTCATATGAAAGCTAAAACCCTCCCAAATTATGCTCAATATACTAAAATAAATTTGCTTCACTGAAGAAAGATTGATCATTTAATGAACACAGAAAGGTCAGATTTTGGCAAGACAAAAGTCTTGTCGCCTTGTCATATGATGCACCCAATCCTAGATTACAGCCTCACCTGTGATCAGTTACTGATCAATCAATTAGTGGGTGTGTATAAAAAGAACCCCAGCACACCAGACCTTCACATCAACTGCAACTTGACCTCTGACAACATGCCTAAGATCCACCCTGAGACCAAAGCGTTAATTATCAAGAGGCTGAAGACCAGATCCACTGCTGAGGTGGCTGACACCTTCAATGTGTCTCAGCGTCAAGTACAAAGAATAAGAAAAAGATCTGAAAAGACTGGAGATGTTTTTGACAAGCCCAGGTCCGGCAGACCCCGCAAGACAACTGCTCGGGAGGACCGTTTGTTGATTCGAAAATCCAAGGCCAGCCCCTTTTCCACTGCAGCAGAGCTCCACCAGGCCTGGTCACCTCAAGTCCCTGTGTCAACCAGAACAGTTTGTAGAATTCTGTCTCGAAATGGCCTCCATGGTCGAATCAGTGCACAGAAACCAGCACTAAACAAAAGGCAATTAAAAAACCGTGTGGCATTTGCCAAGGCCCACAGCCTGCTAAAAGGATGGACACTGGAAAAGTGGCAGAAGGTGGATTTCTCAGATGAATCCTCAGTTGAATTACATCACAGCCGCCGCAAATATTGCAGGAGACCTACTGGAGCCCGCATGGATCCAAGATTCACCCAGAAAACAGTTAAGTTTGGTGGCGGAAGAATCATGGTCTGGGGTTACATCCAGTATGGGGGTGTGCGAGACATTTGCAGGGTGGAAGGCAATATCAATAGCCTAAAATATCAAGAAGTATTAGCTACCTCTTACATTCCCAACCATAAAAGGGGTCAAATTTTGCAGCAGGATGGTGCTCCATCGCATACTTCTATCTCTACATCAAAGTTCCTCAAGGCGAAGAAGATCAAGGTGCTCCAGGACTGGCCAGCCCAGTCACCAGACATGAACATCATTGAGCATGTCTGGGGTAGAATGAAAGAGGAAGCATGGAAGGCAAAACCAAAGAATCTTGATGAACTCTGGGAGGCATGTAAGACTGCTTTCTTTGTCTTCCTGATGACTTCATCAACAAATTGTATGAATCATTGTCGAACCGCATGGATGCAGTCCTTCAAGCTCATGGAAGTCATACAAGATATTAAATATGGATCTCACAGCACCACTACTTAATTCACTGATGTTATGCAACATATTTTTGTATTTGAAGTAAATTATTTGTTCAATTTTCTGTAGGCGACAAGACTTTTGTCTTGCCAAAATCTGACCTTTCTGTGTTCATTAAATGATCAATCTTTCTTCAGTGAAGCAAATTTATTTTAGTATATTGAGCATAATTTGGGAGGGTTTTAGCTTTCATATGAGACATTTCTAAAACCAATCGATTAATTTAAAGTCAGGTTATAAGCTTTTGTTTCTACAAAATGGATAAGCGACAAGACTTTTGTCAGGGACTGTATGGAAACAAAAATACCCTACTTAGATTAATTTTACCATTCTTCAAGTAGAAGTTGTTTTTAGAAAAATACCAAATTTGATGATGAGATGAGATTTGTGAGGGTATTTGCAAAAGCAATTATGATAATAATCACATTCAGTCACATCAATTTGCTAATTGCAACTATTCAAAATGAGATTTTGCTACACTCACATGTAGTTCTACACTATATTCTTGCAGAAAATAGAGCTTGATATAAAACCAAAGTCATTTTTATAAAGTCACAGCTTAGATGAAGTGCTAAAAAATGAACAGTGTGTCTAGATACATTTGATGTAATGGATATGTCTGGCAGCCTATCAAGTAAAAAGTGCAGTTCCTTTGGCAATATAAGGGGAGATTATTATTCTATCAAGATTATTACATCAAATGCATACTGCTATAATTGGTAGTGTCCACCTTTTATATATTGAAAGAAAATCATACACGATAGAGATAAAAGATATTTTTAAGAAATATCCCCATGAGCTCATTGAACATGGTCCAAAACATACTTTCACATAAGACTATTGTTTATTGTAGCCATGGCTGTAGATGATGAAATATCTCTGGCTCTAGACTCCTCTGAGGATTCCCTACCATAAGTCAACTGCCTGACACTGTCGATATACTGCCCCCTGTTGGCCTGTTTCACCAGGAAGAAAATAGCTTCTACAGGAAGCTGCACAAATAGAAAAACCAGGGGGTAGAAAGAGCATTTTCTTGTTTGGAGGGCATTGCACAAAAGCTCAGGACAAAATATCCAAATAGTGCCACAGCAAAACCATTGCCCCAAAAATATACTGGTATAGTGCAGCTGCAGGGTCAACAGTGACGTAAATACAGAGAGATCCAGCATTCAAAAATGAAGAGCCTTTGGGAACTGCTGAATTGAATGATGAAAGATGTAGCTGGGGCAAAAATGGAGCAGGTTATTTTGTGTGTTTTTCATTTCTGTATACAGCACTGGCATCCGAAACATACGAGACAAAGAGCATTTGGTTCACTGAAAGAGGCTCATGGAAAATATACTATACTGCCAGGGAGGGGGCATGTGAACTTTAGTCTAAGGACAATGAACACTGGAAAAAAAAAAAAAAAAAGTAATATGGTAAATAATATTGAGAAGGCTGCCAATTGGTGGAACTCAGTTTGCTGTTAAAATGTTATTTTGTTCTTTGATTTATAAATAATTTTCACATTTCATATTGTAATTGTATACTAATTAACTTCATTTCAATAATGTGACAAGTTTTTGTGTTTCATAATAATGTACTATGCATCAAATGAAGTTAACTCTTGTAAACCTGGTGTAAGTCTTTGCAAAATCTGGAAATAACCTGATGTTTGCATATAGGTCATATAGCAATCTGATATTTACATGTAGGTTGTGTAACCACAAAACAAAATACCATCTGGGTCGACTTGTGGTCCTAATAAGCCATGCAACTTCAAAACATGCTGAGTGCACACAGTTCTGTATCTAACCAGACACATAGTACTGCGGGTTCACTCGACTCCTCACCTGAAAAATGCAAAAGTTCAGACACGCTGTATGATGTCGTAATTAATGTCTTAATATGGTCTGTCCGATGGAGAAAAGCAGAGAGAAGAGAAGATCTACTGATCATCATGACAGCGACCTATGAAAGGATGAACTAAAAAAAGTGACTGGACTCACCTCCTTAAGCTCATCTGCCTTCATGCTCCTAGGTCAGCACCTGCTAAGAAACTGCCACCCACATGCTTTGCTTTGTCCTGATAAGATTTAGGGACCTTGGCAGTGAAAAATTGGGCGCCTTGGCTTGTCTCTGGGATGGAGTCTGTGTTATCTCCAATAACACAGACTTTGGTTATTCAAATTTATGTTTGGATTCCTTCTTTAACAACGGGAATAAATTCCAAAAACATGACTTTTGATACCAAGAGAGGTGATGTTCCTTTAATGGCCTTAGATAAAGCCCAATAACTTAATCCTCTTGGATTAGTGCAGGTTATAGAGATAGACCTCGCAACATGCAGAGACTGCTTTCAAACCACCTGTAAACTGTAAACCTTTTTTTTTGTACGCAATAAATCTTTAAACGTTTTTTTCCTGCCTCTCTCTCTGGTACATTCAGTGAGTATATTCAATGAGTCCAGATGTAGAGAGGTGCCTTTAATGTGCTCATCTCACTGGGACTAGACTCTTTCAACCAGCTGAACTGGAAGGCATGGTAAGTGAAGAAGTGATCCCAAAGAATTACCTTTCACTTATTAACACCAGAACCGACCTGGAAGACAGAGAGCAGAGCATCTCAGTAAATCCTCTGCCATCCACGTATCACTGTTTTTACACAGGGGCCCTTAGAAAATGTACAGCTAAAAGAACTAGTTCATTGTTGATATCATAGATATGTATAGATAAATGGGCTTGGCACTTCGGTTCCTTCTGACCATGGCTCCCATTGACTTACATTGGAATATTGTGGCCCCTCTCTCTGTAACTGCTGCTGTGAGCCTCGTCATTTTGGTCTTAAAATGTTTGTATTAACCCACTCTACATGATCCTGGTGTTTTTTCCACTATTTTGCCATTTTTAAAAAATCCTTTTCTTTAAGTTTAAGGGTTATTACAGTAAACACTTATGAACATTTTATCCATTATTGAATCTGAATACAACCTATAATTTCTTCAATATTTTGAGTAAATAATCACACTTGTTTTGTGAATATTTTATAGTGTTTGGGATTCCATTATTCCCTTGAAAGCATCTACAAGAACTATTTAAAAGTTATTTCCTTTAAATGGTTTCCTATTAAAAGAACAGAAACATAGCCTGGCCCTCTTTGCAGTTTGCAGCTCTGACCACTAATTGTGTCCCTTGTTGGTCATTTAAATGGATGTGTTTCTTGTGCACACATTACTGGATCTGTAAGTCGCTGGTCACAAGTGCTAAGACCAAGTCACACCTTTGTTTCAAGACCAAGAAGAGAGAACAGACCAGAGGATGTCTTTGGAAAACAGCTCTTTAAAAAGAAACCATGAAACAAATCACTTTTAAAACCAATATTGTACCATTTAAACAACTTATTCCAATTTACAAACCATACTGATATTTAGAGCCTAGTGTAGTCCTAGTTATTTTATTTTAAATGATACAATAAGCTGTGGTGCCTTGTGTAGTTTTGATTTAAACTCTAGAGGTCTATAGGAGGAGAAGCAGGAAGAGGAGCAGAACAAAGGTCTAAGAAAAGATTGAGATATTTCGAAAATATTTTTGGAAGAGTCAAATGTCCTCTCTCAGAGGTGTCTGTACTGGTTCTATGTAAAGTGGGTTGAAGAATGTATTTGGGTCAGCTCAAACTTTTCCAAAAGTCCAGGTGCATTAAGTGAAAATAGCCCTCTTTTTCGTCTCAACTGAAACAAAATGAGGTGAAAATGACAAAAAACACTCTGGATCATTTGGGCAAGTGCTCACAACATGGTGCCATATTTAAGACAGCTTGAAATAATGACCAATCAAACTTTGAAAAACAATTTGGAAACTACTTGGATTTTTGTAAATGTATTCCTCCTCTGTTGTCACAACTATGAGCTTTAGGACAATGACTCTAGTATACACTCTTTTTTCCATAAAAACAGAGCAAATAATAGAAAATGGAATAGAAAGTTAGATAATGATATTGGTAAATGAGTTATATGATGTATAACAAGGCAGGAATCACTTTTTCCAGTAGGGTAGAGTTGTACTTAACTTAATTACAGCACTATGAAGGACTCAAACCAAACTCTTTTTATTTATTTATTTATTTATTTATTTATTTATTTATTTATTTATTTATTTATTTATTTATTTATTTGATTAGGACAGAGCATGTTAATGGACAAACATGACACAACATGAAAGTAAACACGCCAGATTGTAGCCTAAGGCTAATTTCCATCTGTTTTCTTAAATTATTGCTCCTCTGTTTTTGGTATCATTGCCTGAGCAAATGAGTATCTGTTTTTTGATTAGACAACCCTATAAACTATCAATATCTAAGTGTTGCTATTATGGTTGATAATGGATAACACTAGGATAGCTAATATTTCTAATTATGTGATAAGCCCAGGAGACTTTTGATTTTGACAGTGGTGTTTTAATAGCGGCATTGTTGTCCAACTTGAGGACAATAAATGATTACTTTTGCATTTGAATAGCTTTAACATAGTGTATATTCCCATTATACAGGCAGCCTTTGTTGATAGAACAGCAATATGTGAGGTTAAGTACATTATTTTACATGCGGTCAACACCTGCAGCAAAATGCAGAGCTCATTATATTCAAATGCTGCTGAGAAACCAATAAACAAAGCAGCTCCGACTCAAGGTTATAGAAGCAAGAACGTACACAGGAGTTTAAACCATTATTACAGTGTGCTCTGCCTCCAGACCCAGATCAGACCCAGTGGGAGACCCCCACTGCATGCTGATGTAGAGTCCTATTTGAATGAATGCAAAGCAGGGACCACTATGGCTGCACTACTCTCATGATAGCTGATAGCAATGTCACCAAAGTCAATAACAAACAAAAGAAAAGTACAACTGTTGTAGATCTGTAAGAGATATGCAGATCAGAGTACAGCTCATTGGGAAAAGGTCATAGAAACTATAGAAAATATATAGCATAGAGTGTGGATGTGTATATATATATATATATATATATATATATATATATATATATATATATATATATATATATATATATATATATATATATATATATATATATAGTGTGCTATATAGTGTGCTTTGACCTGACAAGGAGGAAGTATTTAAATCTAGTTATTAACTCTCACAAACCCTTTGGCGCATCAGGTATTCATTCACGTGAATGATTTTTTTGTCATGTGCCAAGTGAATAGTGTACACTACCAATGCACAGCCAATCAGCTCTCATGCCACAGTGTCATATAGCGACACACATGGCTCTATCCTTCAAGTTTGCAATCGATAAAATGTTTTACAATTACAGGGTGCAATGGTCTGATTTTATCACAAGTACTGCAATTACAATAGACTTTATATGGAGAAAACAAAATTTAGAAAAGTTAGGTAATGAAGCTTTAATTCAAATTCTGGTAGATACTTAAGTCCATCTCTAGACTCACCATAAGAACTGTTTAGAACTGCAGAATGACCCAGTCAATGAGCTACCACTAAGGTATTTTATAACTAATTGCTCTGCTTCTACTAAATCAAATGGAGTACAAACTGTTCTCTTGATGCACAGTATTTCCTACAAGCTACTAACCAATGACATTATAAACAGACTGTAAGTGGTTATACACACTATACCTGACTGGGGTATATTTTTGTATTCTAGCCCTGTTTAAATCAGTGTTTCAGCATGCCTTATCACTCCTCACACAATTATCACTCTGATGAATACTGACAACAAACTCTGGTACCAGTACTACACAACACTACAACACAACATATTGTATAGTTAGGTGTCACATTCCTGAAAAACAATATAGCTGCCTGTGCGCTCACTAGCAGAGCCGTAATCACATCAAGGAATAAGTAACGTCTCCCTCATCTGATGAAAGGGGCTCATAAATGTAATAAAGCAGCAAAGGTTATTAGAAGTGCCTTGGGCCATTTTACAAGCGCTCTCACACCTCACTCTCGATTATACACCCAAATATGATGAACCGAGGAAGAAGGAGGCGGACATTTGTATAAGGCCAAGGGAGGCTTAATGACATGTGACTAGAGCCATTCATACGCATTAATGTGTGTGTGCTGTAGTGACACGGTGAGAGGGGAACGCCACTGCTAGACTGTGGCTGAAGCTCACAGGGGGCATTTAAAAAACCCTGATGGAGGAGTGCAGTGGTAATGCTGATCCCATATTTAGTGGTTCAAATTCATATCAGATGATACTTATTATATGCTTTTATTGACAGAAGATTGCCTGTAGACCTTTTGATTAAAAAGACCAATGCAAGTTGACAATTAGAAATGATTGGATCTCTATTTGATTAAACTTCTATTATTTGCACAGCCCCACAGTCATGGATTGCTTGCTGATGTTTTCAATGCCTAAAAGACAAAATACACTGTGTTGCTACCTATTTCAGCGTTGAAAGGGTCTCAAGCAGAAAAACACACCAAAGCCTTCTTCAAAATCCACAGTCAAAACATTTATCGTACATTTTATTCATTAGTGGCACAAGTCAAAACTGTGCCACTATTTCTATCAAAACAGCACTTCAAACAGGAAGGTAGAAAGCAGTAGAAGGAGAGCGGTTTGCCCATAGCTAACACCTAGGGGGCACTGCAGGGACAAAAGAAAATAAAGACGTCTGATTTGTTACTGGGTTTTTTTTACCTGCAACATAAGTTCACAGGACATGTTTCATGTATTCAGATTTTCCAGCTTGTGTTTCCCATGTTACCATTTAGTAATTACTAACAACAGATTTCTAGAAAACAAAAGCATTCATAATAAATAAGCCAGTGACCTCCTTTGCACAAGAGAACATTCCCCATGTATGTGTATTTAGGATGCATCATAAACAGGTTTGTGGCTCTGAGAGTATAAAAGTTCATTATGCCATAATTTAATGCTTCAAAGATCGTGTCATTTATGAATTAATTAGTTTCAGTTTATTTTGAATTTGACAGACACAACCCTTTGTTCTTTCTTCAGAAAATATACATTATACATGACTGAGAGACTGAAAGACTGAAATTGCCTCTATTGCAGAAAAGTCTGTCAATACTACACAAGGTAAATGTATGCATTATTCCCATTTATATTCTAGAGTGGTACCTTTGAGGCACAGGAATGGGGGAAAGCAGCTCACCTCCTTCATCTTTCAGATCAGATTTGATCTTCCCCATGCGGACAGTGGAGTGTGTAACAGCTCAGTGGAGTTAAAGAGGCTGTGTTGATATGAGCTGAGTAAATCCAGGGTATAAGGACTTTAACACACATGAAAAATGGGATTTATGAAGATAATAAAGTATATATGTCTTATATCAAACTTTCACACAAAGTACCACCTAAAAAAATATTTGACTCCTGGGTACCACCTGATCTAACCTGGGAAGTCTGGCTAGCCAAAACCACACGCTTTTACAAAACAAAAGACAATATGGTCTGAAACCATACCCTGTCTCCCAGATTTTCAATGGGCATGATTGACAGGCAAAATAAACAATTATGGTTTGTTCATGTCTAAACAAAACAGGGCAACTTACAAGTAAAAACACTTACTTACAAGAAAAAAAATATATATGCAAAGAACTGAGAAAGAGTGACAACACAAAAAGAGCTTTTGTACTACTTAAACCTAAATGATAAATTACAGATGCTTGAGGCGCGCACACCCCTCCCATGCGAACACCCCAGCATGCTATTGTCCCTTACTGACAGCTGCCCAGGCCCACAGATCCTCCATCAGAAAAATTATACAATGCACCTTTAAATGTCTTTTTGTCTTTGCGCCCCTGCTGGCCAGTGTGTAAAATGCCCCATGTCTGTAATATCTTTTTTTGGTTCTAGTCATTCATAGAATTGAATCCCCAAATTTGCACAGATCCTCCATCATAATTACACAGTGAAGGGTTTTTTAGGAGTCTTTATAATGTTGATGTTTCATGTCTATGGCAGGGGCTGCTATAATGAACACTTTTCATATGCTTTATAGTAGATTATATTCAGGCCAAAATCGCACATTAGTGATTCACATTTCAGCATGATCGGACTGAGCATATGTGTGTGTTATGTTTTAAAACATTTTTTTTCGGGGGGTGTTTTCATCCCTGCTGGCCAATGTGAAAAATACCTCATGTCCATAACATATGTTTTTGCTTCTAGTCATTCATAGAAGATAATCCCCAAATTTGGTATATATCCGATGATGTTGTCGTTTCATATCTATGGGAGGCTCTATAGTGTACACTTGTCATATGCTTTATAATATATTATATTAAGGCATTAGTGCTTCAAATTTCAGCATGATCGGACTAATGGCAATTTTATAAAATTTTTCACCGGGCCAGTCAATCCCAGGGGATGAAAAATGCGATATCCTACCAAGGTTTTTTTCCTTTGCAGGAAATCACAAGAAACCAGCGAAGAACAATAGCCCTCACCACGTACTCTGTTACTGGCTTGTACCAATAAAAATAATATTGATGCAAAAGAGACTAACAGTTGTGGCTACATTTATAACACTGTAAGAATAATGAACAGTTTGATGATCAGTTTGTCTTTTCACAGGCAGAAAACTTAAAAAACAAATAGATCATCTGAGATCAGACAAAGCAGCCTGAATACAGAGTTGGCATTATAGTCTCATTATAGTCTATAGTTTAGTCTATAGTCTGTTTGTGAAAAGCCCTATAGCTACAATACCCTGCACTGTTTCTCTCCTTGTGCTTGAGGTGAACAGAATGGTAAGATATTTGTTAGAAAAACTATTAAAATGTTTGTAACTGAATTCAAACTGTGCTAAAGGATATACAACCAGATATTACAAGCAAAAACATCACACTTAATACCATTATGAGTGCAAATCATCAAAAAGAAGGTACTGGTTTACATTCTAAAACCAGAAGATTCTGGTTGCAGTGAATTTGAATCATTTCTTATTACAACTCCCATTTTTCCTGAGTGGAAAGCAGCAGTAAACACACAACCAAAATAACAACTATCTCCTGAAGCACATTTTTATGAAACCGCTGTTGTTTATGCTCAGTTCTTAAAGGCATCATTCAAACTTCCCATCACACAGTGTTGCCGTAACTGGGGACTACGCTCATTAAAGCAGCATTCAGACACATCTCACCCACTCCCCTGCTCACTCTGGGTTTGATTAGTGCCATCATGGGGTGTCCTCTCCTCTTTGCCTCCCCCCGCTGGCAGCTGATTGCGACTGCAGAGCCACTACACAAGGCTCCCAGGGATCCCCCGGAGAAAATAGACACACACACACACACAAGCACACATAGAAGCACTCACGCCTGACGACATTTCTCCACACATGAAAAGGCGCCTCAGAGCTGCTTGTTACAGACACTTGGACTTGGAAATGGAGGAGAAGCCCAGATGGTGGTGTGCTCTGTCCACTGCCCCCTGTCAACAGGAACCATCATCAACACCTCAAACAACCTGACAACTAGCAAAGAGCGAGCTATTAAAAGCCACTAAACACTAAAGTCCTCCCTAAATGAGGAAACTGGCCAGAAGCAAATCGCATTTTCAATGTTTGGCCAAATGTTTAATTTTGTTGTTTAGACCTGAAGCACAGAGCAGCAAAAAGTGACATGTGTATATTTGTTAGAGACATCTGGTGGTAGAAGTACACATTCTAGTTAAAACTATTCATGGGTTTCAGGCAAATGATCCCTATTCAAAAGATAGAATATGTTGATTTGAATTGTGTTTTTAATGGAGGACCATTGCCATGCCAAGTTTTTCAAATCAGTAAGGAATGCTTATGCCTGTAACCCATGAGTGGTCCTACAGTCCATTTAAAACACATCCAGTAGAAACGAACAGTGCTGAGTCAATCGATCAGTATTTCTTAGCTGGCAATATGTCAAGACAATATTGAATTTGAATAAAAGAAAAAAATACTATTGAAAAATTAGACTATAATTTGGAATTTGAAGTTTCTGAAACACAAGGGTAGTAGAACAGTTGATCAAATGCTCTTTTGAACAGTGAGTAAATTTTTATTTATATAGCGTTTTTCACAGACATGTCACAATGACGCTTTAAAGATCATTATTAATTCACTCTTTACCTAGTGGTGGTAAGCTACTATTGTAGAATAATAAATGGTGGAAAAGGATACTTCCAAGTGTCATCATTTGAAGATTTGAAGAGTGCAAAATTTAGATTCTTTTTTTCTACAGTCCTCTAAGTTATATTTTACAAAACCTCTCATGTTGAATTGTCAGACCATTCTACCACTGCCCACTGCTCTTGACAGGCTGCCCCTGAGGAACTAAAAGATGAATTGAAAATCTCCCTATATAACACATCCAACCTTGAACTGAAATGTTGCTGAATTGCTTACGAGCACTATCAAAATTTATAAAGGTGTTACTTTGAGTGCTGTTCTATAAATGAGCATTAATATTAAAAGCATGCACACACTAAAATCCTTCCTAAATGAGAAAATTGGTCGGCTGCAAATTGGATTGTCTGTTTTTGCCAAAAGTTTAATTCTGCTGTTTGGACCACATGCCCACAGAGCAGCAGAGAAATTAGGGAAAAGCAATGAGTGCTATATTTGCAAAGGAATGAGGAACGGCCAGTCCTGCATTTGTGTTCAGTGGCACACATCACAGCAGCTGCCATGGGTGATTGGATGCGCACTGCATATTTAGCTCTTCGCTTCAAAAATACCACATTTTTGCTTCCAGCGCTGGCACCAAAGGGACAAAATCATAGTGTTAGGATGAGCTAATGTGTCATCCAAGCCATATGTGGAAGCCAAAGTAATTAGCTAGGATGCTAAACTAAAACATCTGTAAAATGGGTCGATTCTACGGAATTACAAAACAGAGTCTTCATCCTAAATACAACAATATAGGATAATATAAACAGGCTCTGGGGGAGTCTGGTGACAACCTAAAAACAGTTAGGATCTCATAGTTGCAATAAAGCATAACTCTGACCTTATTCTAATGAAGTGGTAAAACTTTATCCTTTTACCACTCTTACATAACACCTTTGTTTCAGAACTCCACAGTGATAATCAGGTGTCCCCTGGTGACATCTTGTGGCTGGAATCAATAAAAACAGCGTTATCTAAAGAAGTGGTACTAATAAGTGTGAATACGACGACTATAAAATAATAGTACATTATTTTAATCGTTCTCTAGAGTATAAACAGACAGATCTTAATGGTGGTAATTAATCAGGGTTGTGATATGTTACCACAGGAATGTGCCACTGGGCATAGCTTCAACAACAGTTTAGAAAAAAACATTTGAAAGAGTGTCTTCAAAGACTGGCAGCAGAGCAGTGAGCTGTCAATCAAAGCGGTCAATAGGCCTCACAGGGAGCGCAGTGACAGCTGAGACTGATCTAAAAGGTTGCAAAATCTTGCTGGACCTTTGTAAAAGTGAAAGAAAGTTTGAATAAAGTCAGAAATGAAATGTACCCCTGTCAGTGGTCTGTAGAGTAGAGTACCACTACTGAGTATAGAGTAGTGGTAGAATATAAATATATATAAAAATGTGTTCCTCACCTTCCACGGTGGTTGGTCTCTCTCACCCTCATCCAGCTCGGGCCCTCTACCAGAGTCCTGGGAGTTTGAGAGTTTTACGCAGTATCTTTGCTGTTCCTAGTACTGCACTTTTCTGGACTGAGATGTCTGATGTTTTTCCTTGTATCTGCTGTAACCACTCCTCCAGTTTGGGGGTTACAGCCCCGAGTGCTCCGATCACCACAGGCACCACTGATGCCTTCACCTTCCAGGCCTTCTCCAGCTCTTCCTTGAGCCCCTGGTATTTCTCTAGTTTCTCATGTTCCTTTATCCTGATATTACCATTGCTTGGTATTGCAATGTCCACCACCACGGCTTTGTTCTGTTGCTTATCCAACACCACTATGTCTGGTTTTATATATATATATATATATATATATATATATATATATATATATATATATATATATATATATATATATATATATATATATATATATATATATATATATATATATATATATATTCATTTTTGAAGGATGAGGTTGAACTGGTTCTGGCTGTGCGCTCCTTCATCATGTCTGTCTCTCTCTCATCATTCTCTCGTCTCTCGCTTCCTGTCAAGCTGCAAACACGTCGGCCCGGAATTTAACATTTCTTCTAGGCTGCGTGTGAAGCTTCACAGCGGAACTTAAGGTACACACGTACAACCACGCATCAGGAAGGGGTGAGGCAACTTCATTCACCGGCCCACATGAACCAGCCTCCTCTCTACCCGAGGAGCAACCGGGAGATGAGGGGGAGCTGTGTCTTCCCTCTCAATCCTCAGGTCAGACCGTAAAAGTTCAGTGTCCCATATCACACTCTTGTCCGTGTGCGCTGTGGCTCCCTCTGGTTTAATCAGATCATTTAAAAAAGTCACACTTTGAGCCCATTTTCTGTCATTGCTCCATTGATCTGGCCTTCACAGAGTTACCGGGGGCACACACAAAGTGCAGCTTTAACTGCAGGCCTGAGTTAGCTTTGGTCAGACTCAGGATTATTTCTGTTATGGAATGACTTGAGACTTAAACTGGAGATGAAGCTAGTTTCAAATCAGGATTTTAGGATAAGCCTAGACTTTTTAAGTGATTCGATGGAATGCCACCATAGTATTGAATGTACAATAACAGAGTAGCTATGTTTAAACAAGACACTAGGCCCAATTTAATATAAAACACAGTTGTATACCATATATATATATTTAGTAGGGAGTCCCTGCTCCAGCTCTCCATCAGTTTGGGGGTCTCTGCCCTGAAAAACTTTGAAGACCCCTGTTCTAGACTCAATTCTCATTCCACTCAAAAGGTGGGTGATATGTAGGCTACAATGAGCATCTAATCTCACTGTGATGGGTTAGATCCACCTGTCACTCACTTAGAGCAGGACAGGGGCTGTGTTTGATCATAAAGCTGATTTAAACAGCATAGCACTGAAATACAATATGACATTATCACCAAAACATCACATGGATGAGCTCACAATTCAGTTTCATTGCCATGTTTCCAGACGTTGGCCCATCTTACCTACACCTTGCATATACCTTACCTACCAGTACTATGACAAAGAAATGCCACCATGCTATGGCAGTGCCATATAGCTAGCTCTTGCTGTGAAATGTCATGGTAAATAGTTGTACAGATGAAATATTTTCCAACAGTTGTGTTTAAAAAAAGCATTCTATGTAATTACTGTTAGCTTAAATGTGTGATAATATATATTTGCATTTATTAGCTGAGCAGAGCATTCATCTTGGCCTCATCTTGTGCAACATTAGCTACGCTTCCAAACAGCCTGTGCCATTATCCACCACCAGCTCGTCCAATTTCATTTGTTTATTTACCAAAGCGCAGCCTGATGGGAGGACTTAATACTAAAGTGGATATCGTGTTTGGCTTCCTGTTTTTCACTCAATAAATCTGAGCAAACTACCTCACAAACAGAGCCTGCAGGCTGTTTCTGAATGAGCTGCTAAATATCAAACAGTGACCTTTCAAAATATGGAAATAAAGAGTTACAGTACACCATCATAAGATCAGTGAGCTAAGAGTGAGCAGTCAAAGGTGTATATAGATATAAACAGTTGAAACACATCCATACATATTAAGAGTCTTTAGAACTGAGCACACACTGACCCTTTAAGGTAAACTACTTTCTGTTATGTGATTTGATGTATAAAACTATTAATCACTGCTTCACTCACTGCAGCCAGATTAGAGGAAATGTATTTATTATGTCCAGTATTCATGTAAATGCCCCATGAATGATTAAATGACTCTAGGAAGAATAGGTGTGCTTCCACAGCCAATGGTGCTCAAAAATAAATACAAATGTAAATTATAAAGATATCAAAGAATGTGGCACATGGACTACTAAAATTAATGTTTGCGACTGAAAGTTTAGCAGTCCAGGCAACATGTGGCCAAAGCATTTGCCAAAGTTCCATATGTTCGATCGACATATATATAAAAAATAAATAAATAAATAAAAACCTGCTTCTTGATGACCTCATGACCCCACGGTGACTCCCACAGCGCCCTCTGTTGTGTCCAACAGTAGCCTCCGCTGTAAAACAAAACCAACGTGGGACACCAGTAGAGTTACGCATTATAATAACTACAACGATGTCAACTTTGTGTTGTTTTTCTTTTTAGCTCCAGGGTCAATTTATTTGGAGAAAATATCCCATTTCCATTTTCAGCAGCCTCTAGACGGTATATCTTTGCTTTAAAATAATAGAAACAAAAGCGTGTGATGGAAGCTTCAAGGTGTATTTATTCATTTTACAAGAGGTTTAAAAATTATCCATGCAGCCAGGAAACCAGTGTGTTGGGTGACACAAGAGTAGAGCAGAAGCCTCATAAATGTGTGAGTAGGGCGCTGTCCGAGGTGCTGAACCGTGACTGGAGTCCGTCACTCTTGGTCACACGCGACAGGTGTGAACTCGTCACAGCACCAGACAGACGCATTTAAGTAATGTACCAGTGAACACAGAGCTCATATCCTCAGTGTTTGTCACAGTACAGACAAAATCCTGCTGAAAAATGCCTGACCTGCTGCCAGCGCAAGAAGCCGCTAAAATCTATCACACCAATTATGTACGTAATGCGCGTGCCATCGGCGTGATGTGGGCTGTTTTCACCATCTGCTTCGCCATCATCGAGATGGTGGTCTTCATTCAGCCCTACTGGATCGGGGATAGTGTGGACACGCCGCAGGCCGGCTACTTCGGACTGTTTTACTACTGCATCGGGAACGCACTAACTTCAGAGCTCACGTGCAAAGGCAGCGTGCTGGACTTCGCCTCCATCCCGTCCCCGGCCTTCAGGACCGCCATGTTCTTCGTGGGGTCCTCCATGCTGCTTGTGGTGGGCACCATGGTGGGCTTCAGTCTCTTCTTCTTCCTCAACGCGGGGAATGTGTACAAGATCTGCGCGTGGATGCAACTGGCTTCGGGTAGGTCATAGCAAAAAGTAACACACATCGAAACTATTTGGAAAAGTATTAATTTTGTTCATTTACTTTCTTTCAAACTGGGACATAACCTTTTTTAACCAAACATTGCAGTTTAGTAGAAGTGGCCATACCAGCTTATCAAAGCCGGATCCCGTCAGATCTCAGAAGCTCAGCAGGGCCGGGCCTGGTTAGTACTTGGATGGGAGACGCTGGGGATTCCAGGTGCCTCAGTGGGGCGCCAGTCGCAAAAACTGTCACCCAAGTGTCTTGCCTAGTATGAAAGCGGTGTGTGCGTGAGTAATGGCGGTGGTCGGCGGGGCTGATGGCGCAGATTGACAGCCTCGTTTCGGTCACTCTGCCCCAGGGCAGCTGTGGCTACAATAGTAGTTTACCACCACCGGGTATGGAGTGAATGAAGAATGCTCTGTAAAGTGTCCAGAAAAGTGCTATATAAACCTGACGCATTATTATTTTTATTATTATTAGCACAGTGATAGCAGTAGCAGTGATACTCAAAGTAGTGATGCTGGTGGTGAACATAACAGAGCTCTTTTTAAAGTATAGTCACAGTAATAGGCCTGTGATTATTCAAAGTAGCTTGCTGGTGAACATTCTTACAAATTGATTTCATTTTTCAAGGGCACAAAGGAGTACCCTTGGGCATCTGATAATAGGATAATAAAAGATAAGTCTTTCTCTAAGTCTAAGATAATTAAGTGCATGATTCAAATATTAATAACCATTTTAGGAACAGGGCCTATCTCATGCACCACTCTGTCACTCAGCAGGACTCTTTCCAAACTTCTGCATCAAACTCAATGTAGGTTATTGAAAAGTTACACTGGCTATTTCTAAATATGTTTCCATGGTAACAAGCAGGTAAGGAAGCACAGGTGCTTTGCTGTGTGAGGTGCTGCAGTTGTCCAGCCCGAGGCATCATGTCACCTCTTGGTTCAGTCAGATACTGTGAGTTTGGGCTTGTTGTTTGTCACCGTTGGAGCCAATAAGATCTGGTTTCAGTCCAACCTTCAACACAACAGACTCTGGATAAAGTGACATGAAACAAGATCAGGTGTGACAGCTTTGTTAGAACAGCAAAGATGCTCTTTCATTGCCCTTTCAAATTCCTGGATATTGTGTATTTTTAATAGCCTACCTAAATCCAGGATGAGAAATTTAGGACGTTTGCCATAGCAATTAACAATTAAAAACAACATATATCTTTTGAATGGTAAAATGTTGCCTATGACTATAAGCTGATCAATCAAGCAATTAATCTCACTTTATTTGGGCAATTTAAGCACATTAAGCAGTAATATACAATATAATAGAATGTTAAGCACATTAAGCAGTAATATACAATATAATAGAATGTTAAGCACATTAAGCAGTAATATACAATATAATAGAATGTTCAAACAAACTTCTCAATGCAGCTTGACAGGTAGTGTCATCAGTAACAGCCTTCAGGACAAAAGTGTCCCTCCTCTGTGTCCTCTGTGTCCTGGAGCCTGGGCATGATGTCAGTGTCCAGGGAGAGCCAGGTGAGGAAAGTGAACTCTGGAGACACAATGGAAAAGCCTCTTCTAGGCCTCTCTCTAGTTCCGCCCTGTTGTTTAAGTCGGTGATGATGGTGCGGGCCATTTCCTCAAAGTGTTTCCGCTGGAACTTCTTCTGCCATATTTGGTGTAGAAAGCCTGTTGCATTGGCGTAAAAAGTCTTTTCAGAGCTAGCTGGTAGTCTTACTCAGCTACCTCCAGAAAGTTATGTGATTACATTAATAAGATCAGATATGTTACAGTGGTAAATTAGGGGTCAGTTATATTTTAATACTCATATCCAGGCCATCAACTCCTTATATTTATCCAAAGCAGGTCAATGGTTAAGCTCATATGATGTGGCCCAACTTAACTGTGTATTCAGCCTACTCTTTATTGAACTCATTACACCTTATTTGACCATAAAGTCTATTTAAAACAGTACATCTTGCATACTACACCCCTGAGCCTACATTACTATAACAAAGAAATCTCTTTATTGCAGCACTCACAGGTCCAAACTCCACTCATGGGAGCATTGATTATTCTTATTCATAATTATAACTCAAACTAACCACCTGGAGAGAACACTGGCTACCTTTACATGCACACCAAAGTCGTATCTTTATTTGATTTTTAGAGTTATCAGATTATTGAAATATCATGTAAGTAGTTATTCAGATGTGAGTAATCTGATTTTTGATTGTTCACATCTGTTCTGGTTTTAACATGGTAAATTATGCAAAAGAGGGCAAACTACTGCAGCAAAGACAAAAGTGAAAAAGAAATTGCAAACTATTATTTTAGGGTGTGATCACACTTCGTTTTGTTTTTGCTTGGACCTGGTTTGAGCCTAATTTGAGTCCTAAGAGTACATGCTTAGTGCTGATCTAGTGCAGGTCCATTTTCAACACATATCACATGGTGTTTTTGATAATCAGATTTCTTGTAGACATGAACACATACCAATAATCAGGTCTAATTTTTGGGTTATCTGATTATGCCAATTATCTGATTATTCTAGCGATCAGATTTTTACTGGCCATGTAAACATGAACTGTGTGTGCCCCTGTCCCACAGCTGTCTTGATGGTGATGGGGTGCATGATCTACCCCGATGGCTGGGATTCAGAGGAGGTGAAGCGCATGTGCGGACAGAGGACAGATAAATACACTCTGGGGAACTGCACTGTGCGCTGGGCCTATATCCTGGCCATCATCTGCATCCTGGACGCTGTGCTGCTCGCCTTTCTCTCCTTCACTTTGGGTAATCGACAGGACAAGCTGCTACCGGACGACTTCGAGATCGAGGGCGCAGGTGAGATGGGGCAAATCTGGGTTATGAAACAACTGGAATAGGCATAGATGAATGTAGCAGTAATGGCATTGTGAACTATAGTGTATATTATGGAGCTTTTTGCCAACTATGACAATACACGAGATTCACACCATCTAAAATTTCTTCTGTAAACGTGTTAAGTAAGCACGGGAAAAACAGTGCCTGTAGGTGAAGATAACACTGGAGAATGCCTTCGAGGTTACAATTCACTGGGTACATATTTGGATTCAAGTTGATGAGGTAAAAACATTTTGTAAGACTTTTGTTTTGTTGTGGTTGTTATTGTAGTTGAATGCTATTTACTAAAGGTTTACTAACTACCTTTTTTGATGACGGTTCCCCCACTTGCTTGTCTCCAAGGAGATGGTTTTTTTTAGCAATAAAACACCTGCAATTGAATAAATGCAATAAAAGTTACATAGTGCACCTTTAAGAGGGCAAATCTCACAGTTGAAAAGAAAGGGTTTTGCTTGTTGCGTCTCGCCTAAATTATTAAAACCTAAAAGGACTGGTGTAGAAAATTTAATAGTAAGCAAATGAAAATGACATGTGAAGAAATGTGTTTATGTAGTAACATATAGGAGATGATAAATAATAATGATTTAAAACTCAAATATCAGATTCAGACAGCAGTTATGGCAGCTCCAGAGAAGTGAATAATGTTTGTTTACAATGGCCACTGTATGACAGAATATTAAGTACTCACCAGGTGCTTTTGCCTGGGGATTTGGGAAGATAATGCTGGTAGTTTGCATATATTTCCCCAAGTCTGAATGGCAAATGGATTGATAAAAAAAAACAAAAAAAAAAAAAACTGTTGTCATAAAATCCCTTTCAAGTGAATAAAAGCACGGTGTAAATGACCCAAGGGACTTCCAATCACTACAACTGCATATTAATCTAATTATGTTTCAGGGGAGTATTTTAAGCAGTAGGGGATCTTTATGGATTTTGACACTCATTACTGATGCTTTGTTTTTCTTTCTTTTGCAGAAAATAACTGAATATGAATGGGCTTTCAAAAGCTCATCGGGAACTTCGAAGTGAATAATGATGACAGCAGTGACATAAGCAGAAGCCATTACTGAATACTTTGTCAATTTTGTACATAAACAGGAAATACAATAAATTCAACATTCCCCTCGTATCTCATGTCCTAACCTTTTGCTCTACTGCATGCTGTCATTACTGTAGCTCACTTTTAATTTTATTTTTCTAGGGTGGTTAAAAGGTGTAACTTCTCCCCATAGCCACAAATATATACTAATCATAAGCATTTGTAACTTACAGAAATAAATAAAATGAAACATGCCAACATCCGGTGAATTCATTTTGGATAGAACCAGTAATAAAAGACTAGCCAGAATTTGTATGGCAATATTTGTTTAGCTAAATAAAGAGAAGATAAAAAATGTTCTACTTATATCATATTGAGTGATATTGAAAATGCTACTTAAATAAAACTGTAATAAAAGACAAATAGTTGTTAAATGGTATGAACATTTTATTGTATGGTTGTGTTGTACAGTTTTGAGATCTCACACAAACTCTATTCTCTTCTAATTGACACAGATGTACATTAGTTTGGACCTAAAGATTTTCACATATACGAACATAGTTTAGTTTTATCTGCTCGTTTCAGACGCCTACAGGACCCCAGTATTCCTCTAAGGTAAAAACATTATTGAACATACGGCCACACATACAACTCAAACATCGTCCATACTTTATTAAAACACAGCTACTCAGCTAAATCTCTTTAGCTAAGGTCTTAGAAGATCTGTTAAAAACTGTACAGAACTGTCATATACATAAAGGCAAACTCTTTGGTACACATATATACACTTTATTTTCACCTTTTTTCCTTATAGTGGGCTTACTTAACGTCTCTCTATGTTCCTGAAGTGAGTATGAGAAAACCAGCCTCTCATGACCGAGAACTCTTATCGCAATAAACTAATTACAGATGTGGAGCCCATGTATAACAATTTAAATTTAAAATGCACATCTTCCAAAAAGATTTTACATTGAATGGCAGATTGAGAAGGTCTGAGTTAGAACAACACATATTCCATTCAACTGCATTTAAAATTAGACAGTTTAGCATGGACCTAGCTTAATCACAAGTCAATTGTGCTCTAAATTAAATTCAAAATGCATCACAGTCTGCGTTTGTCATCTTAAGATTAGTATTGCTGCTTGCCATACCACAAACTAACAATGTCTAACATAAACTAACAGTTGTTTTTTCACAAAATAAGTACTGGTCATTAAAATTGAAAGATTTTGTGTTTGTATGGATATTCAAACACCTTTCATTAAATAAGTGCATTTTAAGTTGAAATCATATTAACTTGGACATAGCTTGACCACCAATCATCTGTTCTGTCTAAATGATTTAACCTTAATTCATCTTTTTCTGCAAAAATAAAGAGGACTGCCCCTTGCAATCTAGCACAATCAGCCTCACTGTAAGCCCAGTGTGCAGCATCCTAAACCTACTTACAAATACAATGGATGCCTTACAGACGTAGCATCAGATAAAAATCATATTTTTTTAAAAAGAACACAGCACTGATGAATTGTACATTAAAGTCATATTAAGTCCTTTTTATGGGATACAGAGGCTACATTAGATCCTTGATTCGTTTAGTTTGTAGTGCACGAGTGTAACGAAAACAAGGACAGGAGCAAGTGTCATTAGGCAGACAAGGGCAGTTTATCAGAGCACAGCAGTTGACCACAAAGAAATATAACCCACCACTTCCTGACGTCATCACGAAGGAAGAACAAGTACAAAGCAAACGTACACAGAGGCAATAGCTCGAGAACGTATCAAAATAACAACAAATAAAGAAATAAATATTCGTCTGATATGCCCATAAATGGAAAAGTGATCTGTTGCAGTCTCTGGAGAGAAGTAAAGGGAAAGAGGAAGGGGAGGTGCAAAGGCTAGGTGTGTCCACTAGAGGGCGAGCCAGGGGTGGCGCAGGCACTCAGCTGCAGTGGCTCTCTTCTCGGGGATCAGCTCCAGCATGGGCAGCAGGAAGTCGGTGAAGCTCTCTGCCTCCTCGCGCGGCCACTCGTATTTGTCCACCAACACCTCCAGCAAACCCCATGGCTTCAGTTTTGTGATGTGTTTCAAATCACCTGCAGCCAAAAAAAGCACAAGTGAGCGAGCAGCAAGAGGGACACAAAAATAGACCGTGAGTTTATTTGAGCTAAAATAAGGTCTACAATCAATGTCCTGTGTGTCATAATACTTCAACAGAGGATTTATCACTTAAAAGGTCAGACATAATGATTTCTACTAGTCACTACCAAACTTTAATACTAGTACAAGTACATGTAACACAATTTACTTAAAATTCACCTCAATAATCCAATTAATTTATACAACAGCATTTACAGCAATAACAATATAACATGTGCGTGAATGACAACGCTTTGAATATATGCCTTGTGTATTAAAGATGCACTATGTAACTTTTTGGTTGGGGGGACATCACCTTCTTGTTTCTATGGATATGCCACAGATATCTCCACAGAACTAACCTGTAGCTTGATCTAGTTTGGTCTCCATGAAGACAAAAATGTTTAATACCATACTGTCAAACATTCCAGACAAAGCAGTAACATCTCCATGGAGAAAAGTATCTGATGGACCCTCCACTAGAAAAGTTACAAAATGCACCTTCAAGGTAATATTTGATCATCAAGAAACTACGCATTTAAGATTCAAGGGTGGAAGCCATTATAAGCAGAAAATAAAATGTGCTGAATATATAAATGCCTGGTGGTTGCCAACAAATATTAACTTGTAACATTGGGTTGTTACCTTTCTTGGTGAAAAAGTCCTTAGAATATTTCCCAGTGAGTATGAGTTTGCGTGGGACAGCCCCCAGCAGCTCAATGATCAGTGCTATGTGGTCTGTACAGTGTGAGGGAGACAGAGACAGGTCAGACACAGTCTGATCCCTGGCCAGGCCTGCTCTGGGGGAGAGATGAGGACAGCACGCGGGAGAGCAGCACAGAGGGTGCTCTTTAATAAGGTAAATTTTTAAGCCAGTGCCTTTAATTACAGTTTCCTGCTCCCGTTTCTCGCCGTCATCCCCAGTCCCAGAGCGGGCCACAGACCAAGGGCAGCATACCTCTCTTGTTGAAGTATTCCTGTGAGTATTTCCCATTCAGAGCATAGTGGCGAGGGATTTTACCCAGCAACTCTATCATGAGAGCAAGGTGGTCTGAAAATGAGGCACATCAGAGGAGAAAGGACAGGAGAGAGGAGACAGGGGAGGAGATGAGGGCACAGACATATGAAATGAACAATGGATTAGGCATGATGGTAGCCTAGAGCATCTTAAAGCACATGATGAGAATAATGACTTTTAGATATAAAAAAAAAAAAAAAAAGCATGACTGAATGTAATGAGCAACAAATAGTCGAAACTAGCATTGTAGCATCTGAAGCCATAATCACTAACATTTGTCCAACAGACTGTGGCTATTCCCAAAACTGGTCAAATGATCGGAATGAAAATCAGTGTTGCATTCATCTAATTCTGTTATAATTAGAAAGCAGTAGATTATTTGGAAAAAAGCTCTTTGCAAAATGTGAGTGATTAGTACAAAATCCAATTAAAGATAGCCATGAAAGAGTGGAAAACAGATATCAAGAAGTGAGTGTATTTTAGTGATGTGATGAGTGGTAACAAATGCTGGACATTCATTCAGAAAAGGTTTAGCAAAGCAAAGCATGATGGAAAATGATCATAGAAAAAACAATGTGAATTAAGACAGGTAATTGACAGTTAAAGTGAGCTTAAGAAGTGATGGCCCCACCTTCAGAAGAGTGATTTTAGTGATTTAAGTGGAAATACACACAGGAATGCTGGTACTCAACATCATGATCATAGCTATCATTTACAGCTAAAACAATGACTGTAATGAGTGCCACAATTTGAATGTTGCAAAATATATAAAATATTTAATACATATTTAACAAAAAGTAGTATACAGGTGCATCTCAAAAATTTGCATTAAGTGTACATATTGTAAATGTAATATTCTGCAATAGATATAATATAAAAACAAAAAAGCAGGACATAAAATCATAATTTAAAAAAAATGCTGTTTTCTACTATGAACCTTATTTCAATTGTAGTAGTTTTGCACCATTTATAAATAATTGACATGCACCTCTAAAGGCAAAAATACATTTTCTCACAAGTCAAAGTCATAAAAGGCCATGCTGTGAAGTTATCTTATTTAGTTTGAGCGTAAATTAAAATAAATCACCAATGACGGCCCATTTAAATAAAGGAAAAGTTGTACACAGTAGCACTGACAGTTTCAGACTTATGCTAAATACCATGTTATTTATAGTTGTATATAGTAAGATGTTAATGAATAAATGTTAATGAATAGTTAGATGTATTCCCACAAATACCTTCATCCCGGGAGTAATCTTCCCCAGATCGTGGTTCAAACAAATAATCTCCAGTGGCGAGTTCAAAGGCCTGAGACAAGACACAGACAAATAAACAACATAATCACTGGAGTTACTCTGTTTGCACAAAAGGACCATAATACAACACTCTCGCTGCCACAGACTCTCTGGAGCATTATATAACTATGTTACCATTAGCAAATTTTAGACAAAACAAACAGCCAAAAACTGTTAAAACTTGGTAGACTTGCATCTGAAAATGAGTTGAAATAAAGTAGTTTCAGGGGGGTTTTTTTTAGGTTCAGGTAGCAGATGTTTCTAATGTAACAAAAGCCCATAAGTGACTTTAACTTTAAGATGGCAGGTGAATACCTTTTTATTTGAAAAATTTCTATTGGTTGCCCACTACAAACAACTTGCTTCTATACTGTAACTTCTATAGGCACTGATAAAATGTCTCACCATGCAGGCTGTGCTCCAAATATCGGCTGGTGTGCTATATCCAGCTCCGATAAGCACCTCTAACGACCGGTACTGCCGTGTTTGAATGTCCTCTGTAAAGTGCTTGTTCTGAAACAGAGACAAGAGTTACACTTAAGAACCGTAAAAAGGGAAATAGACTGTAGTAAATTATCATTCAGTCTGTCGAGCCAAATGATAGTGAGCGTGCCCCTAGCTTTAAATCAGGACATTCCAGAGGTCATTAGACAACTCACCACCCAGCAGGCGTTTCCCAAGTCAGCTATCTTGACCCTGATCTTGTCTGCATTGAGTGGCTCAAGAGGGTTAACTAACAGGGATCCCGCTGACAGCTTGCCTAAAACAGAACCAAGAGGGAGTCTGAAGTCAATGAGCACAAGGTAAAAAGGCATGTAAAATACACAACTAATGCTGTAATCAAATTGACCATTATTATTCAATATGTAAACCAATGCAGCTGATAAAGAACCACAAACAAGTCAACAAGTGGACACCATCTGCTGCCTGCCCTGAACAGGTCAATTAATCACCAAATGTCAATCTCAGTTAACACTTAATTCTTTTACATACATTTCCCACTTGAATCCCATGTCCTGTGATACTGACCATCGTTGACACTCTCTTGGGTCCTGTACAGCCGACAGCGGTCTTCATTGCCATGGCCATTGCTGCGCTCCAGTTCTCCCTCCTCCAGCCCATCGGAGGGGTGTCTGAGAGCCTGTGTCTCTTCTCTTACAACCCCAGGGCTTTCACAGTCCAAGTCTAGCTCTTTCAGGTCGGGAAAGTCCACCCCGTTACAGAGCGGGGACTTGCATTGCGCTTCATCCTCACTGCCACACTTCTCTGGCAGCTGTGCGTTCCCGTTGTGCTGGTCTTCACTCCTCCAAAGGCTCTGCTCCACCTCCGTGTGGCCATTACAGTTCACCTCCTGCTGCCCGACTGGTCCCATGCTCAGTTGGTCTACGGTGACACTGCACTCTAAACAAATCACAAAGAAAAGATGAAATATAACAGCTTTTTTTCAGAATTAGCCAAAAACTTGTTTTCTAAACATACCACCCTCGTCTTCCTCTGCTCCTATTTCCTGAAAGGACAGCTGTCTTAAAGGGGCGCACACTCTGCCTTTGGGAGACTGTGGGTCCTCATAGTCTTCGTCGTCTTCCTCCTGTGGTCCTGTGGCCTTCTCCATCTCCTCCAGGTCCATAATGCACTTCTCCAGCAGCTCGGCCTTCTTCTTCTGTTTCTTTTTCAACTTTTTCTTCTTGTTTTTGGACATTTTTACAACCTATACATTTTAAAAATTATTATTTAAAAAAAAGTTTGCAAATATACAAATACAAAAAGACAAATAAAATGTGTAATTCACCTGTTTTGGTGCAGGTGCTGTGCTTACTGTAAAAACCAAAATCCAGTAAATAATAGCAGCAAATAGTAAAAAATGAAATACAGAGTATTAAAATGTGTGTATTCGTACTTGCTGAGCCGGAGGGAGGAGGGGCCCCAGACCTCTGCCACTCTGTGGCCTCTGCGGCCAGTTTCCGCACATAAGGCTCATCCACATTCATGAGAATGTTTTCTGGCTTTATGTCCGTGTGAATGATCTGGCACTTTGAGTGCAGGTAGTCTAAGCCTTGCAGAACCTAAAGAAAGTGAAATTCAGTAAATGAAAATGTTCACAGAAGTCAACAGCTACACTTCTTTACTGTAACAGTAAATTAACACATTTCATCTCCATCAACTGCCTGTTATGAAGTTTGTTCCCACACATTGCCCCCCCCAGAGGACACCTGGCTCTTGTTAACTACTGCTGCCTCATGCTTCTCAGCTCAACAACACAAAAGGCGTGAAACTGGTGTCATCTTACCTGTCGGATGATACTCTTCACACAGGGCAGGGGCAGCCCTTGATAATTAGACTTTATTATCCACTTTAATAAATGATGTCCCAAAACCTCAAAGACCATGCAAACATCTGGGAATCACAACTGTTAAGGCAAAAAAAATGAATAGCAACCGGTACATTAATGGGCTTTTAAATACAACCAGGCAAATTTAATAAAGGAGGCAGATGAAAAGAGTGTCTTGTTACAGCAACATCTCTCTCCAAGGTATTTGCGGACCTTATGCAGCTAAGGTCTGAGACTCACTAAAACAGCCTGACACACATCACCTGTTGTTTATGCACATGTTTTTCTGCAGCAAATCTCACACCCCAGGAAAATAAAGTCTCATTATATTTATGAGCTGTATTATTGCTCTACGATAAAAATAAAAATTAAGGTGAATATATAGACTAATAAAATGAATTAATATTACTTAATAAAAGGATACGAGTCCCATTAACACCAGAGATCTTGAAATCATCAAGCAACTGGACAACTTTGTCCTGGTTTGGATCATCAGGGTCCGAGTTTCTCACCTGAACAAACAGATAATAAGTCTCTACAACTGGAATGAATTATTGATGATTCCAATGGGACTAACAACCACTTACAGATCTAAGTAGTTTGATCTCATCCACTGCTGTTTCGGTATATTGCTCAGCACTTTTTACTACCTTCATTGCCACAAACCTCTTCACCCTGCGAATACACAACAATCAGCACTGCACTGTTATATCTGAATGAGTGTGCAAGAGTATGTGCTGAAATCATGCTCTTACTGGATGTCCCAGGCAAGCCAAACAGTGGAGAAGTGTCCCCAGCCCAATTTACGAATTACATGATATTTTCCATTATAAAGGTCTCCTACTTTCACGTGATGGTAGCCACCTAGAGGAGGAAGGTAACAGATTCAGCAGGAGGAACAGCTTGTAAAAGATGGCACCAACATCGCAGTCAGCTATTCTATGTGATCTTTAAATCCAACTGGCTGGCTTCACACTATTCAGTTAGATTAATTAAGAGTATTTCCGATGTGAAGACATTATGAACAAGACTGACCTTTGCAGTAGTCGTTGGGGTCTTCCTGCTCCTCATCATCGGACCCCAGGATCTCCTCTGGCTCTTCAGGCTCCGGGGGCGACGCCTCGTGCTGCGGCGGCTGGCGGGCTCTGGGATTGGCTGGCTGCCTGTTCAACAGAGACAATTTATTTTCAAAGCAATTTAAAAGTGGCCTTTGAAGTCCACCTATATAAACACTTCTAGGAGACATTATCTGTTTCATTCCAGACATGGAAGCTCAGCTCAGAAACTCCACCCAGTGTTTTTTATATAAAAATAACTACTGAGAAAGCTGTGTGTGATCTTTTGTTTGGAGGATCAACGTTGCTGCTGTTTAACCAGTTAGACTTGTTTAAATGTATCAATCTTGTTTTTTTTTCCTTCTTGTCTTATATTATCAAATGTACAATTTTAATAGTTACATAACAGGGAATGTCCTCAGTTAGTCAGACGATTAAATAAGAAAATGTTAACAAAAAAAGATCTCAGTCTTATGCCCAGAACCAACAAAACCACAAAGGTGAGGGGCAAAAACATCACCTTAAAGTGCTACTTGTTGCCTCTTTCACTTCCAAACAAAGACTGAGCCTGTGATTGTACAACTCATACAATTTTCATCTAAATGCTAAACATTCACAATCCAAAGGGAGATTATCATAAGAGCATCTTATCATTTAAAAAAGCTTCAGCACAAGAACAACGTCGTTCAGTCATAAACTGAATTAGCGCATACATTGGTCATGCCTAGGCACATTTGTTGATGATTAAAGTGGAAACCTTTTTGCTTGAGGAAAAAAACAGACGTCACTGCAATGGACACTTAAGAGACATTCAGTAGGAACTGTGTTTTCTTAACAGACAGGTGTCACACAAGGGCTGTTCTAGACAGTGCAAAAAAAACAAAAAAACAAAACATGTTTAGGAAAAGCCCTTTTGCTGTCATCTACTGACCAATGGCAGCAGTAAATGTCAAGAGGAAATTAAAAATTTCAGTGTTCACAAATCAGTTTAAAATTGTAAACAGTCCAAATTATACAGAATTAATGCTGCCGTCAAAATGTGCAATGCTTGCCAGAAATAAATGCAGCCAAAAAGAAAAAAGATTAAAACTCCAAATCACCAGACACACTGCATCTAATTAGATTACAAATAAATTAATGGCTCAAAGCCCTCTCTTTATCTCTTCCAATTCTAATTATTCTTACATACACTTTAGTATACAAAATGAATGACTAAACCTGTATATTAAAGAAAACATTGTTAAGTCTATACTATACTAAATAATATGCAACTATAAAAAACATGGTCCACATAATACTTCATAACTGTGACTCTTAGAAGATTTTTTCAAGCAACAGCAATGCTTAAATTGTAGAGAACATTTGAGCCTGCTGTGGTCACCAGATACATTAGATTTTATAATGATTCAAAACAAATTGACACTAAATACTAGTAAGTGAACCAGGGGTCAAGAATCTCAACTGTAATAAAGCATTTTTCCATTCGAACACCATGCTTCACTGGGCTGATGTGGGCTTCTACATTCTCTGCCTTTAAATATAGCGCAGCCTGTTATGTAACGCTCCAGAGGATGCCTCTGAAGGCATGATTAGTGGATTGTTTAGGTATAGACCCTAACAATCAGTACTGAGATAGATCTTGTCCAGGTTGATAATGTCATCTTAAAACACAGGATCCACAGGAAAATGACATACATTATGAAACTTCAACCAACAGGTTCCTACAGCTCCGCTCAAACAGTGAGAGATACAGGACTACATTCATACCATACTCCATACAGTTGTACAACAACTCACCCTTATGTAACAGATAATACTCCCTACAACTGTACAACAACTTATTCTTAAGTAACAGTTAACCTTATGCCATGTCAATCAGCATAGTATCTGCACTGTCGTTCTTGTCTCTTGTATATAGCTGTGATTTTATATTTTATTTTATAGTTTATTGCTTATTTTTCCATTTTATTTTGACTTGTACATACTCATTTATTTTTATAATTATGTCTCATTTGACACCTGTCTCTTGCTACCTTTTTGCTATACTATATATTTGTGTTACTCTCTGTTATTATATTATATTGTGATGAGTGAGGTACTGTATCCAAATAATTTCCCTTGTGGATCAATAAAGTTAGACTAAGTCTAAAAACTCTCACTCACATACAAAAAAAATGACCAAGCAAGAGTGTTAAATATAGTACTGTCTTAAGTCCTCATCTGAACCCCATTTAAAAATAAGGATATTACTATGCCAGTAAAAATTAAAAGCATAGAATAAGCCTGTCAAAGGAATTATGTGATTATGTTTTTTGTATTTATTCACTTTGTATAGAAGCAACTAAAATATCAAACATGCATACATCATATTAGAAAATATTTTGCTCTCAGTAGTGTACAAACATTTGATAAACAACTCACTTTTTAGTCGTCTTTTTTGCCTTTGCCCTCTTCTTCCTTGCCTGGAGTGCCAGAACTAAATACAGAAAAATATAACGTTAGTTTATTGGTTGTAATACAGATGACCCAATACGTTGAAGGACATAAGAAGGCCTATGTTACGTTATAATGATATATAAAATATGATTCTTTAAAATATTCTTCTTAATTTAAATGTACAATGTTTCTCATCCAACCATATCTGTCATCCACTTCCCAGCCAGGGTTAGCCTCTGCAACACCCCCGGGCACCTGAAGCCCGTAGCCGCGCAGTGATAAACGGATCCAATGGCGTTTGAGGCTCCGTGGACATTGAAACCTCGGCCCGGATAGTGCCAGTCTAATAACGGCGTCGCTGTCTAGGAAGAGTGGAAATGGAAAGGACTAGAAAGCTAACTGCGGCTAGCTAATCCTGATATGTCCCATTGAAGCTAAGGCTAACGTCTGGAGCTAACGTAGATCCAGATCAACAGTGCGTGACAGTCCCTCAATTAAATATCTATGTACAGACACGCAGCCCCGATACATTTTTCATATAGTGATCTATTTTTAGGACCAGGTGAAGTGTTAAATCTACACTGATCGCACGATTTATTATTTTTGTATATCATATTACCTTTTCTCTCCATGTTGGCTGGAGTCGTAGCTTAGCCGTTAGCTACAGCAGCACCAGTGATCGAATGTTTGACGCATGCGCAGAGGACAGTTTTGGTCAAGCAGCGCTGTCCAATGATGTTGTGAATCTGTACAGGACAATCCACCTGCAGACAATGGGATCAAACCATTTCCGAAAAAACATAAAATGGCACTAATACCTTGTGGGTTCACATCCACTGCGCACTGCACTGCGATTTTATAGTTTATATGTACTTGAATGACAGTCTTTATCTAAAAGTATTTTCTGCATCTTGTAAGAAAAAAGCATTGATGAAATTTGATAATGTAAAAGTCAAATTAGGTATGTAAAAATGTGTATATTACAGTTTCAGAATGGTTCATGCTTCTAATTTTACACAGCTGAAGCTGCAAAAGGTTTTTAACTGTTATAAATTACAATAAGATTCAGGATAAGACTGGGTGAAAGTGCAATAGTTTAAATTGAAATAAAAAAATACAAGAAACCCATTCATCCATCCATTTTCTTCTGCTTATCCGGGACCGGGTCGCGGGGGCAACTGTCTAAACAGGGACTCCCAGACTTCTTTCACCCCAGACACTTCCTCCAACTCCTCCGGGGGGACCCCAAGGCGTTCCCAGGCCAGCCGAGAGACAAAGTCCCTCCAGCGTGTCCTAGGCCCTCCAGAGTGTCCTGGGTCTTCCTCGGGGCCTCCACCCGGTGGGACATGCCCGGAACACCTCCCGAGGGAGGCGTCCAGGAGGCATCCGGAACAGATGCCCGAGCCACCTCAGCTGGCTCCTCTTGATGTGGAGGAGCAGCGGCTCTACTCCGAGCTCCTCCCATGTGACTGAGCTTCTAACCCTATCTCTAAGGGAGCGCCCAGCCACTCTGCGGAGGAAACTCATTTCAGCCGCTTGTAGGGTAGGAACATAGATTGACCGGTAAATCGAGAGCTTTGCCTTTCGACTCAGCTCCCTCTTCACCACAACAGTCTGGTGGCGGTTCAAGGAGGGACATACAACAAACGTACTCTTAAAAATACATCTTTATTTGTTACAGAGAAGAGCAAAAGATGGTAATCATTCTCCCAATTACCCATTCAACAGTAGTTTATAAATACCACTTCAACACAGTATAAATACATCCGATATCTTTCTTTTAAACATTTCCACTTAAACATTAAATCAGGTCAATTAAACACTTAAAATGACACGCAGTCTCAGCCTACATACCCTATAAATTATCTAAAATTAAAAGTGATTATAACATAACCACAATATTTGAAAATGTAAGCGCCAGCTATAATGCATCAAGTAGGCCGTATTCTGCACTTTTTTACAGCAAGTTGGCAATAATGATGCTGCTAAGTGGGACTTAACTGTCCAAATATAGATCTGAAAAACTTTACAAAAATATTTGTTGATTATTTCCTGAAACAAATGTGATATAGTCATATCACAGCCCGGTGTATGCCATTTTGGCATTAGTGAAAAGGGACTAGCATACTGACAACACAAAAGCTTATAACTTAAGATAAACTATTTCACAAAATACTTAAAGAAGCACAGCTATAGGTCCACACATTTTTCAGCATCTTGTTTATGACGGTCACAGTGATTATTTGAATTTAAAATATGACAGAATTATGTAATCTAAAGGCCAGAAATATAAAACGCCAGTACCAGTTCAAACATTGGCATAGTGGTCTATAAATAAAGAAAGTATTAGGGAGATTCCTCACACTGGTACTGTTCCCTTTACAAGAGTTTCATCTAAAAGACAACACTTATTAATATGGCAGAAGAATTTTGAGTTTTATTAAAAACTCAAGATTGTAGCACATTTTTGGATGCCATGGTCACTGCAGTTATTCCATGTCATCTTCACTAAAGAGAGGTGGCTCAAAACTTGTGACCTCCTCATAGGTTAATCCTGCAGAAGAAAAAAGATAAGGTTAGAAAACCGTTATCTGTACCACAATGGTACAAATTCTACAGCAGCAGAATAATTATTAATAATAATAATAAGTTATCAAAAAATATTCTAAATAAATACAAAGTTCAAACAGACCTAAATAAAATGTAAAAATGTTTAACGAGAGGGTATTTTACTTTTATGAGGTATTAACTGCTAACACATACCATACTTAGATTCATGTTACCTTTTATTGTAAATGCTATATTCACCAAGAACAAAATATATCACATTACAGTCAGCGTGCGTTTCACTTATGAAACTACTGCAAATCGCAACAGGGTTGTTAAGCTGCAATGGACAATTTTGTATCATGCCTTTGTACATTTATGGAGAATTGACGTGCGGGACAAATCTTACAGCTAACTATAAGGAGGATTCCAATAGGGCCCTGAAGAGATTGCTAGATTACTCAAATATGCATGAATGACATCTAAAACCTCTTCAGGCATGTTTTTGATGAAGGAACAGTGTTATAACATGGTAGAAATCTTTTAAAAAAAAACTTGATTTAGCATAATTCCCCCCCTTTAACTAGGATAAACAGTACTGTACAAAAAGTGTTAAATACTCTCACTGCATCAAATTTGTTAGGAAACCAAAAAATGTAAATAATAAAATACAAAAATAAAATAAATACAAAAGCTATAAATCAACGAATACAATACTACAAAGTTTAATGTAACTCACGTTTCCATTCCTCGATGTCAAGCTCACGGCTCTCAAAGCTCTGATCATAGGGGTCAGCCACTGGTTCATCATCTGGGTCGTGATACTGGCTGAAGTATGGGTGAGCCAAGGCTTCAGCTGCTGTTATCCGCTGGTCTGTATCCAAGACCAGCATTTTCTCCAGAAGGTCCACAGCTAACAAGAGAAGAAATCAGGGTGACGTACGTAGACAACACCATAATTTGAAAAGCAAGATAGCACTGGCATTAATATGTCATAGGTATGGTGCACAGAAATACTTGCATCAATCAAACACATTCATTACCTAGGGGGTTGGCACCGATGAAAACATCAGCAAAGTTCCTCTTGGGCATGATGGGCAAGGACATGACATAATTTCTGGCCTGAAAAACAAAATTAAATGTCATAACAAGCTGCAGTAAAAACAAAACAACTTGGCTGAAACTTTCACAAACTTGACCTTAATGCACAATTGCATAGAGGAAATATAATAATGTACACTGCTGTGAAAAAGTATTTGCTCCCTTACCAATTTCTTATTTTTTGCACCTTTGTCACTCTTAGCCATTTCAGATCACGCTGATCAGTTAAGTGCCGATTTCATTTATTAAGGGAAAAAAAAGCCATCTGAACCTACATGGCCCATATGAAAAAGTAATTGCCCCCTAAACCTAATAACTGGTTGAACCACTCTGCAACAACTGCAGTTGAGATAACTGGCACTGTCTTTCACATCGCTGTGGAGGAACTTTGGCCCACTCTTGTTTGCAGAATTGTTTTAAATCAGCCACATTGGAGGGTTTCCGAGCATGAACTGCCTTTTTAAGGTCGTGCATCTCAATTCGGCTCAGGTCTGGACTTTGACTAGGCCACTCCAAAACCCTCATTTTTTTTTTTTTTTTTTAAGCCATGGACTGGGTGGTGTTTGGATCACTGTCCTGCTGCAGAACCCAAGTGCGCTTCAGCTTGAGGTCACAAACTGATGGCCGGACATTCTCCTTCAGGATTTGTTGGTAGAGAGCAGAGTTCATGGTTCCTTCAGCCACAGCAAGTCATCCAGGTCTTGAAGAAGCAAAGAAGCCCCAAAACCATGACACTGCCACCACCATGTTTCACTGTTGGCATGATGTTCTTTTTTATCAAATGCTGTGTTCATTTTACGCCAGATGTAAAGGGATGCACTCCTTACAAAAAGTTCAATTTTTGTTTCATCAGTCCACAGAATATTTTCCCAAAAGCTTTGGGATGTTTTTTGGCAAAAGTGAGACGAGCCTTTGTGTTCTTTTTTGTCAGCAGTGGCTTTTGCCTTGGAACATGCCATGCCTGCCATTTTTGCCTAGTCTCTTTCTTATGGTTGAGTCATGAACACTGACCTTTGCTGAGGCAAGTGAGGCCTGCAGTTGTTTAAATGTTGTTATGGGTTCCTTTGTGACCTCTTGGATTGGTCGTCGCTCTGCTCTTGGGGTAATTTTTGTAGGCCGGCCACTCCTGGGAAGGTTCACCACTGTACCATGTACCATCCATTTGTGGATAATGGCTCTCACCGTGGTTCGCTGGAGTCTCAAAGATTTAGAAAAGGGTTTGCAACCTTTTCCAGACTGAGACATGTCAATTACTTTTCTTCTTATCTGCTCCTGAATTTGTTTGGATCGCAGCATGATGTCTTGGGTTCAATATGGCCTACTTCACCTTGTCAGACAGGTTTTATTTAAGTGATCTCTTGATTTGAAAGGTCTGGCAGCAATCAGGCCTGGGTGCGGCTATGAAATTGAACTTGGCTTTCTACAATAATATGATTAATCAGTTACCCCATCATTTAACAAGGGGGCAATTATTTTTTCACAAAGGATCATGTAGGTTTGGACAGTATTTTTCTCTTAAATAAAATCATCACAGAAAAACTGCATTTTATGTTTAATTGAGTTATCTTTAGATATTTAGATTTGTTTGATGATCTGAAACAGTTAAGTGTGACATACATGCAAAAAAGTAAGAAATCAGGAAGGGGGCAAATATTTTTCACAGCACTGTATATGTAATGTATGTATATGTGTTGATTCTATTGTAGCAAGAACAGAGCTTTTATGACCGTAATATAAAACACATACAAGACTCTGAGGTCCACTCTACAATCATCACACAGTAGCAGCAATGGCGTTAGGCAAAGCTACCACAGTTTGCCCTGCAACAGAACTCAGTAACACATTTCTAAGATTTTTCAAGAGACACCAAACAGAAAACAAAGGTAAATCATGAAGAAGTAACAGTTTTACACATACTTCTCATTCGATTTAAAATTGTGTACTAAATGCTCATAACTGATTTTAGGAATATCCATTTAATTGCAAAAAATTCTAAAGTAAAATTCAACAGATGACCATTACCATCCATTATGTGCAAACCATGCCTGTGCCATTGCTGCAACATATTCATGTTTTATGCTTATCCAAAATAATGCAAACTCTGTTTCCACAACAGAGGATCAAGATATAGTAATGAATGCACCTACATGCCAAGCGTTATGCCTTGTTAGATTTGGATTACTTAAAAGAATTGCTGTTTGATAGAATATTTACTGGTAAACACCTATTTAATACAATTCTACAATTTGCTTTTTAATTATAAAACTGTGTACAATTGCTCAATATAAATGTCTTCTATTTGGCCCAGAAGGGGAGAAGTGGATAAGTGAAGGCCTCACAGAAGACCCACCCCAGTCGTCTCACCTCGTGACTGGGCATCCTGTTTATCAGAGATGTTGGGGGTGTTCCTGTCAAACGCATGATCTGCTGTAGCTGGTTTATATCTATGAAGCTTGTGTCAAGGTGTGACGGAGCAAAGAGTGTTAAAGGATGCTTTATAATGTGGAAGTAAGGTAGTATACTTAACATTGTACAGCATGTACAATGTGGAGGGACATGAACAAGCAGATGCCACAAACCTAACATCTACAACCACAAAACCAAACACCAAGCAACAGCATGCTGTCAACAAGGAAGCACACTGGACACTTTAGATCAAATGCACCAAAACAGAAGTACAAACATTATGAACTCACAGACTCTGAAGAGATTTTCTTCAAGAGAGACGGCTCTGGAGTCCCCACCAGGAGCATGATTAACTTCAACTGGTCAATGTCTACCATCACAGGGTAAAGGAAGACCAGACAAGTGTGGCATCACTAGTTTAATTTTATAATGCAACTGAAGTGGGAAAGGGTCAGAGCTGATAAAGCAGAATACTCACAAGCAGAGATCAGAGCTGATTACATAGCAGGCGAGAAGAGGAGAACGCTTTTGAAGACGCTTAATTAAAAGTATAGAGTATATGCAGATTGGTTTTGATTGAATTGCACAAAAGATGGCTTCCCCCACAGTTGAAAGTGCAGAAATACTAAGCAAAAGAGGCAATGGTGAAAAGCAACTGAAAAAGGGGCTAAACCAAAATAGCAATGGAGATGAATTGTAGTTTAGAGTCATCCAGAAAAGTAATTCTGTATCCACCAGCAATCAAGGCAATAAATATTCCCAGTTTCATTCTACAAATTTAAAAAGAAAACTGAAAATGTAGAGTGAACAGCAATACGACAATGCCTGTTCTGTCATTGATTACGCAATGACCGTGCATATTTGGCACGGGTTACTAAGGTTTTATTAGCTTCTGAACATATTTATCAATCTCTACACTTTTTGAGGGGCAGAAACAGGGAGATTAATACATTGCAAAATGACTGTTCAAATGCAGAACTGAGAATTTTTGTAAAAGCAGTGATTATTTTTTATTAATCATGACCTTAAAATTATTATTAGATCAGACCAAGCATTAAAGGACATAGAAGAAAAATAATAAATGAGAATACTGAAAAATGTATACTGTATTTGACCAAATGGTTTAGTAATTATTCATGAAATGTCAGTACAAAATCAGTACTTCCCACTCTACGCAAAGGATACGGTCAGTGCCGGGAAACAGCGTCCTTCCAGTGAGAAGCTCTGCCATTATACAACCCACAGACCAGATGTCAACTAGAACACACAAACAAACATTTAGAACAAAGCTGAGATGTGCCATTTACATGGAGCCATTCATCTAGTACCTGTCATGTTGTAATGCATCCAGTTAAGCATGATCTCTGGGGCCCTATACCAGCGGGTGGCTACGTAGCCGGTCATCTCATCATCAGTCTGACGAGCCAAACCAAAGTCCAAAATCTGTCGTGTAAATAAAGTGGAAACACAAGTGTTTTAAAAAGTGTTGCAACAAAAATAAGGACTGATACGCATTACACTCACTTTGAGTTCACAGTCTTCATTCACAGCCAAGTTGCTTGGTTTCAGATCCTAGAAAATAAAAATGTTGAATATTCACATAACTTTCATTATATTATTATAAGGGTATGATTTGCTAATAATATAGAACACAGATTCTTCATATTCCTAATGTTAAAATGAGAAATCATGAGCAAAGATTAAATATTTGTTCTGTTCAATTTAGATACAACAAAAGCACCAAGTGTATGGATGATTTTCTCATTATTTCTTGAGTACATTGAGTATATTTTGTTTTGGGAAATACTGTACAGCCACTTGATAAGCAAAATATTCTGGCTTCACATGGTTAGATGGTACATCATGTGAAACTATGGTTGGATTCTATGGGCTGTGTTCACAGCTTTGGTTCCTGTTTGTTTGCTGCTGTCATGTAACAACAATCACTTTCACAGTCAAGGCCAAAGTAATAAAGAGGGAGCTGTACAATGACAAAAAAGGGCACTTACTCTGTGAATAATGTCAGCTGAATGAATATACTGAAAAGAGGGAAACGGAGAGATCAGGTAACATCATCAGAGCAGAAAGCACTTGCACTGTAACTAGGAGACAATTTGGGTAACACATTTTGTTCATTTTAACTCACCTTTAGCCCTCTAAGAATTTGATATATGAGGAATTGTACATGGTCATCTGTCAGTTTCTGGCATTTCACTATGTTGTTCAAATCAGCCCCCATTAGATGAGTGACAAGATATCTGTCAAACAAAGGACACAAATTATTATTAAAAAAAAAAAAAAAAAAAAAAGTCAATACACTAACTTTTTCACAATCCAAATTGTTATTTTCTATTTGCAATATTGTGTGGCCTGTGTAACTGACCGTTTCTTTCTTCTTGCATTTACCGCCATTTGAAATCAATTCCCACATGGGCCGTGTGAGCTTAAAAACTGGTTTACCTGCACTGTCTTTTCATTTCCATCTAGAGACTTTTAAAGGCCTGAACCTTCACAAATGCCATGTCATTTAACTGCAAGCCTAGCAAAATGAGCTTAATCTGGCAACTTTGGTGAACAATATTTCTTAAAACACACACAAATTTAGCTTCTGCAAGGTAGCAAGAACTGGAAGCTCCAGCGGCACTTTCACGGTCAAAACACACAACGCTGTGAGCGGTCTCATCACTGCAAGGCAGGCTCAACCAATTCCTGCTTCAAGAATATTCTTATTCTCAATGAGCACAGAGAAAGTGAGACAGAGAGACAGAGAGACAGAGAGAGAGAGAGAGAGAGAGAGAGAGAGAGAGAGAGAGAGAGAGAGAGAGAGAGAGAGAGAGAGAGAGAGAGAGAGAGACAGACAGACAGAGAAAGAGAGAGAGACAGAGAGGGGAGAGAGAGAGAGTTAAAATAGCAGCTGGTAGTGCTTGAACTTGTTCTCTGTAGTGCACAGCAAAGCAAACACTCTCCAAAGTTCACTGCCTTGGAAAAAAGGATATAAATAGTGACTTGAGCTTTCCCGCCTCTGATAGGAACAGGAGCCAGGTTTTGACCCTAAAGAAGCTCAGTAATGTTATTGTGAGCAGGGCTGTAGTTGTAGAGATAAACAACCATGGGAAAGACTGTGACATTGGAAACTGAACATGGCAGCTTATGACATTACCACATCCATAAACATAATGCAGAGTCACTCAAAACAAATGATCTTGGCACAAAACCAAGAACATGTCACTTTGACAATGAAAGAAAGGAAAGCCTTCCTCCTGAAACAAGCATCAACAACTGAGCAGAATGCAAAGCAGTGACGAGTGTCCCTCTCAAATAGGCACGCAGGGTTAGTGTGATACGAAAGATTTGCATAGAATGAAAACCAGAAGCAAGTTTGTTCTCAAATGTATATTTTCATTTTTTGATGTTGAATATATTTGAACAATAAATAAATCAATAAACTAAAAAAACAGCAATTAATTATTCAATTTGTGATTCTTTATCAGTGTTTTTCAAACCATGATGAAAAACAACAACAAGAGAGCTTAGAAGTTTGAATTGGACAGTAGGAGGAAGGAAGTACGAGCGTGTCACAGTTGCAGCTAGAGGTGAAACGTTCTAGAGTCTAACATAAAATGTTCCAGTGTGTGGCGGCCCCCGGGTGTTTTCCAGCTAGACCAGACACAAGCTACGGACTGACACCAGTACATTATGTACAGTACAAACACATAGCAGAGCAGAAGAAAACTACTTACACATCCTTAAACTCTTTTAGACTTGTTGCTGGGGAGAAAACATCTAATAGGCCGATTACCTGAAAGAAGGCAAACACAATAACAGCAACTAAAGTGTTAGACATAAACCATGCCTTGTGATGGGAAATTCACAATCAAAGAATACAACAGTGAAGAACAAGGGAAAAAGCAAGGACTGCATGATTAACTGCAAATAAGTTTAAACTGATGCAAAATAACTCCATATTTTATTGTCTGCAGAACACTTTTATCTTACTTGAAAAACTGCATACTGGGTCCTGCTCACAAATACATGTGATTCTTGCATTAGTTTACTTCTTCTACTTCTTGCATTTACTTCTTGTATTAGTTTTACTTCACTTACAAAGCTTGAATGAATGAGTATATGTGCACTCTGAACAGAATGATGATTATCAAACAATTTGTAAATCTTTTTGCAATTCTCAACCAAATAAATAAAAAATACCAAAATACCAAACCAAATTAAAAAAAAAATACCAAACCAAATAAAAAAAAAATACAAATCTTCTGCTCTAAAGGAAACTCACATTTTCGTGTTTCATGTGCTTGAGCAGCCGCAGCTCTCGGTATGTCCTCTTTGCGTGGATGATAGACTGAAATGGTCGGGAGAGTTTCTTCACAGCAACTTTCAAACCAGTTTTCACATCAAATGCAGAACTGTGGGAGAAGAAGAGGAGATAAGTCAAAGAATTGAAGCCTGTCACCTTTGTTAAAAAAAAAAAAAAAAAAAACCCAAGTGTGATAATTCAAGAGTAACAAGCACATTATGACAGTAAGAAGTAAAATCTAAGTGAGGAAATGTGTCAGGAGCGGAGTAGGAGAGGAGTTGGCATTTGACACAAAATTGACAAAAGGAGGGCTGCTGAAGGCAAAGAAAAGGGTAACATCAGCACAAAATCTCCTCTCTCAGCAATCACAGCAGCCAGCCTCTCTTCTGCTGCACTCAAGACTGATCCTCCTCCATGTCATCACAATGAAATAAAAAAGACATCACCTGTCACTTTTGCTATTGCTAGAACTAGGCAATTATTCAAACTTTAACTGACCCAAGACCTAATCATATGAAATAGTCAATGATCAACTTGAAGGAAAAAAAATATTTTTGTGTTGAATGTCATTTTTAAAGAAATAACATTACTTTGTTTTTAATAAGAAAAAACTAAGTTGGCCAGCTTTAGGGATTCATATTGGTGTTTACAGGCACAAGCCAATAACCTGATTTTTTTTTAAATATAAAAAAAAAACAAAGTAAAATTTGATGTTGACTGAGCAAATGGCCATATTCAGATGACTTCAATAGAGGCATGGATGGATTAATTATAAAATGCAGCAGGGTAAACAGTTATAAAAGGGCCGATTAGGAAAAACAATTCTGTCTGATCAGAGAGTGGACAGTAATCTGACCAGAGACAGATTATAGAGTTGCCCAGCAACAGCACAGCTGTCCTTTTCCATTTGCAAAACAAACATCTGCCTATTGGACCAGCTAGACCCAACACTAGCGTCCTAGATAGCACATGTACACAAACTGCTGTTTAATAAATAGACAAGAAGACCCATCCTTGTCTTAACCTGATGGCACCTGTTGACCAAGGGTCCTCTAATCAAGCACTGGTGAAGGAAGGTCAGTTGTCCAAAACAAATGTAAAAGATATGCACCACCACAGCCATACCAAAGCAGTGACTTCCAGCCAACTGCTGCAAAACATGGGCCCTCTGGGTTTGTTTATTTGGGTAATGGCAAAACAGCATACTTTCTGAATTGGACAAATGTGTTTTGAGGAAGCAAATCTCACTGATTTGAAATGTACTTCTGAGTAAAATTGTGAGCGACGAGGGAAGCGAAAAAAAAAATATTTCAGCTTTTCAGTCACTGTACTCTCATGTGAATAGTATAATTAACTGTAAATATACGTTTTATAAATTTGATTTTTTGAAACTTTAAAACATATTACGTCTCAACATGTTACATAATTTATTTATTTCCATAAACACTGAAAGAAGAGAGGTTTTACATAAAAAGCTCTAAAACCTAGGGAAAATAAGTAAACAAAGTACGGAGAAAGATTTAAGACAAGCGCCTGGTAACAGCAGCACCCTGGGTAACTTCTTGCAGAAGCTAATCTAACTTTAGCTAATGGTGCATGGGCCTGGTCTGAATGAATGGGGTTACATTAGGTGACTAGGCGCCAAAAGTGATAAAAACACGTACCAAACGGATCCATATGCACCCGATCCCACTGGTAAGAGGTTCTGGTAGCGCTCTGGCACTTCCCAAATGGTTTTGTTGACGTCCTGTCGATAAAACTTGGGCCTTTCGTTCTGCGACATTTCTGCAAAACTGCCCACAGAGCCGTGAGGGAACTCCGAGGTGGAAACTTCGAGCGGTGCAGCCCGAGGTAAAGTTTGCAAAGTCCAAAAACAAAAACAGTGATAAACTATTCTCTCCTCGTTAGTAAAACTTACACGCAACAAACTAAAATACAACGATGCGTGAGTGTTTTAGAAAATCCCCTTCATGTATGCAGGTTTTTAAAGCTTTTCGCTTCTTGACTTGGCACACTCAGCAGACTTGCCACAGGCAGCTCCCGAGATTTCACTAACTGGTTAACAACATGTCGCAAAATCTCGCGAGAAAACACAATTTCTTTAGTCATTAATGTCCTGATAGGCTTATGTATTTCTAACTCAAGTAAATTATTAAATTGATATATCCCATTTACATCACGCATAGCCAAATATATCAATTTAATAAAAGTAAAAAAAAAAATCAGTATTATTCCCCCCTATACATTAAATGTATATTTTCAGAGTCAATAAAGAGGCACACAAGCAGAGGTTTGGCAAAATTATTAAGTATTTAATAATCAGATATTTGACAAAATTTACGTTTAAAAGTTAAACAGCATTACAGTGTTATGTGGTGTATACCTTTTAACAGTCAAAAGATACAGGACACAAAAAAATTTGTAACATTTCTTTTTGGTTTTAAAAGTCGCTTTCTAGAGTAGCCTATTTTCTGTGTAACACTAGGCCTATATAATCTTCATACCATTATAATTTATTAATAAATAAAATACAAACATTACCTCTTATTAGCACGTTTACCAAGTAAGTCCAAGTGGGTCTGCTTGGTCTCAGTTTGTCAAGGCTCGTACACAAACTAGTGTAACTGGTGTTGGCAATCTGGTTAACTGACAACAAAATGCATTCAAGGCGTATACTGGTGCTGCAGAAGTTGGACCCATGTGTCTACCATGTAACATGTTTTCCATATGAAAGCCCTGAGTTAGTCATCATCAGAGTCCTCCTCTTGGTGTAAAAGCGAAGAAGATTTCAGCGGAACTGAATCAAATCCATCCACTGTCCTCTGAAAAGTACAATAATAACATGGTTAATATCTTTTATCATCAATTTTATTATAGTTTTATTGTGGCTTCACGATCTTCAAATGTAGACCTACCTCAGATCTGAAGGACATGATTTTGGTAAAGAGGGATTTCTTGGTGAGGTCAATGTAGTCATCCTCTGCGTCCTCTCCCTCCATGATGGCACAGCTGTCTGCTGTGGGCAGTTCACACTCTTTGCCTCCAGAGCTCATCATCAGCTTGGAGTATTTGTATTCAAGCCTGCCAGCACACAAACATGTGAATATAAAAAGGCTACACAGATTTTTTTGTGTGTTTCAGTATATTTGTTTTGGTCTTGTCATGTTACAGACCAAAGTCACATCACCTGGTCATTTAGAAGGCTATTCTGTTTACAGTAGATAAATATGTTATTTTATACTCCTATTTTGGTTAAAGATGTACTATGTAACTTTGGGTAACTGTGGGGTGTTCAATACTAGCTTTTCTCCATGGTATATAGTTTGCCTGGTATGTTTCGTGGTACAACATTTAACTTATTTGCATGTATTCCATTTTTTCATTATGCAAAAAAGCTTGCATTTCAACAGGGAGTGGGGTCACCTCTCCAAAGATCTGGCATGTAACTTGGCATGCTTGTCTCCATGGAGATGTATAAGTTCAATGCTATGCTGTGGAACATTCAGGGCAAGGACCTAACATCTCTACTGAGAAAAGCAGGTAGTGCCATCAGGTCAAGTTACAGGTTGGATCAGAAAAATTACAAAGCTCACCTTTAAGATCTGTCACAATCTTGGCTGTAGTATGGCTCAAACTTTGCAACCAACCAACCAACCAACAAGCACAAATTGGGAAAGTTAAATGTAAATGTCAGAAATCTCACTTGCGAGTTCTTTTCCAGAAATAGCAGCTGATGCAGATAAAAAGAAGAGCAGAGACTGTTCCTGCTGAGACGCCAAACTTGAGCCAAAAGTCCAGACTGACACAGGCAGAGATCAGCTGCTCTGGGAGAGCTTCACCACCGAAGCACTGAAGAGGCTGTTGCCATACAAACGTGGTTTTCTGAAACATACACACATATACTCAATTATCACAAACAAATAATGATGAATGATTCAACCATGAAAATGTGGCTGTTCTGTTTTAACCTGTATTCCTTGCACACAAGCGCTGACTATCTCTCTGTAGTGGTTCTTGGTGCAGCGTGGGCATGCGTTCTGACTTTCCCAAAGGAAGTGGAAAGTACAGCCATCACATGTGCCCTCAGAACAGTTACTGCACAATAAAAACAAAATCAAAATCAAATTAATTTTGGTTCAGTGACAGTGACAAAAAGACAATCATTATTTTGTATGCTGGGCTAGCAGTTAAAACATTTAAGTTAATTTGCCCCATGGCTTACAATGGCATATATACATGAATCAATATACTATGAATCACAAAACATTTATATTATTAACTACTAATACACTTCTTCTATAAGGTTAACTTTTGACAAAATATGAATACACATTTCAATAAATCTTTATTTTGAATGTGGTCATATTTTCTCTATAATCAAGCAGTCTTATTTTATTTTTTATTTTTTTGTAGTGCAGCTGTAACTGTAGCTTTGTGACCAGTAGAAGTCCCTTTTGTACGTAAATCAGTTATTATTATTAAGTTATTAATTTTTTCAATTAACAATTATTTGACCTGCTTTAAAGCCAGTCCTGTTACCTTGGTGTGGAGATCTGGTCTTTGGCGCTCACTGTGGGGTTGCATCTCATCCGGACTGCGGCAGTTCTGCCCTGTTTACATGCCTGGGTTTTGTCTGTGGACCTGGAGGCAACAACATGCACAATAGGTAAAAAATATTGTTTGGGAATCTAAAGATGCATCACATAAACAAAAGGTACCTGTAGTAGAAGATGACATCTGGCAGTGTGGATGTAGAGGGGAATAACCCGGTTGGAGATGAGATATCATTCAGTGATGTCTCTGTGGTGACACCTGAAGTATCACAACAAAATACTGTGAACTCAGTCATCTATAACAAGTGTCGTGTCCCACTATTTAGAAATCTGAACTTAAACCTTGACATCCTGACTGAGCTAGCACTGTTTAAATACTGTGTCCCTTGTGTATCTTTCAGTACCTGTTAACAAGAGGTCACTAAGTACATACCAACTAGTGTGCTTCCAATGACAACTGGCTGGGAGGACACTACAGTCTGGCCCCTGATATCAGAGGGAACCACAGTCGACTGACAAATGTATCCTTTGACCTCCTTCTTCCCGCTCTCGGTTACGTTGTCCACACAAGTTGCCAGTACTCTTCCCTGAAATACCCAACTCAAAATTTAACCTGAGTCATCATACATTTTACCATACAAGCATTACTGCAGTGTCTCACCTCAGTTCCACACAGCCCCAGGTTAAAATGCTGGAAATATCTCAAGCCTTTAGCGGTGAATCGAGCGTTGTTGTGAAAACTGGTCACATTGGACAGAGCGGAGAAATGGTAGTGCAATGGTCCCTGTTGACTTTGGATAGTCAGGTGGCATTCACTGAGACAGGCTGAATATTCCTGAAAAAGAAAAATAGATTATAGACAATAAATACTGAAAAAACTGAAATTCAATTATTTTATTATAATAAAGCATATGGTTTGCGCAACGTAAGATCCATTTTCATTTGTCACATACATTTTATGCCATTTGCCCTACCTGAGCAATAATTATTTTGGATTCGGATCAGCTCAAACAGAACATTGGCTTGTTAGGCCCACATAATGGATGACATGTATAAACCATATTTACAACACTAATTTGAATAACTTCTCTCTTGCCTTGTTCCTCTTGGTATTGGGTCCACAGGGCACACATGCAGCCTCTCCTACTGCCTGCTCTGCTCTGACGATTGTATTTGGAGGGCAGCTCTTGCACACCCCTGTCTCACCAACCATGTAGTGTCCAGGGGGACAAGGGACACAGTCCGAAGTGGTTTGGGATGCAACCAGAGGGCAGTGGCGGCACTGAGAGGCCACGCCCCCAATGACATTAGTGATGTGGATGGAGTAAATCTTGGCAAAGTCAGCACTATACTTTCTCATCTGAAAACAGAGGAGTTACATTTTAGAGCAACAGGCTAAAAACCAGAACATAAACATGTGCTGAGTGCCCTCTAGTGTTCATACCTTCAGAACTACAGTAAAACTTCATACTGTTTGTCACCATCCAGTACATGATGCAATGCAAAGTCTAGTCTTTTTGATTCAATTTAATTAAATGTAATTACAATAAGAAAATCAGTTCAGCACAGATGGTCTGGCACGGTAACACTTTATAATAACTACATCTTATTTAGCCTTAATAAACATGAACACTGAAGACTGAAGATTGAATTCATAATGAACAAATACTTAATTAAGATTGATTCAGGCTTAGTAACTACTTCATTACTACCTTAATCAGCACTTAACTTGCAATTAATTTAAATGTGATATTTTGAAATATCACTTTATAATATGCTTTATTCTTACCAAAGAGAGTTCCTGAGTGCGTTGAAATGCCCAGGTGAAGCTCTTGGTGTTGTTTCCTTGAATCACAAATGAATAGGACTGTTTGTTGTGAGTTCCTTTCCACTGCTCCACAACTTCACTGTTCCACTGAGTATAGCCCTGCAATCAACAGGAATTCAGCAAATCAGCACACATTTTACTTTGGATTAACTAGAAAAACAAAACAACAGATTTTTACGTACCGCTTGGAAGAAAAGCCTGCAGTCTGCTGTACACCTGGTCTCAAAGACAAATGTGATCCGAGCAAGTTCACTGTTTGTGGAGACGGACTGTGGCAACCTGCATGCAAACTTGATAAGATATAGGCTTACTAAAATTCTTCTAAATGCCATGCATCCTGACACCACTATCCCTTGGGTTTCGTCAGTTAGAATCTCTAACAGATCTTTAAAAGAAAGTCCATTTATAGCTGATTCTGTCCTCACCTGTATCCAGGGACATTAAGAGTAAGCATGAGGAAATCTGTGTCCTTTTCTCCAGGAGTTGTGTAGATGTATTCTCCTGCTACTTCCCAAGCTGTTATGAAAATGAAAATATTTTTATTTAAAATATGAATTAATAAGTGCAATAGAAAGAATAGTTGATGATTTTAACATTTCTAACCTGTGTGGCGCTCAGGGTCACTGAACTCTTTGCGGAAAGTTGAGCTTTTCATATTTTGGGGAATTGTGTTCCACCATTTGTACTCATAACCAACCAGTGGCTCTGTACCTGCTGGACACTTGTCACAAACTGTACAAAAAAAAAAAGTTAAAAAATAATTACCTAACAAAATGTATATCCTATTAATTAGGTTTCTGTATGAAATATTTTTAACACTATAATAAATCTGTCTTTGCACCTGTCCCATTGGAGTAGAAGCCTTGTTGGCAGGCCTCACAGGTTGAGGAGTTGGTGGCATAAAATCCTGGGTTACAGGGGGGGCATGTTTGTTTGTCTCCAGATGCAGGCAGCTGAACAGCGCCCTCGACAGTTTCACTGCAAATCTTTGGCTCAATCCACTTATACATGAGCTGGGTCTGGGTCAGAAAACAGATTGTGAGAAGGACACCTGCAGTAGGGTAGAGGTGGACTCTGTATATTCAAAAAAGACTAATCCACAGCAGGTGGCTGCAACAGACAATTTGATGGCACTGTTGTTATTATTATGTAAGGTAAGGTGGACAAATATGTCATGAACACCACCACAAGATCTTTAAATAAACAGATCATATATTAGTTTCTTAATGCATGAAAATGGGTGTGTGATCAGTTTTACAACTGAAACGTTTTCCAACATGTCTAAATCCTTTTGGCACCCATTTATTCAAAAGTCCAACATAAAAATGTCATATATCTGAGGCAGGTACCTTTCCCTCTGTGTCACATGGGGTGTGTGTGTAGAAATAGTCACTGGTGGTACAGGCAGGTCTGGGTTTGCATGTCCCTGAACCGGCCTCTGCAGAGTCACAGGAAACAGCCAGAGGGCACAGTATCACAAACACATTAAGATTCAAGATAACACAGGTGACACACAAATTTCAGGTATACTGCTAACCTACATTTTAAGAACACAGATGAAAGTTGTATAACTAGTTTATAATGTAAATACTGTCTGTAAATACTGTACCTGTGTACGTGTCATTTTGACATGGGTGACAGACTGTGGCTCCTTTAGTGGAGAAAGAATCCGCCGGACATGGGGAGCACCGTGCAGCACCAGCCTTTGCACTGTACGTCCCAGGTTTACAGAGGAAACACTCAGATGTGTAGGACACTCCTGGAGAGATGTAGAGTCAATGATGAAATAAGTGGTGTTGACACCTCCTGTACTAAGTGTCTAATATTAAAGAATTACCAGAGATTCCGATGTTTTTGAGGAGCACAGGTTTGATGTCACTGTTCAAAGAATAGCCTATGGTTCTCCAATACAACACATTGTTGCCTGTGCTCAGATCAACCTAGAAAAAGCAGGAGATACATGTAAGAGCTTGGAATTTTTTATTTTTTTTATTTAATAATAAATCTATTTTTGCACATCACTGTATTCTTGACATGTTGCTGAATATAGATAAAATTAGAATCAGTTAATTAACAAACTAACCATATGTTTGCTCCAGTCGTTCTCAGACACTTTCATCCACCTGCTGTCAGATTTTGTGGACTGGCACTGGTCGTTCTGAACCTACACAGGCAGGAAACATCAGATAAATAATAGTGCAAATGACATTATAGTGCTTTTAAATACACCACTGTGCTATTCTTACAAAAAACTCAAAGTAGACGTTGTTGTCAGGGTACAAATACTCAAAGGTCAGTACTCCCGGTTTCTTCAGGTTCACAGTATAGGACAAAGTGGCAGTACATTCATCTGTGTTAGAGGCGATGTATTCACCTTTTGGGGTCCAAGTCGAACTGAAAACAACATGGGCACACGTTTCAATTATATATACACCAGTATATCACAAGTATAATACATGAATCACATTTTGCTCTTAAAAATACAATCAATTGTAGTGAGATGCCCAAAAGTGAATAATATACTAGTATATATTTAATGGCAATAACAATTCTTTACAACTTATTTGTGCTAAATACTCAATATAGTTATCCGAATATAAGAAGACATAATTACTCTGGGTCTTATGTTTTAATTTCACTGTAGGAGAATAAAATATATCAAGTACAGATCATTTGACAGGCAAACTTGACAGTTTGAATATTGAATAGAATTCCCTTCATTACTTTATTTCAGTTCTGTAATACCTACTTTGCACAGCTGACTTGGTCATCATATTCATTAGTGTTTTGGTGGAGGGTCACAAAGCCGTGGGGCAAAGAGTCCCACTCATCGAATGCCACTCCAGTCCCCAGAGAGTAGGTCCCAGGGGTGCATTTGTGACACTGCTGAGACTGCATGTCCAGAAACTCCCCTTCATTGCAAGAAAAAGCTACAACAACACAGTTACAGCCCATTAATAATAACAAAACATGGTTCAATGAATAAGTAATAATATTTAAGAAATCTTGAGTATCTTCTGATGTTAGAAAATACACATCATTAGTGTGAAATTCATTCACATTCAGTAAAAAGACATTTTTGTTTTAAGAAGACATGAATATTTAGGTGCTTCTTTTTAGGCCCATCATAGCTAATAATCTGTTTTTAGTAGTTTGCAGCTCTTTTGCATTCATATGATAGCAATGTGATGCTTGTATCTAGAAATGTCAATATATCAAATATTAGTGTGACAATTATTGTGAGAAGAAACATAAACATTTTATAATTATTCACGATTATTGACACTGTAACCAAACAACAGTGAAATCCTTAATTCACTTTCATTCACATTGTCTTACTTAGTGTGTGACCAGCTACAGTCAAACTTTGCTTTACTTTGCTTTACTGGATTAATAAAATACAAACTGTTGGGCATAAAATAAAAATCTAGGAAGATGTGTGGACCGATTGATAGTATAATATTTACCACTAGCCTAATATTATACTCATGGGAATATTCTAAATTAGTGACGCTCTGCTTGTAAATGTATGACTCACTGCATTGGGTGCCTTTGATGGGGTCGGGCAGTCGTGTGCATGTGTCCAGTTTGTTGGGCACCGCCACCCTCCACCGCGCTCCCAGTATGTCGCATTCTGTGTACTCAAAATGATAGTCGGACTGCAAAGACAGACACAGGTGAGCAGTTCACACAGATATAGGTCATACAGTGGTCACTAGTGGAATTTGGTGAAACATTGTCCTGCCTCCTTCATAAACAAACCCAGTACTAATATTTGCTCAACAGGCCTGTCTCACCTGTTGTTTTAATCTCATTTATCAGGAGGTAGTCAGGTAAGACTCCCTCTGTTGAGTTAAGCCCCGGGGAAGACAAGCTGATTTGTTCATCCTTTAAATAAACACCTAATTTACTGTTTCTGGATCAATTTGACTATGGTCTGTAACATTAGTAACTCCAGGGGACAGTTGAGGACAAACACAGTCCCACCCATTACATCCAGTTTAGGACGTCAGGACCATAATCTTGTTTAGCTCTGCTTTACAGACGTGGTTCTCACACTGTGTGCATAATTTAATGTAATTTGGAGACTGACTGCTGATAGCTTATACTTGCTCTGAATGTATGGTTGAGTAATTAAAATAGGCTACGTTTACTCTTATATGGGGCTAGGCAATATGGCCAAAAAATAAAATCTCTATTTTTTTGCACACAAGGGCAATTATGATTTAAATAGGTTTTAATCAAACCAGAGCAGGGATTGCTCATCTTTCAAATGGCAGAAGCTCTTTATGTTTTCATTCTTCTTATATGCTATTATTTAAGAAATTGTAAACCATCTTAACATTTTTATAAATATCTAATTGTAATTACACAATAACCTTGCTTTGCAAGTACTAAAGTCAGGAATAAACTTGTTTCATAATAATCTTTGATTTCACGATTATGCATTTTTTAAAAATCTCAAATGAATCCAATTAAATACAATTCATTAAAATTGGGATTAAACTGGGACTAAAACCACTATGAAACTTTTCTGCTGGATGGTTACCACCTGGTTACAGGTGAGATGAGATCTATGGAGAGGCAACCACAAAGCAAGAATATTTTTCAGCACCCAAAAATGAAATAAATACTAGATAAATTAATACCATACTCTGTGGCTCAAACCAGTGTTTGTGTGAGTTTGTGTGTTTTAGGCTTAGTTAATTCTTAATTGCAAAGATAAATGTATGTTCTGCCATACAGTTTGTTAATATTATTATATATTTAAGAATAATCTAACTGTATGTTTTGTAAGTAGGACGTTGGAACAGTTCAAATCTTCAACAGCTGGCTCAGATACACCTGCTATTTAGTCCCTTGCATTAGGCACACATCTTGGATTAATAGTTAACAAAACCAAACATTATCACCACTTGGCAATGCTCTAAGTCTTTGTTTTCAATTACAGCTGCTACATTAGCTGTGGAGTCCCTGTTAACATGTGTTTTAAGTAAAAAACACAACAGTTTGGAGATGGCCTTGTCCACAATAATCACCTGTTTTAGATAAACAGGAGGGGACCACGGCAACAGGACAATGACTACGCTACACACTTAATGAGATGCACAGAGCTTATCTGAGATTCTAATCATAAACAATATTTTCAACAAAGGCTTTTCAGCTTGTGTGTAGCAGTCAGCTTCTAGTAGTAATAAAAGTGATTGATAAAAGTGTGTTAGTCAAACTCAACTGTTTTTATGTAAATGAATGCACCATGAACTGCTGCAAAAGTGTAAATCTGTTGCAAAGCAGCCATAATTTGAAGTAAAAAGTGACAATAAGCAGAACTGCGATGCAAGACATGGAAGGGCAACTGACAAGTGATTTACTTTTACATTATTGATATTGCTTGCATATCATAAATAATATATCAACACAATAATACATTTATTTTAACGTATCTCATCCAACTATTACCACTGATTGTTTTTTTTTTTCTGTGAACCAAATAAGTTAATAAGACATATTTTCGACATGGGACATATATAGGCTAACTTAAGCACCACTGGGTGCGACACATTTGCATTAAAGGTTTACAAATTGTGGGTTCATGTAATAAAATCCAGTTGTCTGACCTCACACTAATATTTAACTTTGGCATCCATTTGTTAAGGTTTTGTTTATACATCTACACACTGGCCTTTACGCTTAACTTGACTGGCACCGATTAAATTTGGCACCGATAAAGTTGTTTTATTTCTTACCTCTTTACAGATGGGTAACTCGGCCTGGATCTGAGAACACAGCAGTACTAGCAGTAGTAGACCCAAGTGATAGTAGTCTGGGTGCATGATGCCCTCATGTGGGTGCTGAACTGATGGAGCAGTCGGGTCTGCTTCACCTCTGTCAGGTGGATGCCCAAGGGTGCAGGCCTCGTGAGCTGTGGGCGGGGACTAAGCTGCCATGATCGACCAATCACATCACGGATCGTATACTTTTGGAGCTACCACGAGGACACTGTACCCACATGTTATTTATTTTGTAGAAAAGAATTCAACTTGAGCGTGTCAGTGTGGTTAGATGATTAATGTTAATTGCAATTTAAATTCCATAGACAAAAATGAATGTTTTTCTTTCTTTTTCTTCTTTTATTCCTTGGGAAAAGGCTATAGGCTATATTACAAAACAATGTAGGCCTAAATTAAATTATTTCAGATATATTAATAAATCGACAATAACAAAAAATAAAAAAATAAAATATTATGACATTATATGTAGGTAAATGACAGCGGTCACACGTTTTTTTTTTCGCGTTCCTGTTGCGCGTTGGCAAGTTGCTTAGTAACCCGCATGTAAACATACGGGAGTTGAGCGTGTGGATTTTCTGTAACATTTCATTTGAAAAAAGATGAACTTGTCTAGTCGGGACCCATATCCTCCATCAAAACTGGAAAACGACCTCACTTTGAGCGGATATAAGCCGCCGCAGGTGGGTCAAGTCAATTTTTAACGCTTTATTTACAAAATGTAGCTAAAAGTAGGCTAACTTATAGTAGTTAATTAGCTAGCTAGCTATACCATTAACTTTACATCTGGTGAATATTCGGTAAATGTAACTTAATATTATGTTATTTTTTTTGTTTTTGTCATCACTTCTTATTGCGCAGCAGCACTGTAAATTGTGCAGCAACTAAAAAGACTTGAAAAAGAATATGAAGAGTTTGCTTAGTTCAGAGTTATTCTATTATTTTCTAGAAAAGAACCTTTCACAAACCGACCCACCTGGCGCAGACAGAAGAGCCATGGAGCCGTCTTCATGACTCTGCCACATGTTCCAGTTTTAGGAGGAGCACCCTGTTCTACGACCAGCTGGTACAAGAGAAGTATCTGTACAATTTAGAGCTCACATTGGACCATTACTACAGATCTGTCATTTCACTCCCAGGCCCCACGTGACAGCCTGGACTTTCAGTTGAAGACCATTTATGACCACCACAGGGACTTCTTCTGGAGTAAGAACCACATCTTGTATCAGAAGGACACTGTGTGTGAGGACCACACGTGAGTGTTGCACACAGAGAAATAGTAACACAAGTGCAACTCTATAACATGATAAATGTCTATGGCAGGCACACTGAGAAGCAAGGAGACAAAGGGACAGAGCAGGACCAGGACATCAGACGATGGGTCTACCCACAGCGCCGTTCCATTTACAGTATCAAATAAAAGGTGAACTGCACCACTTTTCCAATCACTGCTTGGAAAAAAGTAAATGTTAATAATGTGCAGTTAAAAGATTAACTTTCAACATGTTCAATAAAATCTTGAAGCAATAAAGATGTACTATTACCTAAACTACATTATATTTGGTTGTGCGTTTTCTTTTCAGCTCACTTAAGATGTAAAGGCTTAATATTTTATTCAGTGTTTAACTGTATTCTATTAAAGAATACAGTTAAACATATTAGTCATTTTTGAAGATTTCTAACTGCTTCTGAACACCTTAGCATTAATATTTCACACAGTGTAAATTAAGCTAAAACAGGGCTGCAAGCTTCAGACCAAGATGAACCTTATTGAACACAATTAGGGTACTACTTCACTAAATTGATATTTTTCTGCAAAATATAGGACCCTTAAAACTTTGTAGTTATCGCATAAATGTCACATTCACATACATCCACAAATATATTTTATTAAAATAACCATTGGGTGATTTTAAAAGGTCTCCCAACATTGAAGACCAACAACAGAACAAGCAAAACAGTAACCCTCAATCCATATGAAGTTCTCCTCTTCTGTAAACGTCTTTTAAAATAAAGTAGTACAATTTTAAAGTGAACTAGTGAACAATCTGATTTGAACTCAAGAACAGTTCAAACTCTAGTTTTTCTTGCAAGACATCGTTTGATGAATGACTTCTCCTTCCACTCGGCCGGAGGTAGCATGTAGGCTCCATTATGAACAAACAGGATGGTCATTTCCTCAGCATACTGCAGGTTCTGGAGAAGCTAAAGGCAATACACATTTAGAATTAAAATACAATTATAATAAAGTAAATAATCAATGAGTAAATCAATTTGGATTACACTGACACATACAATTTCCAATAAACGAGGTATCCTCGTTATCTATTGGCTAATGTTTATCTGGGCCCACCATGTCCACAGTTGATGGATTTTCATTCTTTTTTTTTCAGGTCATCATAATTACAAGGCTAAGGCTATCATTGACAATTTCAAACAAAAAAATCCTCCATACAACCTTTAAGGTTTTGCATATTAATTAAAAACAATGAAACATTTTTGTAAGTTTTTCTACAGATTTCACTCACTTTTGGCGTAATAAAGAAATACTGGGATGTGGTCCCTTTACAAGCAGTCCTGACCACTATGTCGAAGACTCGTCTCTCATTTACTGGATCCATTCCCTGCAACATGAATACACACATTTTAACTAACGTTGTTAACTGATCTAAAGTATAATGGTGCAAAGTTTGTATACTTGATTAATTTCGTCAACCACTCTGAAGGGGCAGCGGTTGAGCTCCTGTAGCGCCATGAGGTAGAGCATTGTGGAGACACTACGCTCCCCTCCACTCTGGTGGTGGGCTGTCAGCTCATGGAGCTGCGTGCTGCTGTGAAACTTCACCCGAATCCTGATCCCGTACTTATCATACTCTTCCTGAAAGTAAAACCAAAACGTCAGTACTCAGTGTTGTTGCTAATAACACCTAACCAGCAACATTGTATACCTCATTCTCATAGTGCAGATCAACCTCCCCAGCACATTGCATGGAACGGAAAAAGTCACTAAACTTGTCATTAATTTGTTCCACCAGCTGCTTCAGAGGGTTCAGCCAGCGCTCTTTAGCCTGAGACAGAACAGACACTTAATAAATATGCAGTTATGCAGAAAAAGACACTGTTAGCATAGGTAACAAAGTACAGAACAGAGTAGTAGTAAAAGGATATACCTCTGAAATGTTCTGCCTGTAATCAGCCAAAGCCCGGGTTTTTTCTTCAAATTCCTTCTCCAGGTGTTTGATCTCCTGCTCCCATCGATTGTACTCATCTACAACCTTCAAACCACACAACTGATAGTAACACTGCACTTTGACATAAAAGCAAGACGTTTTAGACTATCCATAAAACAAACCATTGAGTGTGCAGGCACTCTATGAATGAGAATCCAGAAGCTTCTTTACAGCAGACTATAACAAGAATCAAACTCTAAAATAACTTACATTTTCACTGAGTCCAGTGAAACATTCTGCTCTGGATCTTTCTTCGTTCAGCATGGCATCAATCTCATCAACTGTGTCAGGCAATTTAGTAAAAGCCTGTTAAAACAAATTAAATAATTAAACAAATTAAAGGATAATTTTGCAATATACACTTCAGTCCGTAACTTTTGTTATTTTGTCTGTATATCAAAAAATATTCAACATACAGTATAATGTATATGGTATAGGCTTTCAATTTAATTTAATAAACATGAACAAATAAAAACAGAGTCTTCACAGTCTTTAACCCTGCATCATTATATAGCTGTCGCTTGAATACGATTTGGTGAACAGATTTTTACAAATTTGGATCACTATTCTAATATTAATGGCTGTAGGTGTAGTTATAGAGTTTTACTAACATTGCGTAAGTCGTCCGGTAGCGATTGATCTGGCATCATCCGACAGATTTCTCTGGCTCTTTTCATCATACCTTTGCACTGCTCAGTCAGCTGAATCTTCCTCTGATCCAAACGATTGCACCTTTGCTACAAAAAAACCCCAAAAAGCATGGCCGGCAGCATACGTCAGAAAATACGACGCAGTCACAGTGGTATATAGGCTTTAGAATATCATAACAAACAACTTTCACTTCATTACTACTTATTACTTATTATTACTTGAAAGCCACTTAATTACTACTATTAGCTACACCAATGCACACCATTGATTAAAACAATATTGTTTTTCATTTCTTTACCACTAGAGGGAGATAATTCTATACATGTTACATGAAAAGGGCAGTTACTCAAATATCCACATCTCACCTCAGTGATTCTGAACTCAGAGGCTCCTTCTCTGTAGTCACTCTCCAGCTGTGCCTTTTCCGCTGTCAACCCCACAGTCTCCAAGATCAGGTAAACCTTTTCCATTGTCAGTGTGGCTCTTTGCTTTACACACAAAAGTCAGTCATCAATCACTATTACCATACCATTTTTTCTTTGTACATTTTTATGGTAAATGGTCAGATTTTTATAAAGCGCTTTACATCAAGGAACCACTCACCCATTCACACACACATTCACACACCAGTGTAGGAGCTGGAATCACAATGCCTATGGGTCAGTGGATCGGACCACACTGCCAATTATGTTCCCAACCTTTGGACAAATAATTTTACATACTCATACCTTCATATAGGCCACCAAAGATGCAACCGTGGACACTTTTTGGACATTGACAGCAGCAATTTTCTCTTTAGTCTCTTCTTCAATCTTACGCAGGTCAATTGCACTGTTCTCCATCTGCCTTAAACTACATACAGAACAATGAACAAAGATGTCATACATTACATTTTACCGCCATTTAAATTACCTGTCCAGTTTGGTGCTGATTTTCTGCTCCAGTTGCCTCTTCTTTCCTTTTAGTTCAGACAGCTGCTTCTTCTCGGCCAAAAGCTCATTGTCACGGCGATCTAATGCTGAGGCTTCTTTCTGCAGAGCCTTCTGTCGCTCATCAATCTCCTTCATCTTAGACTGACAAGTCTGCAAAAAAACATTTTTATTGCTGTTCTGTGTCTTTACTGTCCTGTAAAACACTAAGTAAATATAATGTATTATTATTAATATTAAACTGAAAACAGTGATTTCACATTTAACCAACAAAATACAGTTAATTTATAATTCTCTCTCACCCTCATTTGCTCCTCCAACTGTCGTTTTTCTTCAGCATCCACCGCTATGGTCAGATACTGAGATGGACTCAATGCAGAGTTAATGGTGATGGTTTTGTTTGAATAAACTGACTTTTTGACCTGATATCTCTCCTCTTTGGTGTACAACACTTTGATGTAAGGTTCCTCAATTATCTAAAAAGGAAATAGACAATAACTGTAGCTTTCATGATTACTTAGATTTTATAGTATTTTACAAAAAGACACCAACTGTTTTTATCATTGTTTTTGTCTGATCGTTGCCCACTGGGACGTCATGGACTTTGTAATGATGGCAAAGGTAACTCATGACCTCTTCAGGAGCATCAAACATTTCACGGAGGTAGGAGAAAAATCCAAACCGCCTGCACAGGTAATAACAAATAACTACAACTTAATAGATGCAATTAAATACAAAGCTATTCAAAACAGCATCATACCTCAGTGACTCAATATTTCTGGATGGATTTTGATGAGAACGAGACTCTTCAGGGGCACAAATTGAGTTTACCTTCAAGTTCATTTTATCACGAACCTGAGAAATAATGAATTGTTATTATCATTACTGAAATTCTGTGTCTTGCATGTCTGATAATGAGTGTGCAATACCAGACTGTGAAATGTGTGCAACACTGGTATGTTGTATTTGTTGTGACCCTATATACTACTGATGCAGAAGTAAAATGTAGAAATGGTAGGTTAATATGCATTTTTTATATGATGAAACTCACGATTTTGTATAATGCTTTGCTTTGTTAATGTGTGATATTGTGCATGTACAAGTTAGAGAGTGGACAGCGTGACTTGTTTTTATTGTTGACTGAATGTAATTGTTTTGTATAACTTACTTCTGTAAATCAGGGACAGCAGATGGAAACTAGTCATTTAGCTATAATCTGGTACGGAACATCTGTTTTTATGAGCGTAATGGCTATATACATTGTCCCTTCAAATAAAGACTAAACTATTTGCATCTCCTACCTCAGCCATAAACTTCTCCATGTCGTCTTTTCTTTGGAAAACAAAGGCACGAAGGTCCTGGAAAGAAATGTGAGTTTCTACATACTTCGCATAGCGTGGGTCTCTCACGTTGATCTGAAAAAAAGATTGATTAATCAATTATATGACTAAAGGACTACACCCCTTGTCAGACTTACCACAAGCATCATTGGCTCGTGAACATTTCCTTCATACATCTGTTTGTGCTCTCTAAGCCACTGCAGAGCTGCAAAAGTGTCTTTATGGCGATTACGTAGTTTCTCCTCTTTAGCATTCATCATGTTGTTCATGTCATTCAGCTTCTTTTCCAACACTGTAAGCAAACATAAATTATAGGGCTGAGTGACATCTGCTGAGTGTAGAGCAGCTGGCACAGTCTCACTTTTGTACTCAGAGTACAGGTTGTCCTTTTCTCTGCGCAGGTCTCCCTTCTCTCCTTCGATCTTGGCCCGCTCCACTTGAATGCGCCTTAGCTCCACGTTCACCTCATTGATCTTCGGGGTCACATCGGGCTGATCTGACACTTTGGCCAGTTGTGCCTTCAGGTCATCAATGGCCCGACTTGTGTTACTGACCCTCTTTTGATGGTCCTCCACCTCCGTTTGTTTTATCTTCAGATTTTGTTTAATGTCCTCAATCTAGGAGAAAAAATATGTATTTAGTTAAAAGCCACAAGATATGTGAACTTTTAGCTATTTTATAATGCTGTTAACATTAAACATACCTAGTGTTGAGTTTTGTTCCTTTCACATATGTTTGAGTAATCCTTTATTATTAGTCTGTCTACATCTCCACTCTATTCCACCTTCTGGTATCATGAGGCGTTAGTTAACAGTTACCTTTTTACCTTTAGTTCAGTAAAGATTGGCATTTCCAGGGCTAAAATTATCAAAAAAGATTCTAGTGATCTTCCGGTGGCACGGACAAGTAGATGGTCGCATAAAACGTAGCTCTCATTACAGTCTTTTGATATCCCCAAAACTCGAGGACCTCTTCATAATTTGAACAGAAAATATTTGTAAGATGAGTGGGGATAGACAACTAAGGTCCGGGACAAAGGAGAAGAAAACGGATTCGAGTGCTCCTGGCGTAGTTTTCAGCGACGCTAGCCCAGCTAGCTCGGATGTTAGCAATGGCGCAGAAGGAGCTAACCCTGATCCTGACCCAGTGACTACAAGTAGCACCATCCGCTCTGTTGTCAGCGAAGTTAAGGCTAAGGGATTGGACGAACTAAAATCACAAATGAAGAAAGATCTTTATGACTTTCGGGAAATAATCAAAGATGACATGAAGGCTCAACTGGATGAACTAAGCACTAGCATCAACCAGAGAATCCAAGCTGCCACTGGACAGATTGAGGAGGTGACACGGCGCCTGGAAGAGGTTGAGGAAAACGTGGCCGGGTCAGAGAAGTGGGACTTGGCCGTGAAGGACACGCTGCTTGATCTCCTCAACAACCAGCGGGTTCTACAAAACAAGCTTTCGGATTTGGAAAGCCGCTGCCTTCGTAACAATGTCCGTATTTACGGAGTCCCGGAGAGTGCTACTCCAGACGGCACTTCAGTGGCACTGTTTGTGGAGAACCTAATAATGATGACGGAGCTCGGCGATAGCCTGAACATTCAACGGGGTGCAGACCTGGGGATTGAGCGGGCTCACCGAGCCTTGGGCCCCCGGCCACCAGCTGGAGCATCGCCCCGGTCCATCGTAATACGCTTTCTGAGCTTTACTACAAAGGAAAAAGTTCTACAAGCAGCTTGGAAGAAACCATTGCATGTTCAGGATAAGCGTGCCTATTTTGATCATGATTATGCAGCAGATGTACAGCTGAAAAGAAAGGAATACATCCCGATTAAAAAAGTCCTGAAAGAAAATCAAATCCGCTTCCAAACGCCCCTGACGAAGATGCGAATACATTTCCAAACTGGGTCTGTCACCTGCAACGATGCCCGTGAAGCAGCTGAGGAGTTGGAGAAACGAGGCATCCAGGTTGGACCAGTGCGCGTGAAGAAACCTAGCAACCACAACGCGGAGACTTGCTCTGACTTGCGTTAGGCCACGCCTATCCCCTTTGCGCAAAGGGTGCGTCTGAAAACGCTTTGCGCAGAGGGGTATCATAGCCCTTCCCCTTAGCCCTCGCACTTACAGAAAAGAGTATTGGGACACCCCTCTGTCTCTCGTGAACGCGCACAACAGAGGGGTAGGGCTAAGACAGAGGCTAAGGGGGAGAATTGAGACGCAGCCTTAATCCAAGCTTCTGCCCTGGCGCGTTGTCGGGAGGGCGCGCCGCACCAACGACGAATATCAGGAGAGCATCCGAGAGCGACTGCGGGTGTTTGAAAGAACCGATCGGGAGGACACTGAACACGAGGACTGATTCGGCTCTTAAAGGTGATGGACTTGGTTTAGCACGCAGTTTTGATATCTTTATAGATGTATGAAAGACTGGGCATTTAGTTAAAACTATGATGTAACCCAAATAAGGTTAAATACACGATAGATAACAAGGTATGTTCTGTTATGAATAAAGAGTAAAAAAAAAAAAAAAAAAAAAGTTTAAAAACGTATAATTCACCTGTCTTTAAATTTGTTAAGTTTCACATGTGTATGGTGACATCTAGTGGACGCTTCCGCATTTGCAGGCGGAGCACATGTTTTGGACAAAACTTTATTGAACGGTGGTGACAGTTGTAAGCAGCAGACATGGCAGCACGCAGTTTGGTTGTCTGTTGAGTCCACGGATTTCTTTGTTTTGGGGTTGCATCGCCGGTATGTATTTTGTGTTCGTGTTCAACAACTCTGGTCATAATTGTTTTAAGGTCCAGCATTGTGATGTTTGTGGTACTGGTGTTGTGGTGTGTTCATTACACGTGAACCACGCGGTTCTCAAGATGGCGTCAGATAGCCTTCAATGTGTGGATATAATTTTGTTTACTGTATATTTTGTAATAAGCATATTGTAATTTGACATTTGTCTGTTCTACAGTTTTACCTTTTTGATCATCATTAAACCTGCTTAAAAGACAACATGTCTGCAGAGTCTTTGATGTGAGAGAAGAGTTTATAGCCACAGTTCCCATTACGGCACAAGGTATAAAGTATTAATAGACGTCCCGTAACGTTAAGGTTTGTTTAACAGGCTGTTTTCGAGGTATAAACAATCAGTCACCAACTGGCTAGGCAATATACCTACTCTCTGTACTTACAGAGTGTAAGCGCCATTTTATAAGGTTTACATATTTGCATAAATAATTAACAGTTCATAATAATTAATTTGTATTTTTTGTTTAAAAGGTAATCTAAAATGTTTCAGTACATGATTTATATGTTTGATTTAAAAGAAATAAATCAGATACATTTTTTGCCCGTTTGGGGGCGCACTACTGCCTATCTGTTGTATTCACATGTAATTACACGTGAAGAAATGTTGTTCTTGAACTTTGTTAAGAATAAAGTAAAGGATGGCTGGAGCAACACGGTCGTTTTACCGTGCTGCAACGACATCAAGTTGTAAACGCGTAAGACAGGCTCATTAGTCATCTTTTCTGTGTGAAGAGGTTAAATTATTACAAGGAAAAAAGGAAGTCAAAGATTAGCCTCTACACAGAGTAAGTTGATGAGGGGCCCCACCTTGTGGCCGCACCCCCTCACTGTTAGAGGAGTTAGTTTTTCCTCAGGTGGAAGACGTGTTCAGTTTTAAGTTAATTGTTGACAGTTCTATTTGTTCAAAACAGCTTCTTTTAGCGTTTATTTTTTTTCTTTTGTTAAAGGGCACAGGATTACACGTAAAAGGTACAGAAAACATAATTTTGGAAAAATGCATCAGTATTATAAGTTTTTGTCGTTAAACGTTAATGGTTTAAACAGTCCCATAAAAAGAAGTAAAATGATAGCAAAATTGAAAAAAGAAAAGATAAAAATCGCGTTTTGGCAGGAAACACATTTGTCCCAGAGTGAGCACTTAAAGCTTAAAAAGTTTGGTTTTTCAAATACCTTTTTTCTTCTCATAAATCAGGAAACAAAAGGGGAGTGGCAATTTTAATTTCCAATAAATTTAAACTTTGAACTAACTGAAATCCAGGATAAAGAAGGGAGATTTGTACTTGTCAAAGGGAAAATAGAGGGGAAGCGAATAACTTTACTTAATATATATGCTCCTCCGGGTAGCCCATTGTCCTTCTTTAAAAAAGTTTTTGATTTATTAGCTTCGGAAAAATATGGCACTGTGGTGTGTGCAGGGGACTTAAATTTACTAATGAATCCTGAATTAGATACAACTAATAGAAAGAGGGGGAGAAATCCTACTGAGATTTGGTTAAATAAGACATCCAGACTTTTGGGCTTAACAGATGTGTGGCGTGCCTTACATGGACGAGAAAAAGATTTCATATTCTACTCAGCTCGTCATAATATGTACTCGAGAATTGACTACTTCTTAATGTTCAACGAGGAGCTGCATAGAGTGAAATACTGTAAAATAGGACCGAGGGACCTCTCGGACCATGCAAGTATCATTTTAAATTTACATTTGAATGAAAGTGAAAAGAAAACAAACTGGAGATTGAATATTGGCATGTTAAATAATGAAGCATATAAAAAAGAAATAGTAAATGATTATAAACAATTTTTATCTATAAATGACAACGGTGAAGTTAGTGCAACCATTCTCTGGGACACAGCTAAGGCATACCTTCGGGGTAAGCTTATAGCAAAAGCAGCATTTCAGAAAAAACAAAAACTTGAACAACTAAATGATCTGGAAAAAAGACTGAGAGCACTGGAAAAATTACATAGTCAAAGTAAGGCTTCCTCACTACTAACTCTAATGCGACCTATTAAACAGGAGATATACAAAATATACAGTGAGAATATAGAAAGAAATATAAGGTACATGAAGCAGAGATATTATGAGGCCAGGCCAAAGGCTGCAAAAACATTGGCATGGAAACTACGTAAACAACAAGAAGAGAGGGCAATTCGTAAAATTAGAGATCCAAATACAAATGAACTAAAAACAAAATTAAATAAAATTCATAGATCTTTTGAAAAATACTATGCATCACTGTACACTCATAAAGGGGAAACCAACAGTGACAAAATTGATGCTTTTTTTTAACTCATTAGACCTCCCTTCGTTGGGTAAGAAACACAATGATACCCTCACAGCTGAAATTTCAGATTTGGAAATCACTAAAGCCATTTCAACCTTAAAGACTGGTAAATCTCCTGGTATGGATGGATACCCAGCAGAGCGGTATAAGTTGATGAAAGAATCATTCCTGCCTTTGCTTAAAGAATGCTTTAATAATATTATGAAGGGTGGAACCCCCCCTCCCTCATGGAAGCAGGCCTTTATTTCTGTAATTTATAAAGAAGGTAAGAACAAGTTAGAATGTAAATCCTATAGACCAATCAGTGTTCTCAATGTCGATTATAAGCTCTTTGCATCAATTTTGTCCAGGAGAATGGAAGAAACCATGACATTTCTTATAGATGAAGACCAAACCGGTTTCATTAAAGATCGTCAAACACATGATAATATACGTCGAACCATCCATATTGTTGATTATATTACCAAGGCGAATTCTAATGCTGTCCTTCTCAGCCTGGATGCTGAGAAGGCTTTTGATTCTGTTAGCTGGCAGTTCCTTTACCAAACAATGGGTCGTTTTGGCTTTTCAGAACAGTTTATACAGTGCATCAAATCACTGTATAAATCTCCAACTGCAGTGATTAAAATAAATGGTGGATTGTCTAGCCCAGGGGTCGGCAACCTTAAATACTCAAAGAGCCATTTGGATCGTCTCCCACAGAAAAGAAAACACCCGGAGCAACAAAACCCTTTTGATTCTAAACCAGCGCTAACCAGAGGAACTACAGGCAAAACTACAACTCCCAGAAAACGGACAACAACAAGCACCATCCTCCACTACAGCTCATAAGCGCGAGTCTTAAGAGAATTATTTACACCTTTCAGTCTTTTCATCACAACAGTAGCAAGAACTGCGCTGCACACTAGGACCTGCACACGTATAATCTCTGAAACGTGTAACATGAACCATCTCCAACGCGATAGAAGCACAGAACAGACTCACCATAGGCAGAACATCCCTCAGTCACAGAAAGAACACAAATATTCCACTGAGTCCTGCCCTTTAGTCCGACAGAAGCTGTTTTTTCAGTTTATGCAAATTAGCCATGTGGTTTTAAGTTTCGCTTCTGTATAACGTAAACAAATGTGCGCAAAGCTGCATTCAACACATTATTGAGTCCTCCTCTAAGGAAATAAAAATCCAAACTTAAATGATCCACTGTGTACCACGTGTACCAGTCTCATCAGCCGTGAAAGCAAATGAATCTGCCCACGTAGCATTAAACGTTCTGTTTTCTTCAGAAACTTTTCTTTTCTTGGATTTATCATCATTGGGCCCAAAATCATACTGCTGATGTAGGTGCCGGTAAGTCCGGGCTCCAGTGTGTGCGGCTGGCGCACATCAGCGGCTTTGACGCATGTTTCGAGCGACAAAAATATTAAAAACGTTGTATTTAAATGTTACAAGATTACCATTATCTACAATTTTAGATTTACATTTAAAAAACGAACAAATAAAAATACAATGTAATTAAATACTCATTATTTTCCAAAGTCACAGGGAGCCATGACAGAACCATGAAAGAGCCACATGTGGCTCTGACCCCTGGTCTAGCCCAATATCACTCCAAAGAGGCTGCCCAGGGATGTCCCCTCAGCCCTTTCTTATTCAGTTTATTTATTGAACCCTTAGCCCAGTTGATTAGACAGGATAGAGAGCTGAAAGGTCCAGGTGTTAGTGTGCCTTTGCTAATGAATGCCCTCAAAACATTTGGGTCCCTCTCTGGATATTCCTTAAATGTTAATAAAACTCAAGCCCTTTTATTCAATTTTATCCCTACTCCAGAATTAGTTAAAGAGTATGATTTTAATTGGAACATGTCATATATCCACTATTTGGGGGTATTTATACCAAAGGATCTTTCCTCTCTCTAAGATTAACTATGAAAATATTACAAAGAAAATCAACAAAGATATGGACAGATGGGCTTTACTTCCCCTGGACATTGGTGATAGAATTAGGTCTGTTAAAATGGTTATTTTACCTCAGCTACTTTACTTATTCACCGCACTACCCGTGGAAATTCCTGTTAAACAATTCAGAGATTGGGATAAATGTATATCTAGGTTTGTGTGGAATTCAAAGAAACCACAAACAAAATATTCCATTCTTCTGTTACCGAAAGACAGGGGAGGCTTAGCCTTGCCTTGTTTAAGATATTATTACTTTGCAGCACAGTTAAGACCACTTATTCTTTGGTGTGATGAGTCATATGAAGCAAAATGGAAGGGGTTAGAACTCTCTTGGTCTGAATTACCACTACAATCAGTACTTGATGTGTGGAATGTGCAAAATCGATTATACAACTTGGGAACTTTTGTTTGGATGCATCCATTAGAGTATGGCTACAAGTTGTAAAGCTGTTACACTTAGAAAATAAGATAAGAATTCTAGGCTGGCCTGTCTGCGATCCACATTTTCAACCAGCAGCACACGACTCTAGATTCAAACAATGGTCGGATTTGGGTATAACAGTACTAAGCAACATTGTGTCTAAAATGCAACTGTACAGCTTTCAAAATCTCTACCAAATTTGGACTCGGTAAACACGATTTTTTCAGGTATCTCCAATTACGTCATTATTTTGAAAAAGAGATAAAGGTTGTTTTGAATGAAAATCCCTCTGACCTTGTACAGATCTTTATAAACATTTACAAAGGGTCTAATAATAAAAATATTGAAGGAAAAATATATAAATGTTTAAGCTCAAAAGACACAGAAATTTATCTCCATGTGAAAAAACAATGGGATAAAGATTTGAAAGTTGAAATACCAGAAGAACTGGGCGGAGGGATGGAAGTCTCAAAGTTGTACAACCAACTCTCTTAATTGGAGAGATTTTTGTTGAAAAAGCTTGGTTCGTTTTTTTAATCACACCTGCAAGAAAATCAAAATTCCAGAGCACCCAGTTCCCCTGCTGGAGGGAGTGTGGATCTTATCATGCAGATCAGGCCCATATATTTTGGTTATGTCCAGGGGTTGTAGAATTTTGGAAGGTGGTCGTCAATTTATTGAATTTAGTTCTGGGTATCCAATCAGAGTTGTCCTTCACTACATTGTTCCTGAGTATACCTCCGGAAGGAACAAATCAGTGTGATTCATATTTATTTAGGATCATTCTTGTTGCTGCAAAAAAAGCCATTACTAAATATTGGCTCAGGAGAGACACACCCCCAATAGCACTTGTGACTAGTATTGTTACACAAATAAGAACAATGGAACTTATGACCTTCAACCTCCGCCTACAACGACACAAAGGAGAAAAGTACTGGAAAAGATGGGACTGTTATGTACAATCCTTGGACAATGATGATGCTTACAAGATGTGAAGTGTACCTGTGACTCTTAGGTTGTTGTTCTTCTTGTTTGCCCTCAAATCTTTTACAAAAATAAAGTTACAAAAAAACAAAAAAAAAAAGATTCTAGTGAAGATGTATGGGAGTTTAAAACACAGTGGAGCACTTCCTGTATTACCACATGACATTCTAAGGTGGAACAGAGTGTTTTCTGTTTGAGAGAAGACTACCGTAAATATGCAGGGTTTGTGTGTTAAACATGTGTAAATGAAACAAAACAGGAATGTTTTTGAGGAGAATACAACATAACAAAGATTGAAAAACAGCATAATATAGGCCCTTTGATAATGAATAAATTATTTAGCATATTCAAGCTCTCAAAAGGGCCTTTTCACCTCTTTGTGTTTTCGGTCCAGCTGATCTTGTTTTTGCTTGGATTTTGTTGAGGCATCTTTGATGTCAAGTGTCTGGAAAACATCAATACAGTACAGTTTTGATTTAAGCCTCAGGAACTTGTTCCAGGTTCGCATAAATAATGAATAAATAATTAAAAAAACATAGACTTTATTTCCCCTTCTACAACTTAATGTATAATCTATACACTTTATTATGGCATTACATGTTTTTAATACTGTGTTATTAAACTCATAAGTCTCATTACATACATTTTCCCACCAACTATAACTGCACATCTGGCAAGGTGTAACATTATAGAAATATTTCAACATCAATAATACAATATTTTTAGTAGATTTCTGACCTTGTTCTTAATCTGTTCCTCTATTGGGTTCAGTTTATCTTCTATTTGTTGAATTCTATTCCTCATTGGAGCCTGTGCTTGTTTCAGAGTGTTCAAATGCCTCTTAGCCTCTTCGCGTTCTCTCTTCAGAACCTCCAGATCAGATCTGGCAGTCTCATATTCCTTAAAGCAGAACATATTATTAATTTTAATTGTGTTTTTTGTTTTGGTTTTGCTTCATATACCTACCACCCAAGGCCTCTTTTTCTCCAACAGCTCAATCACATCCAGATGCCTTTTCTTCTCATAGTAGCGATTCACATCATGCTTATTTCTCTCATTTCTCAATTTGGCCTTTTCGAGAAAATTGGCCTTTTCTTTTACAGCATTCTGATAAACACATCACCAAAACAAAACCTTAAGAAATCAAGAAAACGCCACCATTAAGTGTTGATGAAAGTTTACCTCCAACTCTTTTTCTTTGGTTCTGAAGTTCTTCAGCTCACAGTGATATGCGTACATCTCTGGTGGACCAACTGATTTCTCTGTCGCTTCAAGCAGCTCAATCTTAGACATTTTGGCAAACTCTCCAACTTTTTCCTACAAAGTAAAAAAAAAAACAGATTGATTTATGATGATAGATGTTCAAATATTAATATCGGCAACATAAATATTTTGGCTGCATACCAGTTGAAGTAAAAGTAGCAACTTAAAATACCAGAGCAACAACAGGTTGATAACTACCCATAACATAAAATTCAGTTGTGACAACATACTCTTTGAATTTACCTGTGGTAGAAACTGACAAAGGTTGCTGACTTGGATGCGTAGGGACTTCACTTCCTCTTCTACAGTTTTCTGATTGCAGTGTTTACCATTGATCATCCACGAAGACTGATTGTTTTCTACATGAATCTCTCTATTAATTACAATGTTGCCACTGCTTTTGAATCTGTAAAATAGTTTGTACTGTAAATATTTTGTATTGATATTGAAGTATACATTACAACTGATGGAAATGAAAAGTGCAAACTTAACAGTTCAATCTCAATGGATCCTTTGGGACATCCTCGCTTGACGTACAGCCCTACCTAATAGAAAAGCAGTATTTAGAGATATAAAAAAACAAAAAAAAAAAAAAAAAACAACAACTCCTAACCAGAAAAGCATGGAATGTGTACCTTGTCTCCTCTGCCCAATACAGCGGTCTTTCCAGCCAGACCCAAGCAAATAGCACACACGATGCTGGATTTGCCAGTACCATTGGCTCCAACAATCATGTTTAGGTTTGGTCCAGGGTGTACCACAGAGAAGTCATATGTTCTGTAATACATTAAACAACATGCATTCATAGAAAACACGTTGTTAGAATAAAATGAGTTTATTGTTTCATCCATGTTTTCGGCTGTCAACACAAAAGCACGATCAGAGTCTGACAGCTAATGTTACAGCATCGTTCTTTAAAACAACGATCTCGTACTTAAATGCATTTTGTACTCTCTTTTCTGATATAGCTTAGTTTTAGGTTAAGTAAGTAAGTTTTAAGCAGGAAAATGTGCCAGTCTGCAGTGTTAACTACGTTAACGTTAACTTACAGGAAGTTTTTCATTGTGATGCGGACTATGGATCCTTCCACGAAACATTTGTCCCCGCCGGACCTATTTTCAGCAGCCCACGAACTGACACCAGGCTTTTGTGATCTGCTGTGGGCATGACTGACTCTTTTCTTTTTAGCCGGTTCTGCCATCTGTAAAAGAAATTATTACTTAGGAGCAGGTCGTCATCGAATAAACTGCGTCAAACGTTGGTAACAGTCCCGCGCGTGCTAGATTTGTTGCTGCTTCCTGATTGGACAAATAATATCGCGTGAATTGTGGAACGTGATCACCAGAGGACGCGAGCTCAACTTAGCCAGGCTTTTCGGGTGAGCTTGCTCGATTGAACCCAAAACCCTAATCTTATGTTTAGTATTCAATCTGTATTATTTTTCTTGCTGATCAAGACGTTTTAATTATATTGTTAACAGTCAGTTGAAGTGGGAAAATGGCCAGTGACTTGACACCGTTTCTCTCACAAACAACTGACCGATCAAGGGCCTCTTACTTTACTCACAAGGAGAAACTTATTATTTTGGAAAACTTTGAAAACTATAAAGACGTTTTTAAGACTAAAGCAAACACTGCTGTTGCAAGTAAAGCCAGAGAGGAATGCTGGAAGAAAATAGCTGAATGTGTAAATACGTAAGTAAATTCAAATGAAAAAAGAACAAAATTCTGAGGTAACATTGCTTGGAAAAAAAAAAAAATATCAAAAGTTATAAAAACTAATTCACCATCTTTTCTTTTTAGTTCAGGAAGTAGCAATGTACCAAGGACGTGGAGACAAATTAAGACCAAATACAAGAACCTACTCCAGTCTGGTAGCCGATCTAGGATAGCAATGATTTTGTTAACAAGAATATATAATCTGTTGAGTTTGTTTGTTTTTTTAAACATATCTTTATAGCACACCGGAGACGCAAGAGGCAGATTCAAGAAGCAAACCAAACTAATCAAGAGGCACAGATTTTAGAAGCGCTACGGGGAGGTGTCCAGTCTAATCCTGCTTTTCATGGCCCACAGGAGCATTTTGTTCAGGGTTAGGACAATTTGTTTAATTTTAAATGTTTATTTGTAATGTTTAATCCTTTTTTGCTTTCAGTTGAAGGGAATACAATGGTTGTAGTGGAACCCCACAACCTTGTGTCTCCAGAAACAGAGGTAAAGGGCTATAATTGTCCATTTTCACTCTGCAAAATAATGCCTTTCATACACTTGTTTAGACTGGCACAATCTTCAAAACACTCTTCCCTGAGATACCTCCTGGGGTAAATAAAGCAATTTATAATACAATGCTTTTAACATGTGCTTTATTGTAAATGATTAAGAGATCATTTCACAGGAAGCCAAAAATATACAGACTTCAAACTTGCCAGAAGCTTCAACACCTAGATCTGAAGAGGAATTGGTAATTTTCCATGGACAAAATAAACTCAAGTGTCTGTAATGCTTGGTAATTTAGATCCATTCCCCTTTTGTACAGGTTGAAACAGAATCTTTAAGAGCTCTTCAAAAGAAAAGTATTGAGCTTGACAATATTAAAAAAGAACTGGAAATACATAAACTTCGATTAGAAATTGAAAAGTTGGAATATGAGAAAAAGGTAGAGTATGATCAATTCATTTCAGTTCCTCCCCCCAAAAAACTAGCATTTTATTTTGATCCGTGTTTTCTCAGCTGAGACAGCCGTCGAAATAAATCGGAAGTATTAATTTGTGTTTTGTGAAATTGACTACGTTATTAAATCTTTATTGAAAATTGCAATAGTCACATTGTTGCTGGTTTGATCAGGTCGGAACCACCTAAAATAAACATGGAAATTTAACAATTTAGAAAAGGTGATTTAAAACTGCAAAAAGGCAGCATTAAGTCTGAGTCGTGTCTGTATGAAGATTGTGGATAACAAACTCGTCTGTTATTCTACAACTCGCCGGTAGGGGGTCTCTAAAGCCAACTGAACATAGTTAAGCCTAAACACTAATGTGCAACAAAAGACTTTCTAAGAATGGCTTTCTAAGTTGAATAACAAGGTTATTCAACTAGCCAGTGGGAAGGGTTACGCCAAGTATGAGGTGAGAGGACACGTGTTGAACTCCAATCCTCGCAAACTTGAGGCAGTTCCTGGGCTAATGCTAACAACAATATAGCATGCTTTTGTTTGGCCAGTTGTGGAAAGATCAGAATCGCCTCTATACTCATTGTCCTACAGTGCAAGCAGGGGTAAACCCAAAGCCACACTGAGAACTAGTATATCTGATCAATTCATCACTTCTGACCACAGCTTAAGCGTGGGAAAGCTCTAAAAGACGCGCTACTGTACATTGCCGTGCATGGCTACAGAGCGTTTGTTCCTATCATTTCTGACCCGAGCAGAGCCAAACTCGGGTCAAATCAAATAAGATCAGTGTGTAGGTTTTTAAAGGATACATTCATTCCCGCATTCACCCAAACGCACATAAACAAAGCCCATATACTCACTCAAACACACACACAGCATCCACAGCCCACTCAGCAAATGTGGAATCGCGCTTCCGGGTTTGCTTTTAAAGACACTGGCGCAAAGGCTGATGGGAAGGAAATAAAGCCTGGGGATGATGCCGCCCTCTTCTGGTTTTATATGATATTTGTTTTTCTACCACAAAGTGTAGAGAGTACTGTGTAGAGGGCATTAAGTAATGTTATTTAACAACAAATATTTAACAATTGTCTAAAATATATTATATAATATTATGCAACACAACAGAAGATATTATATTGTAGCTGTGTTTAGCCTACATTGCTCTGAATAGGAATTTGATGAATTGCTGTTCATACTAAACAATCATTTAATTCCATGTGTCAAGGTCTAAGCTAAAAGGCATGCAGAATTAAATACACTTTTTGTATTGTCAAAGCTGAGTATTATTTTCAGTACCCTCAAGCCTATTTACAAACTGCACCAATGTCTATCATGGAACAAAGGCAGAATTTAAGGTTTGGCAAAGTGATCCCTATGGTCTGCTGTATCTAGTGAGATGAGAGCACAGCAGCTTAGAGCCAGCGTGACCTGTAACCTGAGAAACCCAACACAGGCCACATATCACAAAAGCACTTTCCAACTAATATAAAATGCAGCAAGCACAGCATTAAGCCAAGTCTGTACTAAAATAAAATGAATTCAACAAATCACGCATACGCTAGTTTTCTGTCTGCCTTTTGTCACTTGTCCCAGTGGTAAGGGAGCCTTGCAGGTTTGTTAAGAAGCATTTGTGTCAGCGACAATTAACTAATCTAGTGTCCTGTGTCCTGCAGGGGGCTGTAAGGTAATCTTGAATGGCGTAACAAGATTTCAGCTTCTACTATCACTATGGACTACTGTTGCACATGCTCCTGTGCGAGGTGAACATGGAGGGCTAGGATCCTCAACAACAAAGAAAGAACCATGCTGAGCTGAGCTACTACAGAGGAAACAATAAGAAAATGTGACTTCTAAAATGGACTAGGGACTGGAGACCAAGTGTAGACCTCTGCCATGGAGGGAGGAAATGCAAAAAAAGTGAGTATGTTTTAGTGCAGGTGAATAGGAGGTCAGTGTATAGTCTGGAAGCCATCTGTTGCAGGTTTGGGTGACTCTTTAATGTAGCTGAGCAGATTGTAAACGCAGCGTTGCTTGTGTTGGAAACTTGACTCCAAATCTATAAGGTATTCTACTAATGTAGGCAACATGAACCTGACCTCATTATAGACTTCCAGTAATAGCACTTTAGACTGATAGACAATAGAGATTTGTATTATAAAACTACAAAGCTACTTTCAACTATATGAGATTAAGTAAGACATAGTCATTTTGTAATCAAATACAGGTTTGAAGGATATGACATTATTACATTACATTATAGGGCTGAGACACATCATTGTTATTGTTATCATCAATATTATTATCATTACCTTTGATTACCCCTTAAAGTCTAGATAAAAAAAGCCTGAGGGGACAAAAGTATCATTACAATATTGGTTAAAACAACACTACCACACATCATAATATTAAACAGAAGCTCAACAATGCAAATGTAACATTGTGTGGTAAATGAAATTACAGATGCAAATACTAGACAGGTTACAGAGTTTGCCTCACAATAAATAGCTTTTATCAGAAAGGGGCTGACTCTGTGCCAGGGCAGCCTCTCTGCAGGGGGCATGATCTGAGGGTTTACACGGATAACAGACACTGGCATCCATATCACACCAAATAATCCATAAGTTTTGACTGGTGACTAATTGATGCAATACTGGACAAGAAGGATTTGAAGTTGTTGTTATCAGATGAAGGTCTTTGCCGTAGCAATGGTCTCCCATCTGTTCCCTGTTTAATGCAAGTCTCCACTCCAGCTTATCTGGTTTCACTTTGCAGGCAGATATCTGTTTCAAGACCATATCAGAGGTACTCGTCTCAGTTTCTAATCTTATTGTTATACTGGGAAATTGTTGTGAAGACTTTGTATGATTTTGGATTGAAAATAGCACACAAAAGAAAATGAATAAAGTCTAGTGTCTGGCCATCTCGTTACTGCCATCTGCCAAAAACCTGAGTAGAATTACATCACCTTTGTACTCCAAGTAAACAAAAGAGGCTTAAGGAAGGCACCAGGCACTCTCCCTTTCACTGCTTACCTGATGATATCCTCCACCAAATGAGGTGAATGCTGTAGTAGAAGTGTTGGTTAAATATTTTTGGCATATTATTATATTATATTGTGATGAGTAAGCTACTGCATCCAAAGAATTTCCCTTGTGGATCAATAAAGTTTGTCTAAGTCTAAGTCTATATGAATTGCTGATTTTATGAGTTATAATTGATGAATTATGAGTTGATCTAATAAATATTTTCTCTTTTTCCAGAAAGATGGTTATGGGAATAACAAAAAAGGTGGGTTGCATAGAATTATGCACAATACTGTCCATTATCGCCTCATGTGGAGGATAACATAAGGACATTTTTGGTTAAAATACAAATACAGGCTTGTGTTTTATAGTGGCCACTTCCCTGTTGCATGTTTTGTTTTCATCCAAACACATGAACTTATAAAAGTAGCATCAATTTGTGACAAAAGAGTAGTCCTAGATTGGGACTATATGGAAGCCTAATGAAGGCAAAAGTTGCATTTTAAATGACATTGGTGGTGGCCATGTATTATGCACAAATATGGCTTATTACTTGCAGGGCTGAATAAATATCAGTTTTCATAACTCACATTCAAGACCTGTCTGACACTGTGTCCATCAATATTACAAGTCCAATCTTACTAAGTGATATATTGGCTGCACAAGCCACATTTGGCATAGAGTCAAGACATTCATTTCTTTTCATCCAGTTGCTATGCAGTTCTTACAGACATGCAAGGGTAACATCCACATCCTTCAACAATAATGGTATGCCATTTGCACTCTCTTAGATGCATGCCAACCAGCTATGACTCGTCAGTCCACAACGGACAACGACGAGATTTCACAGCCCAATAAACTAAATGGCTCTGTTGCAGATTTCCAAAATTTGCACCGAGAACTTCTCCTTGGCCATAAACGGTAGTATAATGTACATAAGATACTAACATACAATATTAAGTACATGTGATGAGATAATAATAGGGGATGTGTTGAACAGCGGGCTTCTGTTTGGAGTGAAGCCGGAGCTGAAGAGGGTCTTAGAGCAGAGAAGGGGGAGGATCCACAAAGAAGAGGAGCAGGCTCGACTGGGACCCTCAGACCTGGAAACAGAGCTCCGCAAAAGGCAGCAAAAACTCAAGGAGGTTAGTGATGCAACACTGCATGTTAAATTTAAATCTATGTCTTTACAAAAGCTGGATCTGTTGCCATTTAATAAATGGGCCTCATTTATTAAATGGCATTTGGTACACTTATAACATTAAGTGTATACTTTTACTAAATGAGTTTATCATGTTTGTTTTTTCCAGTATGAACTTGAGGAGTTGAGGCAGCGAGAAAACCTGGAGAAGATCCCAGAATTTGTCCGAGTGAAAGACAATCTGAGGCGGACCCAGATGTTGGACCAGTGAGGCGTTGAGGCACCTTCACCACAGTGGCCCTACTGTTGTAGCACCAGTGCTGCAGGACTACTGCTCTCTGCTGATGTAGAGCTCAGTATTTTTATGAAAACATTTTTACTTTCTTAGCCCTGAGCACGCCTCAATAAAGACTCTCAATATAATAACCACCTGTTGACATGTATATACACTGGGCTTAATACCTCAAAAATAATTCTCTTTTCAGTTGTGTCTTGATTTGGACCATTTCATACTAAATTCTTATAAAGAAAGCATCTATCCTAAATGAAAGTACTTTTTTGTCCTTGTCTTCTGTTAAGAAAGCTCAGCTTCAGAAATTACTTTTGTAACAATAATTGTGCTATTAAATTTTAATTGATAGGGCAACATGATTAAGTCCTAAAATAGGACATGTTTTTGTACATTGCTTGGCCTTAGTGTTTTGTTTTTGTGCTGACTTGGGCCCATGCCAGTGCCCATGTGTGGTGGAAATAAAAACTTTAAGGTTTGCATAGGTGCATTGTTTTGCTGGGCAGTATTCAAAGTGTCCGGCACTGATTTGCATGCACTTGCACTCCCCGAGGACGTGCACACAGTTCTTTCACATGACTGTAGGACTCTGTTTAATTAGCTGATCTTTTCATTCCATCACGGGATGGGGCAAGGAGCAGGGGAAAGCAGGGACCATCTGGAGCAGGCCTTTCAGAGTGTGCAGGACCATAATGCCCAAGGGCCCGGTTAAAGCTCCACACACATTTGGAAAAGTCAGTGAAGCCACCTGCTCAGAGCCAAACAGTGTGGGCACCGAGTAGGTTATTTCACTAGCACAGAGCCAAACACAGGACCATGTAAAAATACAAGAATGAAAAGACAATCAAACAAAAAGTCACAATTCAAACACCTGCTGCTTGTACAATCCATCTGAACCAAAAACGTCCTATAATAGCATTGATGGTCAGTTCACTTTTTGAGGTATCATATTATATGCTTAATCATATTGCTGTGACACAAAACAGACAACAATGTATGCAAACATTAAATCCCACAGATGCCTAACCACTTCAAAAGACTATGAGCACATTTGTCTATTACCGACCTACAGGGAGGTCCAGGAGTGTGTGCCCCATGAGACAATCAGAGCACTACAAATAAAAGAGGAGTACCACTGTACTCCTCTTTTATTTGTAGTGCTTTGAGTGTATAGACAAGATGATGAAGTTTGTTTAACAGCCAAAGTAAAGCTGGATTTGGACTTGCCCCTGGTCTGAATCTAAAAGAGAACTTAATCCCGGACCCTGCTGCAGCTTTGTTTACTGAAGCAGCAGACACCCAGAAATCTTGCATAGAAGGATAAGCCCATTTAGCTGGTGTATATTGCCATCCAGGGCTATTCATGGGTTTCAGCTTAATGTTATGTGTGACATGACATTCTGATGACTTTTCGCTCTTTCAAAAGTTATATTATTTAATTTTTATTCGTTAATTGCTATGGGAAGTCTTGTACATCATATAGCCCAGGATATAGCCTCAGTTGCATTATAACATAAATATAGTCATAGTCTGTGAAGACCATAGTGTAGGATAGACCATTTCCAGAGATAGGCTGTTGTAGGCTAAATTTCAAGTTTTTAGATGCCTTGAAAATTCTAAAAACATGGGCTACGTCAAAGGCGCAACTGTAGGCATGCATGGCATAGTTCTGCGTTGTCTATGGCGTTTGTTTATATGGCGCTGGAGTCAGTCCTTGTTTACCAGCCCGGGCCCTCACCTGCCAGCTGTCGAGGGTTTGACCAGCGTCCCCCAAAAGACCCACACTTCTATTCATCCTCGGTGTGACTCTTCTCAAATGAAAGGCCCCTCCCGCACTCCAACGCGTGCTGCTGGGTCAATGCTGAGCGTGTCTGGAGACAACCACTGCGGATCATACCATGTGTGGAAATTGAGGGGTGTCCCAAGCTTCAAAATCATTTAAAAGTGCAGCTGCTATTTCTTATGATGACACAAGTAGTAAATATAAGTGGCAAGTGAGTCGTAATAATGTGTTGAAATATAAGTGATATTTACAAATGCTCTAATATTTACAGTAACTCTAATATTTACAGTGAGAAAGACTGAACATTTTCACGCCCCCTGTTTTGTAAGATGGAACAGTCCGAAGCAGATGTCCCAAGCGCCGCTCTCACATCTGACCAGAGAAAGTCTTTCCAAGTCGCGCTCCCTGGGCAATGCACAGAGAGAGGAGCCGATAATCACCTCACGGTAAGTCCACTGAAAGTCTGTCTGCGGGACTCAAATAGATAAACTCCAGTCTGACCAGAATAGAGTGATAAATCTCTGTTTTAGCGGCAGTGTGTGGAGAATTAACTTTGTGAAAGAATCAAGTGATGTGGCTGTGAGTAATCCAGCTAAACGGATGCAAACTAGCCTACCTAATCGTTGTAGGCTACTTTTGTTTCCTATTTCACTGTAGTTCACTGTAACAATATTGGGATTATTATTAAGTGATCAGTTTACCATTGAACACAGGTCTATTCAACAGTATGAGCCTGGTCACAGCTATGAGCATGTTTGTATGGTATGTTTATTGAATTAGATTAAACATTGCTTATTGTGTGTTACTAGTCACTTCCTGAAATCCACATGTCTTAAGTGTTTATTGATTTTTGTATTGACGTGACATATAATAGCTCTCTTATTAGCCATGCCCAAGAACGCCTTATGTAGTTTTTATTACTGGGCTATTAATGATGCAAGTTAATTTTATTTTTTACTCACATTTTATCTTCATTTATTTAAATTTTATTGATTTGATAGGGGTCTATATTAACTTTACAGTGTATGGAATCCTATGAATTTTAATAAGCCATCTGTATTCGGAAGTGCCAAATAACTATGGAAAATATGTAACTAAACTAGGCAATAAATGTGAAGTATTGCAGCCAGTGACTTTTTAACTCCAATTAACGACATTTTCCATTAATTATTTGCTTATTTGAACGGGCTATTACATTACAGGTGTCAACAGCACTTGTTAATGTCGACCAGCAGTGGTGGGATGCCTGTTTAAGCACTTCTGTCCTTGTTCATGTTGAATCTTGTGGAGGTGTAACATTTAGCGTGAATTTAAATGGCTTTTATCACGTTGACCGAGTGTGGCGTGTTGTTTGTGAGCCCAGAATAAACAGTCTCCTTGAGTCTCTTGTTGACAGACTCGGGATGCTACAGTGGTGCTAGATACGGCGCCCCTCTGTTGGCTTGCCTCCTTAGCAGTAGAGGAGCACCCTGGGGTCCTTTGTGATGGGCAGAGAAGGCACATCCTGTTTAGAAAAGTGTGTATTCAGCTCAACAGTGACAAAAAGAGGAAATAGATTCAGAATCGATACAATACATGGCAAATGGCATTACAATGTCATTAATATACAGCTGAGTGTTGATCATTTGGTGTTTTGAATGGCCTGCATTCATTCTCTTTCATCTTCCAAGTATCTATTGTGAAGGGACCTCTCCATTTATTGATTATTCATTAGATTTAATTAGTCGTATTAGTTTAGCACCAAAATCAAAAGTGTTTATTGTGTGAATAAATTAATACAGATTAGAGTCTACAAAATGTATTCATAGTGTTGCCACAGCAAAACAAATTTAAAATACATGTTTCAGTTCAGTTCACTTTATTTTATTTGAACATTTCACGGATACTAAGAAAAAGACTCATTCTGTATGCCAATTTTGATCGTAAAAAATGCATGTGGTCCTATAGACAAGATAATTCTAAAACTAGTCAGGAAATGTCTGACCTTTTCCAGCTCCTGTGATTTTTTTCAGTATGAATACTTAATACTTACAAATAAGTGTCTAGTTTCAGATACTAGTTATAGTATTGATTAGTATCTGGGTATTGATTTTTTGTCTTTGTCTCAGCCTTTCTCTTTCCGGTTATCAAGCATTATCAAGATTGTGTAACATTATACAGATAGTCTTAAAATATGTTTCACTGTTAAAACTGAAATGGTATGATTTAAGTTAAGCCATACACCATTATACAACTTTATTCATCTAAACTGACTGATACAAAAAATCCCTTAAGTCACCCCAGACCAGCCCATGTTTGCCTGTGTGTGATTGAGGGGCTGCCCAGGCTGAGGTGCATGTCATGATGTGTTGATGTCAGTGCAGAACAATGGCCCATCTCTTGTGGCTGGGCTGTCACAGAGCTGTTTGTGAGCAGCATATGGTCTGCACAGAGTGAGCTACAGCCTTATTACCCTCACATTGTCTCTGCTTTAAAACTGAGCCCTCAAAACTATTGAAACCTGTCAACAAACTAGTGTTACTGACTGCCACCGACTTGGACTTTTATCTTGTGCCATTGTAAGACTTGGCATTGTAGACATCAGGTTTATAATACAGGGCTGTGGCTCAGTAGTCTTGACTGGTGTCATATTGGAGCTGTTTTCCCTCACGATTCTGCTTGGACCATTTGTTGGTTTCTATTGTACCTTTCTGGTGGATGATTCACCACCTGCTTGTCTCCATGTTTTCTTTTGTCTGGAATGTTTCATAGTATAGCATTAAACCTATCCATCTCCATCCAAGAAGACGGAGTGGAGGCACCACCAGGCCAAGTTATAGGCCAGCTCTGAGAGGCGACTAAAACAAAACGACTATTTTTCAAGGAATTTATGAGCAATGAAACACCCAACAAAATAAAAATAAACCCTAGATGGATGTTTAGTGCCATCCTTCTAAGTAACATTCAAAGTAACGCAATTACCTGCTTGTCCTCCATGAAGACAAGCAGGTGATGATCCTATACCTGAAAAGTGGTATTGTCGTCTATAACCTGAGTCCATCAAGTTCAACAATGACATATGTAAAAGTCATATCTTTTACTAGACATGCATATGAGCCAATTTTCAATTCTGTCCTATAGCACACAGAATTCTACAATATAAAAAGACCAGGGACCAAGTATTGTACTAATACATTTCCCCAGTTTACTTTCTCAAACTAATTTTAAATGGTGGCAATGCTCTGACCTACAGCTGACAATGCCGGGTAAACAGACCTGTAAAATGTATCCGAGCTTGCCAAGAGGTAGAAAATAAGTCTATTTGACACAGCACTTACACAGTTTGCTACCAATCTCAGCTCACTTTCTGGTAGCCTCTTTGTTAATACTTTCCAAATTCAGCACTTCTCCAAAGCTCTGATTCTTGACCCCAGTGACGCGTTCAGTAACACAACACTTCATTTTTTCCTCTCCCACATTGATGCACTTTTGCTGCTGCAGTCTTATTATGCGAACTCATTTTGCTGAATCGTTTCTTGGCTCCTGCTCAGACTTTTTTTCATAAGTCCAAAGCATGTTGTAAAGTCGTTTGGTTTTCTTCCGCAGTATCAGCACTCAGCATAGAATCTTAATGACAGGGTTTCAAACAGGCTCTGGTTTAGTTTCAGGCACCCCTCGCTTGGTTCTTTTGGGTCCCGGTTGGTAATTCCTGGGCTGACCACAGCAGTAATGAGCGCAGTAAAGATGGCAGCTCTCTGTGCCTCCTGGGAAAGGGTGGTTGGGGAAGTGTGGAGACAGAGGATTCACATCGGTATGATCTGCCCGACATAAACAGACACGTCCCTAGACGATACACACAGAGGATGGGTGGAGGGATAGTAGTGGTCATTAGGATTGTCATGAAGATCAGGACTGCACCAAGAAAAGTATGTTCTAAGTGCTCTATTACTACTGCGGTTTCCAAAAAAAAGTTTGTTTCAAGAACTGGTACTGGAAATATTATCATTTTTGATTAAAAAAAAAAAGTTTTGATGTTTAGTTTATGTTCAAAGGAACTAATAGATTTAATTGAATTATTAATATTAATGATTCTGTTTTGTTGCTATATTGCTGTATAAAAGAAAGGTACTGAAATTGTAGTTCTGGGTTCTTGTATCAGACACCCTACCTGACACAATCTTTGTTTTATGCAGGCTTGAGTACACATTATACTTATTATATGAATACTCAAGAATAGTAATGTCTCAAACCACTGTGACATAAATAGTAATAAAAGTACTAAAGCTAAATACAAATTACTGTAATCCTCCTCACCAAAGTAGAAAGTACTTACTTCAACTGTCTGCACGTCAACCACTACTACTGCTCAACAAGTAGCCTGCTCGTGTTTATATTTTACAACTATCATTAGGAATATGGATATGGAGGTGGATAACTTTTGCGTGGAGTTCCCCTGTGTTTCAAAATGGCACTCTAATCTGATTAATTGGTTTAATACACAGAATCAATTTCCCTACAGGGGCAAAATATAATCTGGTGTAGCACAGAACAGATGAGTGTGTGGCTGGGAAAGACCCTGACCACAATCACAGTAGATTAGTCCTCTTCTTCTTCAGTGCAATTATTTAACTGTTTGTAGGATTTCAAAGTATGTCCTCAAGGATGGAAATAAGGGGGAACTGTCAATCAAACTGGTGTCCCATGTGGAATAAGGTGACAGCTGAATGGCATAGCTTTCATCTTAAAAGCTATTGTAATGTATCTATACCTTCTCTAAGAGCCCCTGAAGTTATAAACAATAGGAGGAATTGAACTGTAAAGGGTTTTGACTTTCTGAATAAGAGTTAATCGTGGGCCTGTCACAACAACAAATGTGCGATGTATTGCTGAAAACTATAGACGATAAACAATACTGAAACAAATTTATGCCACTGACACAATATAAAACAGGATTATTTCTCTGAAAATTCCAAATCTAGGGTACAGAATCGCAAAAATAAACATGAGCTGCAATAAATAAATAACAGGCTGAAACACTTTAGCGGTTAGTTGTATCTATAATGACTCCTAGAAGTTATTTGTTCAGCACAGAAAAATTACAAAGAAAAAGTGCCCACAATAAATATTAACCTCCAACAAGTATTGCTGCATTTATTATTTGATGAACGATAAGTCAAAATAGTAACTATCATGACAGAACTAGTAGAACACTACTTTTTCTCTTGTCTATGGACCAAGTCTTTTGTTCCAGTTACTGCTTCTGTCAACATTGTAACATCATAATTTCAACACCCATGTCTCAGATTTAGGTGAATTAATGTCTAATGCTCTTTACCAGAAACCACCCACCTCCCACTCATGACTGGGCCTGGGCCGAAACCACAGACGCTGTTGTGAAAGTCTCCACACAAGACTTATAGGGTGTGAGGCTAAAGCCACATACACCGCCTGTCTGTGATTAACACTGAGGACTGTGGATGTTGGTTTGCATCAGTTCTGTGTAAAAGAAGATACACTTTGGAGTATTCTTTTAAAAATATTACACAACTTAACATATTATGCATCTGACATTAAATCAGAATTTCCAAACAAAGAATATAACATAAAATAACTTCAAGATAACATTTATACATTAGCAGAGCAGCAATATTAAGTCTACATACAAGAAAATACTGAAATAGATATGCCAATTTTGAATTTTGTGAAGGCCTATATAGTCTAATAAGAAAAGAAAATATGCAAAAAGATCTGATAAAAAGTAATTTCATTAGCAATGCCAGTGGCAATGAAAAAGATACAACGTTATATACCTATTCTTATACTTTTGAGTTTAACTTTACATTCAACTCACATCTGTGCAATACTCGAACCTCAGTGAAGTCATAAAGCACATTTCTAGTGGAAACACATCATCGTTTTTGTTATCTGGAGAATGTTATCTGGAGAATCCCCCCAAAACAGCCATTCATAATCATTTTAGTCAATATTGTCCACCACTTTTCTGTACTACAAGCCTCTCTCATGTGTCTTGCTATAAGCTCTAGTTTGTGTGGAGCTGCTATCACACCATTTGCCCAGCCCAGATCTGTCCCCATCAGCAGATACAGAGCTTATTGAGGCCAGTAGGTGGATATAAGGCCTTTGTTGCAGAGTTGTTTTACTGGCTGGAGCTGGCCGTTCTTCATTGTGTGACTCATAGCAGCACCGGTTCACATGAGCAGTTGTATTGAATGGGACTACAGCTGTACCACATACTCAGTAATATCCCATGTGAGGAAGGTTTTGTCCACTACTTCCTGGTCTCTACAGGAAGAAGCCGATACAGATCTCCAAACAGAGGATGGGACCAGAGCTGGGGGTTTACAACTGTACGAACTTCCTCTTCTCACAATTACTACTTATAATAATAAACGAGAGCTACAACTGTTAAATATAATTTTTGTTTTATTAATTTCTCAAGTCATATTTCACAACAACTGGGGTAATGGGTTATTTTCAACTGTATATGATCAAATAAGCAATTCTCAATAGATCACCTCAATTCTGTTTGTTGTTATTCTTGACATAGAAAACACCAAATTGTGCATATTCATAAGTTTATTCCAGGCTTTGGTGAAATCTCTTGTGATCCACTGGCCTGGTTAGCTGCTAGAAATTAATTGGCCTATAAAGTGTGATACTACAAACAAGACTTGTAGAAGAAGAAGAAGAAGCTCTTGGTATATTGAGTGCAAGTCCTGAACCCCTATAGCCTTAAACAGTGCAAGTGCATTTGTTTTTCTGATTTTCTTATGCTGTTGCCCTGTCATTCATTAAACGCAAAAGTACCACATAACATTACCAGACTGACCTAGTGAAATCAAGGACTATACAACAAACCAGATCTGAATGTTTGAAACAAAGTCTGAACCAAGTCTAAATTAGGACTAAACCAGGTCTTCAATCAGGACTTAAAGATGCACCGGGTAACTTTTCTGGTAAAGAATCTGCAACCTTCTTGTCTCCATGGCGATTGCGTTGACCAGAATGTTCCACAATATTGTATTAAACTTGTCAATCTCTACCAGGCCAAATTCCAGATACTGCGGCTCAGGCCATTAACATGAATTGCACTTTTATTTTTTTCCAAAGTGATGATATATTGACGCACCGGTCGTTCCGTATCCGTGTGATCTGAAGCTGTGCGGACATGCCCCACAATAAGACATTCTTCCACTTCAAAGCCTCCAGAGGGTTCTCGGACACTGGTTGAATAGCCCTGATGGGTGGGGCACATGGGGGAACAGGTGCAGTCCATGAGTGGGGTAATTCCTTAGGCCATCTGCTTTCCTTTTTTGGGTTCTTTAAAACACCCCCTGGACAGACACGCCTCCGTAGCCACACGCTCCTAAATTTTTCACTACACAGTGCACTGTCTCCATGGCACCCTAGATTTGGATTAACCCCCGCACATGTGCCGAGTGAACCGTGGGGGTGGGTCTTTTGTGATGAGGTGCAGAGGTGCGAGGGGAGGGAGGGGGGACTGAATGGGTAAGTGTGTGAAAAAAGCCACTTGTCACTTTTGTATTGGGAGAGCGGCAGGAGGCAGGATGAATGGGACATGTGGAGAAAGAGAAAATAACAAAGTCTAAATGAACAATTTAACTAAAACAAACTCACTTTTACAGGTTTCGAGTTTGAAGAAGACGCCACTTAATAAGAGTGAAGATGACGGCCATTGAGAGCAAAGAGGAGATCAGTGACACAGACAGTGGCATCATTGTGCACTCGGGTAAGAAGCACTCATTTATTTTTACAAAACATGACAGAATCTGACTTTATTTACATGACAATTGAATCTGATGTTGACAAATTGAGCCCACCAGATCCAGACATACAAAATTTCCTAATGTTTTGGTTTCCTTTTCATTATGTTTTGTTAATTTCATATCAAGTCATTTGTCTTGTCTTATCATACTGAAATTAATTGCTTTGGTATAAGTTGTGGGGCTACAAAATATAACGCCAAAACATCCATATTGTATTATTGACCGACACATTCATTGATATCATAAGAAAATTAATATATTGCACAAAGTTCTCCATCTGACTGAAAGGTAATGTTTTTGAAAGTAAAATATAAAATAAGGGAGATTTGATTTCTAATTTCCATTATTAAGCCCTACATCAGACTAGTAATTTAGGCAGTTTATTTCATTTAACTCAAATTTAGCTTAAATCTTATTGCGCAGTAATATCACCATTACGACACAAAATATATCAAATAGCGCTTTTTCTTTTTCTCATATCATTGAGAAATGAGTTGCACTTCATGTGAAACAGAATATATATCCTGTCATGAAAATACTACAATAAAAACAAATTAATCATCAGAGCCAGTATTATCAGATGTTTTGTTGCTGCAGGCCCAGACAGCCCCACATCTCCACTGAAGGATGGTGTGACCCACACACGAGCTCTGAAACTCAAACACCAGGCTCTGGAGGAGCGGCTAGAGCTGTGTCTGCTGGAGCTTCGAAAACTGTGCATCAGAGAGGCAGTATGTATTAACCCATATTATGTTTAGGTAATACTAGACTGTAAGACCATAATTACTATATAAACTACCGTAATTGTTTAATAAATCAGAGGTCAAATGTTTTTGTTTTTATCAGATGTTTTTTATTTCATTTTTTTATTACATATGTTGCATTAACATGTGTTGAACTGGGTTGAATATTTATCATAGCTATGGCTCATTATAATAACTAACGACTGAAGTTTTTAATTGATTTATCGGGGCTCATTTATAATATGGATCAGTTAGAAAAGGGTTTATTGGTTTTATCAGACATACATAAAGACTCTTGTGTCAGTGGCATAAAGTAGTCTTTGATATTAGTGTTTGACACTTGTGTTATTCTGTCAGGCCATAGAGATTAAAAAAAAAAAAAAACTGAAGGAAAACAAAGTTTAATGTTTTGTTTTTTTTCATCTTTACAGGAGCTGACTGGTAAACTCCCGTCTGACTATCCCCTGATGCCTGAAGAGAAGCCCCCACGTGTTCGAAGGAGGATTGGAGCCTCTTTTAAACTGGATGAAGACCTTATTCATTCAAATAAAAAACAGGTACAAACATGATGAACATAAACTTGAAATCCATTACTTTCTGAAGCAACCCTTAACTAACGGTTGAACTTCCCTGCAGGACTCTGAGCTTCACGCTCTGGAGACTGAGCTAGCACTGCAGCGGCAGATTTATGAGGCCGCTCGTAAACTTTCCCTGGAGGACAACCTGAGTAAACCGCAGAAGAAGAGCCGAGTGCAGCAGTGTAAACGAGAGGAGAAGAAGGTGAAGGAGCTGCAGGAGGCTGTGTTCCAGCATAGGGTCAAGAGCGAATGCAATTCACCACGAATCATCTCATCTAACCAGCACAGAGGTGAGGGGACACGCGGCCCCCACAGGAGACACTGGGTATCATCATATGTGTTAGATTTAATGACCATTTATTTCTTTTACAGATTTGAATATGTCAGATGACAGTTCCCTTTCTGATGTAGTGGCACTGGATGAAGGTTAGTAAAATTAACTGATAATTTTACTGTACCTAGGCTCAGTTAAACATAACTGTTGGAAAGGTAAGTACTATATTATTAAAATGAATGGATTACTCTTGGACATGTAAGCCTCATAATATAACTGCATTTAGTCAAAGGTAAATAATTATACCTATTAACAGAAATAAAAAAGAAAAATATAACTACATTATTATAACTTTGTAGATGTGGTATGTTGGAAGTAGCCATATATTTATACAAACAACAAAAAGACTTGTTAGCATTACATTTTAGATTTTAGGTGCTAATTACAAAGCTTCAGTGATTGATGGCACAAATCAATGCATAATAACTGGCTTTCTTTTAAACAATGGTAACTCTGACTAGCCTGTCTTTGTGTGTAGATGTGGACTCGCCCTGCCCACTGTCCCCTCCAGCTGTGGGACATCTCTTCTCAGATCCCCTCCATCTGCCCGCCAAACCCCTGCTGTCCTGTCCCGTGTCTTCCAGCCTGAACAGTGTGGACAGTGAGCGCACCCCCATCCAGAGCTCCCCCTGGAGAGAGTCTAGCCTGGACCATCCAATTAAGAAGAACACCAAACTGCAGAAGAACAGTGGCAGCAGGTCCAGGTAGGCAATTTGTACTGTCAACACTTCAGGTGTAACTTTGCTGGTGGAGGGTCTTCATAGAGATGTTACTGTTTACCTGGAATGTTCCACAGTTTGGAATTCAATTTATCTATCTCCAAGTGACTTTAATCTAATCTAATCTGATCTCCTGTTGTTGCAGTAGTCCGGCCCATGTGTCCTCAGACAGCGCCAGAGCTCTTCCTTCCCCCTTCACAAAGAGCTCGTCTCTGAGGTACAGCCACTCCACTAGCGCCCCCTCCACCCCGGAGCTGAATGTTCGCCGCCAGTATTCCCAGTCATTCAGGTGAGTGGACTAATAACACAAATGCATAGTTCTCTATTCTACTGTAATGTAAGAAATATTTTAGTTTAATCCAGACACAGAAGCAGTTGTATTGCTACTTAAATTAAAGATTCTTTTTACTACAAGATATTTACCAAAACATAACAATGAATGTAATGGGCTAGTTTCTTTCAATTTTCTTTCTTCATTTGTCTTATTATTATGGCTTCAAATTAATTACTTATGAGAGAGCTAAATATCAATTACAACATAGCGTTGTGGCAGTAAGGTAAAAATATATATATATATATATATGTTTTGATTTTATAATAATAAAAATGCAAAGAACAGCTTGAAACAAGAATATAACTCAAGTGTCAGCTAAAGTACTGGTTTAACTGTTCATTTTTGTGTACATTTCCAGGCTTCCCAAGAGCAAGCCTCTGAGTGTAGACAGTAACAAAGGTCGTGGCAGACTACCCCAGCGTCGCCCTGAGTTTATCCTGCGCTCCCCTCAGTACTCACCCCTGCGCCTGTCGCAGTCCAGCTCAGAGGACACCAGCTCCGAGCACTCCTCCTCCTCCTACATCAGCTCTCCAGGACGGGAAGGCCCCACGGAGATCCCCAAACTCTGCCCCCCTCCCTACGGCTTCCACTATGGAGCCAAGAAAGCGGTCTCCAGTCCATCTCCAAATAATAAGACACTGAAGCGGAATCAGGGGAGTAAGGATGTTTTGGATAGCCCACTCTCTCCTCAAGATTTGGGTGTCAATAAGCGCTTCCTGTCACCCCCACCTGTCCCAGCTGCTCAAAGACAAAGCCAGGAGGAGCCAGTGTCACCGAGGAGAACCCTGAAACCCCCTCCTCCGTACAGGCTGGTGAGGACCCCATCACTGAAAGAATACCCCAACCACGCCTTCAGACTACTGCCCCGAGAGATAGTGTCTGAGGAACTCAAGTCCTGGCACCAGAGGAACCAGCAGCAGAAGTTAAGGCCGAACGGGGAAGAGGGCATAACCAGTCCCACATCACCACATATGCCCTCGTTTACTCCAGTTAGTATCACGGTTAATAAAAATGTATTAACTTTTGATAAAAATTTATTAACTTTTGTTAACTAAAACACATTTAAAATGATGTATGTGCACACAATAATTTAGTTAAAGGTACAATTTTCTTTTAGGGTCTGCCACCTGCTTGTCTTCATGGAGATTTTATGGCTTTAAAGATACAGATCCAACCTATATTTGACCTGGGTCAAGCTATAAGTTGGATCTGTGGAGAGGCGATCCCATAAGAATGCATGTTTTTCAGCAATAATGCAAACAAAATGTTTTTGTTTTTCTGTCTTTGAAAAAATACAAAATAGAAAGTTACCTAGTTCACCTTTAATTAATTGCAGTTATTAATAAAATAGTTTGATGCTTTATTTCCAAATAAAATTATTTAATATAATATTAAGATACAATAGCTGACTAATTGTTAAATTATCTGTTTTCTCCAGGGCTCGGGTAATTTGGTGCTCCAGAGAGCAGCGGATGGGACCCCTCTGCAGTGGTTTGTGGCTCAAGACTCAGAGATCATCAGCCAAGTTTAAACTATGGAGTTCATTTAAAAGGACCTATGATTATTTATGTGTATTTATTAACAACATGGACTCTCTATGAGATGGTTTGTTCAAAGATGTGTCAAAAACATGTCTGTACCCTGAAGAGCACATTTCTCTTTCTATTAATTTAAATGTAATGGTCATATGCCATTTTATTTATATTATTTTAAAATAGGTAGTGAAGGTGATTTTAACATGTCAACAATGGACCTAGATGACATTTTTTTGCACACTAAGTTCACCTGCAGTAGTTGTAAGGTAAAGAGTTGCCCATTCCTAATATAATTTTAATTTTATGTTATTTATCTTTTATTTAATGTTTCCTCTATTTCAGTGCTAACATTTGTATATATTCTCTCTCTTGTAAATAGATACATATTATGTGAATATAGGCAGTAAAATAGTGGACAGAAGGACCTGGCATATGCTCTCTTCTGCTAAAATGGTTCTTTATTGTAGTATAACTAGCATGTATTTGCTAATTCAAAACCATTGTGTACAACTGCATTTTATTGTCTACTATTCTGTCTATAAAAGTGAAGTAAGCTAACAGTTATTGACTGATACTAATCACAACTGAAGGTGGTTTATTGAATGTACTGACTGCAATAAGGTATTTTGTTACTAACCAAGTATCAGTTTTGATATTTTTTGTATATTTATAATAAAATATGAGTTCAATATGTTTTGTGCCTAAAATTATTAAAAAGTCAAAAGGCTATATTTAAAAAGTTTGATTTAGGTTTTAATCTTCACACAAACACACAATATATGCCATTAGTAAGACTCAGAATCCTCGTATTGCAATAATAAGTAGTAAAACATTGTGATGAAACAGACAAATACAGACAGATAAAGGCAGAGAAGAGCCCAGCGGCACCTGTACATCCAGTGTGTCCGTTTGGACTGAGAGCCACACCTGAGGAGAGGACAAGTTACACAAGATGCAGCTCTGATATTGTAGATTCAAAAAGAGTAACTCACCTGGCGGCTGGAGTCCTTTGGTTGAGATGTATATTTTTTCTGTCAGATTTCTTTCGAGCCAGAACAGCTCTCCATCTGTGTCGCTGACGAAGAGTTTCACTTGTGGAGCTGAACACAAAAATGAAATAAATACAAACAAAGGAGGTATAGAGGATAAAGCTTAGTGAGATCCAGGTGTAACAGTACAAAAGTCAAGACTAAACAAAAACATAAGGTTGTGAGACCAAACTAAACGTACCAGGGCATATTGAAGGCGTTAATTCAATAAAAAAAAATAATAAATTTCTTTTAATACATCAGTTATTATTTTGACATGGTTCAACTGTTATCTATTACTGAATTGTCATTTAAGTACACTGCCTATGTATATCATATATTTACATAAGATTCTTACTTTTTGCTTGATACATTAGCAGCAGACTCTGGTTTAGGGGGCAGATCTTCTGGTTTTGGGTCAGATGGAGGCTCTACGACTAGAACAGGAGGAGGTTCAACAGGAGGAGTTATAATGTCACTTTCTGAATGAGGTTCAACTGTTTCAGTTGGATCAGGGGCCCTGTGTGGAGAAAAAACAAGTCAGTTCATGTATCTGTATGTTAACAGGTATAAATGTATTGTAGGTAGAGCACATAGTGTAAATGTGCGTAGTTCTGATCAAAGAATATTCATAGTGACCGGTCGCCAGTGAAGCTGCTGTCGAGCACACAGATGCTGGACTCAGAGCTGGGAGTGGGCGAGGGGTACGAGGAGAAGGACTTTTTACCCCCACGCTTCCTCTCTTTTTTCTTCTTCTCCTGCACAAACAAGAACAAGTCTGTGCAAATTACACTATACTGGACACTCACTTGTGTCTCTACTTTTGTTTATACTTTTCATCTTCGTGGTTAGGACCAAATCTGCATTTAAGATATTAACCTATTAACATTTTTACTGGAATTATATTATAATCATCTATGACTATAAAAGGTGATAAACTGCACAGATTTCTTACATTTGTCTGATTTGTAATAATAGATGCGCTGATTCTTCTGCGGAGACTGCCCTAAAAAAAAAGAAAAGTGAGGAAAACATCTAAAAACAAATAAGAGCCTTTATTTCACTAACCTGCTTTGTAAGTCTGTTATTGTCTCTATTCTCCTCAGATTCTAAAATAAAATAATTATCAGTAGAACATCAATAACAGCACATGGTGGGCTTGTATAAACAGACCTGGAGACTCTCTGTTGTGGGCGTGTCTGTGTGGTGTTCTGAGCTGGACCTGTCTCCGCGCCTCCTCCAGCTCGCTCAGGTTACTTTCGTATCTCCTCCTCAGGTTCTCCACATGGGCCACCATTAGTTCCACTGCTCGACTCACACGCGCCTCCTAAAGATACATATACAAGATCGTCATGTACAAGTATGTATGTACCTGTTTCATTCACTGCTAAAAGGCAGCTGCAGCATTAATAATGTATAGTCAATATTGGGTAAAAACAAATATCAACTCAAAAGTAAACTATTACCTCTATTTCTTGTGTCGCCAACATTTTACAGAGGATATGGTTTGTTTAAAGAAAATGTATTTTTAAAACTGTCCCTTACAGACCTGATGCACTGCCCCAAGCACCTCCGCTGTGTTAGAGATCCGCTCCACTGTCCCGCCCAAAATGTCCAGAGACAGCTCCAGCTTCTGCAAGACTGTACTGCGTCTACTGTCCAGACACAGGGCCTTCAGCATCTGTAAAACACACATTTACACCTGTAAATAAACATGCACACTTCCTTAAGGGTCCCACAGGTGGATGTACCTCCAGGGTCTCTCTGCCCCGGGCCAGCTCCAGCTGCACGTTCTCCTCGGCCAGGTTTCGTGCGTGCTCCTCGGCCTGCAGCCTCTGCTTCAGTGTGTACTGGTCACAGCGGAACGCCAGGGTGATCTGACAGAACGCCGCCTCCAGACACAGACAGAAGACCACTTTAAATGAACAATGCCATCAAAATACAAGAAGAAATCTATGCTAACACATCTAGACCATTAACCATAGACCTTACCTCTACATCTTTTTCCGACATCTCCAAACTGTCCAAATAAGAAGAACACTTTCAACATAATTTTAACAACAAAAAAGTATTACATTAATCTAATGTTCGTTTGCCACCTATTGAGTCCGACTCTTTCTATAATGGACAGGTCGTTCCAGCTTGTGATCATCTCCTCCTCTTGACTGGTTTCTGACGACACATAAAAAGTAATTCCTATTTTAATTTTAAGTATGTTTTGAATTTAAAGCATTCACTCAGAATTCAGGCCAAAAGACAATAGTCTGTCTCATCTGTGATCCCAGTCCCTTTGTTGAACACATAGACTGTGTGGTTGAATACTTTTAAATGTATCTTACCTTCATCACTGTCATCGCTGACCGCCATCGCAGATACACAGATGCCATTTGTCTCTGAAGATGCAGCCTGAGAGACACAAATATGTATCTTTGCTCTATTCAACTTATTGTAGTTAGATTAGTTGGATTTATGTATATTTTAAAAAGGAACAAATAACAAAAACTTTACTGTCTCACAAAACAAAAGCAATTTCACCTCTGCTGCAACCAAAAAGTGCAAAGATAGGTAATAACATAACAAATCTATAAATTGGGAGAGATAAAAAGCAACATTATCAAAACAGAATATACTGAATGTAGTCAAGCAGTACTTTTTACTTAAGTGAGGAATTCTTGCCATTAAAACAAAAGTAGACACTACTACACTGTACATTTTCTATCATGTGACTTACCTGTGCATTCATTGTTCAGGGTAGTCCCTTTCTACCTTCAGTAGAGTCCCTTTTTTTTTTTGGTGACCAAAATGACCAAGCGGCTCTGATGTGTCATTTACTCACTCTGGCATGGATATTTTTACATGTCCTGCTGAGGTCCGTTCTCCCCTGTTTTGCCCCTGTCCCGAGAACAGATAATCCCATTAAGAGATCCTTTCCTCAGTCAGGCAGACAAGCAGAGAGGCTCATGGGAGATCTCCGCTCCGTTGTTGCTGTGTTTTTATCTTTGGTAAATAAAACCATGTTATAAATGAGATGCCAGCTGGTGTAATAGATGGTTCAAATGTGCTTGTTTTATATGTAATCTTTAACGTTCATAACTACACTAAATATTGATTGTTGTACTGTACATTTTGATGAAGGGAGGAGCGGGGCTGCTTGTGACATATTTTACATTCTGTTTCAAGTAAGAAAGGTAACAAAATAGCTTGTGTATTGTCCTGCATTTTATTCTGTTCCAAATTTATTGATTACTAAATTGAAATTATTCACTTGTTACAACCAACCCTATGGCTGTTACACCCCATAAGGCAGGAAAACACATATATGATTAATCTTTTGTTTGATTTGAAATGTTTAAAAACAACATCAGTGTGGTTATTAAACACTTGCAATCCATTAAGATTTCATTAACATGTTTTAAAAACAATAGTATAAATCTGTATTTAGTGATCAATAAAGTTTGAACAGAATAAGATACAGAACAGTAAGTCAATACATTGAGAACTTAGGCTTCTTTTCTGTATTGAAATGTAATATTTAATGTTTATTTATTTTTATTTTTAATTTAATGTTTTTGAGAAAATCAGATGTGAAGGTAACAACCAACCCCCGCCCTAGCTTTTGTGAATTTTGGTGGTTGAGGGTTTTGGACGTCTTTTTTGGGAGGTATAATTAAAAACGTTCAATCTGTTTTAAAACTTTCTTTGTAAACTTATCTATGTTGCCCCAGAAAGTTAATTTCTTATTGGGACTTGTCTCAGCTCAAGTTTTTGAGCTGCTCTCATTATTCCATCCAGCCCACCCGATGAGGACAGTGACTGGGCGCCCTCTTGCGGTCAATATCTACACAACAAGCAAAAGAGACAAGGGAGCAGATGAACCAAGATTATATTCTGCTTGAAAATAAAGGTTATATACTTTTATTTTAGTGCCTATGCAACTTCCAGTCCAGGGCGAGTCCAATTCCAATGGGTTCAAATTAAAGAATCAAAAGACAATATTACAGGAATGTGTGAATTTATTTAAAACTGTAAAGAAAAATGGAGAGAAACTGCAGATACAAAGTTGTAACTTGAATATTTACATAACCAGAAAAGCAAATTTATACAGATCTCAAACTGTAAGAAAAACGTAGTAATTTCACAAAATGCAGCAAGCGTTTAAAATTGTTTCACAAAGAGGCATCCAGTGTCTAGCAGCTACGTACATACAACCCTGTATTCAATCAAGTTTAGCTGAGCACAGATTCAATTTCAGTGTAAATAAAACATTTAAAATTAACATGCATTTATTGTTGGAAGCCTGGAAATTCATTATGTTGTCTCATTGGACAAGAGCAGCAAGATGACGAACTACATTAAACTCAAGCTACAAACTGAAAGTATCCACACAACAGGCACTTCTTCACAACCTCATTAAAGGATTCACTGCACTCTTTACCTCTCTGTAATAAATTAAACCAGAAGACAACAGACACATAACAACAATACGAGTGAAACTGACAGATTCAGATCTCTACATCATTTGTAATTCTTTCAAAAATAAACAATCTCAAGGCCTATTAAAAAAATTATTAGCCTGACTAATTAAACTAACCTCTGCACAATGTTTTTGTGCTTTTCTCTCATTGTCCTTGTTGTAAAAATATCTGATTAGCTACAAATATTTCATTTTCTATGCAAATGAACCTCACATTTTACATAAATTTGGTATACAAAATGCTGGAACAAGCTTGGGTCACAAACAACATTTTTATAAGAATTTAAAGTTAAATATGGTCACAACTGGATTTGTGCTTTGGGAAAATAATTTAAATGGCTCAAAAAATGTATATTTATGGGAAAATGTTATTGCTCTTAAAGTTGGTGCAAAAAGATTGTTTAGCCTTAACAAACTCACTCATCAATAAAATAAATGGGGATGAAAACCAGAGACTAACACGCTCTTGGCTTCAAATGTTTAATACTACTTAAAGCTACAGTATGTAACTTTTGGATGATTCAAAGAAAATAGAAAGCTAAAACCAAGCTTCTGAATATTCTCCATGGAGACAGATGTTTTGTGCCATACTGTGGCAGATTATAGTCAAAATAACAGCATTTCCATGGAAACAACCAAGATGCAGGTTTATAGTTTTTTTTTTTAGTGCAATAAACAACCAAAATATAAAGACATACTTTTAGTTTAGTCTATATTTGGCTAAAATGTTACACACTGTGACTTTAAATAAATTAGGAAATGGGCTGGAAATGTTTCACAGAACTAATGGTAAACTCAGTGTTGTTAGATTTTATATTGCAAAAGTAAATTTTTTTTATTATTTTTGCAAGTGATCTTAAAGAACCAAATCAATATGTATTGTTGTCATCATTTGGTACCCAAACCCCAAGCCAAAATTTTATCAAAATATTTCCAATCATACTGCATAAAACATGTACTACTCTCATGGTGCAGCCCTAATGGAGATCACGCATCTTTCAACATGATCTTGCTGTATCACGACATAAAAGGCAAAGAAAAGTTTATTTACAAGTGCCATAAACCAGTGTGTTCGACAGGCATGTCCCATAAGAACTATCACGTCTAACCCAAAGGCCGCGCTCTGCTCACAGTTCAGATTTCTGCTTAAGACCCTACAATAAATAACTCATTCAACAGAATCAGAAATTGAAGAGAAACACGAGTACTTCAGATCCTCCAGTACTGTCCCTCTGGCCTCTGTCCTGGGCGCCTGTACATTCATATTTGGAGATGACATCAGTGGCCCTTTGTTTGTCCCCGGCTGCTAAAGGTGAAAGAGAAAAGGCTGAAGACAGAGGAGGCTGCCCCAGGGAGGAAGGCCCGATAACATGGAGCTCAGCTGAAGCACAGGTTACACCAGCTATTCAAGCAGATCCTGCATACACAGAGTAAACAACATAGCAAAGACGTTAGGCAACAGAAAACAAGCATGACACACGGTTTACACTGGGTCTTCAAATATAGGTCAAGTATAAAGGAAACTGCTTACAATGACAGTTTAAGTTCTATACTTGGCACGTATGTCCCACCAATCACTCAATAATAAAATAATATATTGCAAAACTGTTTGCTTTTGTTATAGCCACAAGAGGGCAGTGACAAGCTACTCATTCTCAAACTTCCCAAATCATGCAAATAAAAAGAAGCAGAGGATTTCATAGTAAACCGAAACTTTGATGTACATACAATGTAATAATAATTATCTACATCAGGATAATTATTGTGGATGAAAATGACAATTAGTTTATATAAAACATTAAAATTGTCAGTATGCTGCTTTTGTTACCAAGTGTCCCTTTATGAGCAACAGTAGGATTCTAGGACTCTATATTCATTAAGGCCTTCATAAGGAGCTTGCTTGCCCAGTTGCCAGGCAAAAGACTGCTGCTGCAACAACAACAAAAAAAAGAAATAAAAAAGAACATGTGGCTTGAATTCCTCCAAACTCAATTTAGGAATAAGTCAGTAGCAGAGTCTTGGGGGAGATTTATTTATTACCACCCAGAGCAGGCATAATTGTTTAATGATGAAGAACCATCGTGGCTTTTATAACAGCCTTTTGCAGTTATTAAAGGATTATTGTGTTATGTTCCACTTACGTTACAAATGTAGGAGTTTTTTGTGATTAAAGCAACAAGATGGAAAAAAATAAATATAAAATAAACTCTAAATTGGGGTCGAAGCTAGAGTAGCAACCCTCCAATTGTATTTTGCAAGGTAATATTGACTTTGATTCAAATTAGATAAATCTAGGTCATATACAAACCCTAATAAATGTGTTAATCTTAATTAACCAATTATTTAATTTGTATTCATTTGTAAGTTACTCAATCAGTAAACTTCACTTTACAAGAGGATGTACCAACACAGACGGGAGAGCCAGAGTGGACCTCAGTCTGCCGTACATCTCCACTTAAAAGGCCACACCTTTGAGGACAGTGAGGCCCAGATCTTGGCCAGAGAAAAGAACTGGTTTGAGAGGGGAGTTAAAATTTTGGTCAAGAAAGAGAATCCTTCCTTGAACAGAAATGGGGGTCTCAGACATCATTTGTCTCCCATTTATAATTCTATCCTCAAACCTAAATCAAAACAAACAAAGAAAACAATAGGACTAGCCAGGACATGTCCAGAGGTGTGAAAACACCCATCATGGCCCTGAATGGTTCTGCTAACAAGACCCCACACTCACTGCATATTCAATAGGCCTAACTAACTAACAGAAACTAATCAAATAGGTGTAGTAGTCTCAGAGTAATTTCATTGTAGTTAGCTCCTCCCTTCAGGCAGATATAAGGCAGTGTCCACCAACATCTGACCAGAACTGAAGAAGCAGCTTGGATGAGCTGAGAAATATATTAGACCAAATAAACTTTTGTCCAGTTGACAAATTGAATTTCTCCTTTTGTCAATCAGTAAAGTTAATAGTAAATAGTTGTTTGGTTTAAAGATATAAAACCAAACAATATATATTTATCACAACACTATACAGTGTGTTAAATATGTAACCATGTGCACGTACCTCATCTGAATCATCGTGAAATTCTATCTTGCCGTTGCGCGTGTGGTTGGTCTCCAGAGGCTCGTCCAGGTCACCGTTCTCTGCTGCATGCTGCTGGAGCACTGAGTATCTGTGCACCAGGAACCTGAAAGAGAAAAGTTTGACCATTTAGTATATTATTTTTAAAAACGGGCTCATTCCTGTCCAAAATAATGTGGTTGTTGTAAATTACAAGTGAGTCTACCCCAAGCTAAATATAGCAAACGAAAATGACCTTCAAAATTCAAGATTTGTCACATGAGGTTAATGTAATATGAGATTCATATTACAGAATTAAGTTAAGAATCTCTTAAGAAACACATGGCGCACTGAAAAACAAGATGGACTTACAAAATACAGAATTGACCCTGGCCTAAAATGTAGCAAATGTAGAAATCATATTTAACTGATTATGATTTTTTGGTTTGTTTGCGTTTTTAAGTCAGACCTACCTTCCTCCACAGACATATTTCTTGATGAAGAGGACTCCAGCCACGACGCTCAGCAGAATAATAATGACAATAAACGTGATCACTGCAGGCATTGATTTGGATGAACTGGAAACCTGTCAAAAACCAGCAGGACCTCAGTATAGCCATGATACAGTTTACATTTTATTAGATTTTTTTGTATTTTATGGTTAACGTACCACTGAGTTGACTTGTGAGGGCTCAACTAGGTCACTGACGCAGTGCTGTCGCAGGTCAATCTCTTTTCGCTCAGGCATTTGTCCTCCTTCACATTTGTCACCAGGGATTTTTCTATATCTGTAGATTATATATATATATAAAATATAATATACGTGTGTGTATATGTATATGTATATGTATATATACACACACACACATACGCATTTTTTTAAAATGAGGCAGCAAAATAAAAAGGCCATGCAAACAAATGCTTGTTATTTACATGACAACAAAAACTGCAAGTTCCATTTTCTAAAATTCACTAATATATGGAGGATTTGTGGTGCTTGATGAAATAAAAGCTGATGAAGAAGACTACCAACCAAACATGTCTTTCAAGAGTTCAATGGTTAGTGCTCAGTTATGGTCTTACTTTGCTAAATAGTCATTTGGTGTAAATTTCTAGTTGTTTTGGATCCTTTCATTATATCCTTGTTTCTTAACCTTACCCTTTGGTCTGTAGCTGCTCCTCTCTGCCATGAAGACAGAACTCCAGGACTTTTCCCTTCAGATCAGGCTGCTCCACACACTCAGAGCTGTTCTCCTGACGGAAATATCCAAAGTCACTGCAATGAGAGCGAACAAAGGATCAATTACTTTTGATCAATAGCAGCAAATAGTCAGGTCTAACTATTGGCACTTAGCTAAGCAAATCAATTTAACATTAACATATTAAACAACTAAAATAAACTTGACCTTGACAAAATTATGGTGAAAAGCTAACTAGCACTCTTTTCCCACTGGCAATAAAATATTTTGAACTTCATTTTACACTGGGGCCCCCAAGCTGTTCATAGTTATTTTAGAGTTCCTGGGATACAAGGCCCTTGTGCTAGCCTAGTGGAATATTATCTGCCTCTATATCAGCTACTTTTTATTTATTTTAAAAGGAGGAACAAAGCAGAATAATGAACAATCAGACAAATGTAAATAAACTAAAACTAAACCTATACACACACGCACCATTTACTATTATAGGTTTAAGCCATACAGTCTAATAATTAAAATGTCACTAAGATTAGTTGCAGTGGTCTTTGTCTCACCAGAGGAAGTCATCCAGGGTGCAAGTGCAGGGGGTGGGCTGTTTGGTGATGACATAATCTCGCCCGTTCCAACAAACCGAGTCCTTCCTCAGACGCAGAAACTTCTCCCTGTACCCGAGCATGCAGCCATCATCTGGGTCGCTGATGTCATCAGAGTGAGCCAGCCACTGCACATAGTCCGAATCACCACCTGAAAACATCTAGGTCTATTAGCAATGTACTGGTGACGGTTCTGCCATTCAAATAAATACAAAATGGGATTAATGAGTATTCAATAAATCAGTGTGAGGATACAAATGTGATGGCTTGAATTGCAGTTATTACAATGTACTAGATTCTTCAGGCATGTGTCCCACTTCTCGGAGTGACACATTGTATTTGTTGAGACATAGGGACAGGACATTCAGTAAAAGATTAAACCCCATTAACAGATAACATTTTTTTCTTATTGTTAAACTTTCTTTGAGTGTCAAGAGTTATTTCATGAATAATGAATACAATTATTTAAGATGAAGACAGTGAAAGCCGAAACTGCCGAATGTTAATAAAGGCAGATATAAAATAACATCAAAGGGGCAAAATTAGTTCATTCAAATTGAAGACATCAGATTTTCAAACGCATTAGAGTGCTTTCCTGGACTCACAGTCTCTGGTGAGCAGCTCCCTGAAGTCAATGGTTATGGAGATCCAGTATTGGGCCAAGAACGTTTCCTTGTATCCCCACAAACTGACATTCATGGAGCGGGCCCCAGGTTCAGAGGCCAGCCCTGTGAAGAAGATGGGCTCTTTGGTGAAGTTGTACTCATGCCAGCACTGCCCTTCATCTGTGGAGAATCTATAAAAACACAAAGGTCACAGATCTAAATGTATCATCACACAGCAGGCCAACAGCAGCCAGATCCTCTGTAGAGCCTGTGTTTGACCCCAACATCAAAACTATAACTGTACAACTAGTGTTGTACAAATGCAACTTTCAAATGAAAGTTAAATGCATGCAAATTGCAAAAGTATAATATTTAGTGCAAGACATACTCAAAACCAGGGGTTGGCGATACTGACAAAAAAGAATCTCTTTATATATTTGGGGTGAGTAACAATATTTAGACATATTTGTTAAATCTAACCTTCTACATATTAGGACAAGTTTTAAGTATAAGACAAATGTGAAAAAAGGTAAAATTATTCACAAGTAAATGAATAAAATGCATCCAATAAGTTTTCCAAAGTGCCAAAAAACTTACAATCAAGCAGTTAGATTATATCTTATATCACCATCAAACCTGCATTATTCCCAGAGTGGAGAAAATGCATATTGGCTATAAATACAAGTATTATGCTATGCTCTTACTTGATGATGTTGATGGGCTCGTTGGGTTTGTGTTCAACGGCAACCAGTAGCCCCCCAGAGTCCAGGATGGCGTAGTGATGAGGTCCATCCAGAGCTTTGATCCAGCTGTAGCCTCCATCATCAGACACATAGACATCAGGCTTCATGATGGAAATGGCATCGCCCACACTGCCTGATGGAGACAACACACACACACACACACACACTTTAGGGCAGCTGTAGAGCCGCAATAAGTATAAGGCTGGGGTTCAGGTGCCATCAAACATAATCTGGTGAGATCAGGACAGGCAAAATTACTAATCACAACACATAATTTATGTAATAATAGCAATATGCTGACTTTGGTGATGTTGGCACACTTCACTTTCTAACTAATATAAATAAAAACGTCACATAATTAATTAAGATATATAGGCAGACGGTAAGACATCTTATATGTTTATAAGATGTAGACACTATATGTTACCATGAGCCAGGATGAGACCGACTGCGCTGGGCTCAGACAGAGGCAGCATGGGGACGTTGAGTCTCATGGCGATGCTGTATGCTGCGTGAAGGTGGAGACTGCACTGTGGACACACAAAGAATTTATAAGAACTGAACATTAGTCCTCCTCATGTAGACTTGGAATAGTTGTGCTCTAGTCCTGGTTCAGTAATGGCCTGTTTCAGTTTTAGTTCCAGGTTTAGTCCCAGTTTAGTCTTAATTTTGACAAGTGTGTGAAGATGTATAAAATGGCAACTGTATTTTTGCCAAAACCTTTCTCATGTACCCGTTTAACTGGAATTTGTTTTTGAACAAGTCCCTAACTTCTGTGGATGTGTTCTGTGAAGTGTAGACTTATCATTTTTATAAATATTGATCATCAAATATTGAAAATCATAGTTTTAAATTCATATTTGATAGGCACAGTCCTTGTGTCAGGTAAATATTTATGGTTACTGTGTCACTAGTTCCTCCTGAGACCTTGACAAACCAGTTTTGCCTATGTACCTTGTCAGGATCTTTGGCTGTCGCGTCACACTTGGTCTCGGCAGGTTTCTGTAGAGGGACCCATTCGCCGCCTTGATCGAAGGACACCACGGACTGCACAGAGTTATCTGAAATGAGTGACAGATATGTTTAATATGTGTGAGAAACTAGATATAAAAATCAAAGGTCTTATGGCAAAGAAATAATTAAGATTTGGCCAGTGCTGTGAGGCATTTTAGCTTACGTGTCAGCCATTTGATCCTGTCTGACAGCACATCCAACACCGTGAAGCTAATTAAATATTTAACCAACACCCAGCCTCCACAGCAGTATGTAACAGAGAACTATCTGGACATTTGAGCTTTAGCCAGAGTTACACTTCATTTGATTCAGAATTGGAGCTACCTGCAGCCAAAACGCTGGTAATAAAGACTCCTCGTAGGGATGTGACATTGGTGAAGTCAGTGTCACCCCCTCTGTTCGTGTAGAGGTGGTGCTCCAGAGACTTCGAGTACACAGTGCCGCGATCATCAGAAACGTAAATAGTACCAAATCCAGTTTCTGTAAACAGGACAAAGAAACTGGATTAGAAAATATTTTGGTATAGAAAGTAAAACTAAGTAGAAGGAATGAATTGTACCTCCTGGCTCATCAACATGCATGAAAACCATATCATCATTAGCGGCTAAAATGGAGTAAAACTGTTCGTGACCAACAGGGGGAAGCTGGGCCATGTTCCAGGTCTCTCCATGGTCCACCGAAACATGGATAATCCTCAATGTGCCCTGAAAACAATCAAACAGAAAAAGGTGAAATGCGTTTTGGTTTTTTTTAGATACTAGCCAGAGAAGATGTACATTTACTAATGCTTGAATAATTGCTGGGTATCGAATCAACTAAATCTCATCTAAGAGTGACTTCTCCAGTGTTTAATCTATTTCAATTTGACCTAAGCAGTGGGTTACAAATTAGAAATATAACACAAAAAAATAATATGAAAGCCTTAGAGACTAATGGCATAAAAAGTTGTAGTGGGAAAGAAATCTTCGTCACCCTTTTGACTACAAGGAGGAATCATTCAACAGCTCCTACCTCTAATGATATCTATTGCTTAAAATGTGCACTGGTTGCCACCCAAATGTACTATGTTGACACGCTCTTCTTCCTCTTTGGTGATGTTTGCTTTAATGGCTTACAAATGTTCTTCCTGAAACTATTCCGGGATAACAACTAACATGAATTACTAGCCCAAAAATTAAATAGAGTAATTAGAGAGTTTAATAAAATGTGTTCATGTAAAAAACAAAAATAATCAACTTTCCTTAAATAAAGCAATTTTAGTTTAACAATTAGGGACATTATGTAACTATTTGATGAGGGGTCTGTCACTTGTTTCTATTGATACGTTATTGCTCTGCCAGGAATGTTCCACGGTATGACATTAAACAGCTCTACTTTACATTTATTCAATTACAGGAGGTTTTATAGCTCAGAAATACCAAGTGAGTGGTGTTGCCTCTCCACAAATTTGACCTCTAAATTGGTCTGGTTTGGTCTCCATGAAGATAGAAAGGTTTAATACCATATTGTGAAATATTCCAGGCGAACCAATAACATCTCCATGGAGAAAAGCTTTTGGCAGACCCTCCAGCATAAAAGTTACACAATGCACCTTTAACAATTAGGGGCAATATTATAGATCCATTTTAAAGAAATTAACCCAGTGCATCGTTAATACAAAGGTGTAAACAGTGGATTAAGTGTGAATGCTTGGCCGCAGTTGGAGGCCTGATCAGGTTTCTCTTACACTGACCTTCCCCATCATCACCGAGGCAAAGAGGAAGCGCCCTCCAACACCGAACGAGTAAATCTTACGGGCCACGGTCTTTATAGTTTTCCCATAATCTGTGGTCCTCTTAAGGTCCAACATCCCCCGGTCATCTACAGGCCAAAATATAATCACCATTCAAATTTATCCAGGTATTAAGTAGACAATTAAGACAGTTTAGAATCAGAGTCAGGAAAACCTTTATTGCCAAAACACAAACTAGGAATGTGTGACAATATGGTGCAACAAAAAACAATGAGTACTACTAATACAACATAGTGAGATATAAAGATCAAATAAAAGGCTAAAATAAAGGTTAAAATAATAAAATAATGGCTGATTACTCACTGCATGAGCCGTTAGGGTTTGTTGTGAAAAAGATGTTACTTCTGGCACCCCTAAAAACAGAGAGTAAATAAGTATTTTGTGAATTGGCTTAAAAACATTTTGTAATTTGTCATGGTTTAATTTAAGCAGTTCATGCAATGTTATTCATTTGTACGTACGCATAGGCCTGTCACTATAATTACAACATCGACTTATTGTTCAATATAGAATAATTTTTGGGAGTGAATATTTATCATGGTGATTTTTTTCTCTGTACTAGTGGGGAACTTTTCATTTTTTTGCTCTTCTATAATTAGATCTGAGCTGTAGAGGGTTGAATGAATAACTTCTATGACTCATTATATATACTAACTAACTACTAAAGTGTTTCATTCTGCCATTTCTTTATTGCAGTTTGTTTTAACCATATTAAACATTTAGAATAATCTGGGTTATCTGGGTCTACTTAAGGGTTATTGTGTCAGTGGCATATATTAGTTTCAGCATCATCGTCTGTTTCCTTCAACAATATTTCTTCAGCAGTAATTTGTTATGGTGACAGGCCTGCATTACACAAGGGCCATTATCAAAGCAATAATGTGTTGCCCAGCCCTTCTCAAATATGTGCTTCCCTGTGTGTCCTGTTTCGAGTTTACAAAATGGCTCTCTAAAGTAGTCAAGACGTTTAGGAGGTCATTGTTCGTACCTGGGACCTGGGTTTAGACAGCATTTGTTCTGTGTCTGGTCAAGACTTTTAAGTTTACGTCTTCTTTCTTTATAATCTATTCTTTCTATTACTCACATCTGAGCCATTTTACCTCTGTGCTTAAACAGACATACTCAACCCATGTTTTATGGCTCTTTGGTCATCTTACATTTGGTTACGTCAATAAAAGAAAAAGCAGGCGACACTGGAACAGCATCTAATGTTACTGATTTAAAAATAAATTATTTTCAACAGGAAAATTAATCACCTACAGGATTCTTACATTGCACTTCTGTTTAGTTGCAAATAAAAAATAACACATTTCAACACATTTCTCTGCATTAAAAAGTACATCTATTAATCATGTACATCATATCAGTGATAATAATTAAAAAAAAATATAAAGTCTTTAGCATAATTTGACTTTGGTGCTACATGTGCTAATGTGAAAGGTCTGCCTCTGCATACAGGACATATTTATTTTGGAATTAATTATTATTTCCTAAACATTGTGTAGTCTCCACAAAGCCCTCAAAGTTATAGCAACTTGGACAGACCCATGAAAACTGAAACAGGAGCTGCTAAAGTTGTTCACAGGGAAAACCCTTCAGTGGTAAGTCAGTGGTAAAAGAGCAGTGTGACTGATCTTTGAAGAATCTTGAGCAAATAACTATTAATAACATGCACTAAAAATAAAAATAATATGTAACCTCCAACAACAACGTGTGAAATATTTGTGCTGTTCTCCAAAGTGTAACTCTAGTTGAAATAAATAATCTATTATGTGTGAAAATATTATATTTTAGCACAGAAATGAAAAATGTGTCTCAACACTTGACAGGGAAATATCATCATGACAATATTCTAGCGTATAGTATTTACAAATACTTCATATCATTATGTTATATATAGACTGAGTTGTACTAATAAAATAATCTCTTACCATTTGACCAAGCACACCGTGTCGTGGATCTTAATCCAGCTGGTGCCGAAATCTTCTGACAGCCACAGCGCATTCTAAAAAGGAATCAGAGATCAGACAGTGTTTATACAATAACACCATTTGTACTCAGCTTTATGTAAAATCACAGCAAATATTAAAAGTTAATGGGTATCCCCAAAGTAAACAACCGATTCACATGAAGAAGTTCACACAAAGAACGTGGCCTTTACTCCATTAGTTTACAACTTCATTCTACTGAAACTGGATTTTATTGCAGTGATTTTGGACTGGTAGCTTTGCACTAAAAGTAGATCATAAAAAAGGGAACTTTGAATTTCCACATAAAGAACCACGTTATGTTATTATTTCTATTTTAGTAAACAGTAGACCATAACATTAAAAGTCACAGTCATCAGGAGCATTGTCCACATGCAGACATTATAGTGAGGAAAATAAACAACACAACTGGGGATTTAGTAAGTTTTATGAATTTATAAAACAATAAGAAACCTTAAGTGCACTCACTTTGTTGCTGAGGACAATGAGCACGTTGGAGTCCTCGGGGTTGTATGAGATCTGCATGAGGGGAATGAAGGGCAGGTCATGATGAGAGAAGCTCTTCCCAAAGTCACTGGACACAAAAATACGGGCCTGCAGTGTCTCCGATACTTCTGCTGTCAGTATCACCTACAAACACAAAACCATGTGACATTCACAAGATGTTATATTATTGCCATATTTTAATACAGTTAATTACACAAATGGGCCATTACTTACTTTTCCAGAGTTTTCTGGACCAATTGCAATTCCAAACTCAGAACTGATAAAGGTGCTGTTTATTAACTCAGTCACATCTTCAAAGGATTTGCCATAGTCCTCACTGAGAACAGAACAAACAGACAAATGATATGCAAATACTGTTTGCATTGCACTAAAGTAGTCTTACCTGCGATAAAGTTTGGACTGTCCCAACCGGATCATGAATAATGGGACTTGAAATGTTGTCAGTGCGAGGATAACCTGTTGGAAAGGTGAGATTTGGTTTTGGTGACAGAAGTTAAGAAGACAACCACAGTTTGGGAACATACAAATTATATTGCTCAGAAAAATAGAATAAAAGATTTGTTTAAAGTTAAATATTAGTCTTTCAGGAAATGGTTTGTAATATCAGACTTACCCCAGTGCCATCTCCAACCCAGGCCAGAGACACGGACCCACTCAAATCTTTGAGGGTGTACTGCAGACAAACAAAATTATATTATTAATATTGTTTTATATCAACAGATGTGGAAGTCTGAGTGGCTTAGTTTGTAGTGGTGGTGTATTTCAATTAAAAGTGATTTCAAGTAGAGCTGGCTAAAATGTGAAGCACCTCTTATCAGAGTAGACACTTTCTACAAAAACTACTATTTATCAAACAACAGCTCACAGGGCCAATGGAACAATCCTTCGGTAGACTGACCTGGTAACTATCAAAGTCAAGTTGTTTTGACAATGTAGTATTAGCATTTAGTTTGTATTTAACTTGACAACTATGCCCAAATACATTTTTATAAACTTACCAACAAATATCTCTGAAGGAAGTGGCACCACCCTGCTAAAGCGCCTCCTACAACTACTACAGCTCTATTAACAACCAAAAAGTTGGCAGTTCAAATATCACTCTTACTAGTTTATATGCTGTTGTGCCCTTAGGCAATACACTTCACTCACCTTTCCTATGTGAATGTGAGTGTCAACTTTAAAATGGAAAGATCCTTGTAAAACCTTGTATTCACTTTTCATGGGTTTTGACTTCCTGTTTTTAGACAACATTTTGAGGAACCATTCAAAGGAAGAAGTAATTCAAATTTACCTACTTCTGTCTACCACTAAATGCATAGTATTCTGTCTTTTCATCTTATCCCTCTGAATAAACTGTGGTAAAATTCATCCGGCTCTAGTGCTACAACCTCGCACAATGCATCTGTCCTGTTAAGGTTAATGTATATTGTGCTTGTCCCCATCTCATAAATAAACTAAATAAAATAAATCCAATCTGAATTTAGTTCATTTTCTGTTGCATTTAACAATATAACTAAGTGGACTACTCTAAACTAGAACTCTAAACCAGAAGCTCAGGAATTCAGTCACCTTTAGGTAATGGAGGCCAAGTATACAAAGAATTCAATGCAAAGTCGATCACATGGTCACGGGAGGCAAATGAGCCGCACCGGACTCCAATGACAACGAGGCCTATTTTGTTTGGAGTTTTCCTTTACAGGCTCAAGAACAGAGTGCGCATTACAACTCCAGTTTGGTTCTCCATCTGCTTCATCTCATCCAGTCCAAATGTATCAGTATGAAATCCTGAGCCTACTAGGCTACACAAAGTCCCAACAAAGGATTACCTGAAAACATGTTTAATTATAAAACCTCACAGTCACAAGTTAGGCCTAGTCAAATTACATCTGTAATGGACAGTGTAGTGTGTTAGGACAGCAGACAACAAATTAGGCAGATTAAAAGCTATGCAAGTTCAGTCCAGGAAGAGTTCACAAGATGTAGATCACAACTGATGAGTTAAACTGGTTTGGTGAGACAGCTCCTGAAATCACCTGACTTTTGCAACAAGTAGTTTGCATTTCAAAAACTGAAGCCTCAAGGTACAAATCCTATCATTTGTTTCACCTTATCAAAGAGAACTTTATAGTGGGTCAATGCAAAGTTTTGGTTTCCCCCCTCCTATTGTCTGTAAGGTAGATAACAATAGAACAAACTGTAATATTGAGAGTCAACAGGCACAAAGGGGGTATTGTTTAATAGTGTGCTGTGCGCTCATGAGTGAAAGGAAAACGGTCCATCGCGGTAGTTTCTAGGTGTGACTCCACTGAGCAGTGATTAGGCCTGAGGTGCACCTGTTAAACACCTGCGCAGTTCCGACCTGCGCCTCATCAATGCCCGGGCGTGAGAAGTAAAACAGGACCCGGTTTGGTAACTTACACTGTGGGTGTTGGCATCTAACTTGGCCTCGTATCCTCGCAGAGCGTTGCAGGAATCGCTTTGGTCGACGCTTCTCTTCTGAATCCTGTGTTGTGATTGTGCAGGAGCCAGCCACTCAGGCAGAGACCTCTTGACGATGTCCACAATGTTTGAACTCCTCTCAAAACGCGACCGTCCGGAGGGATGTGGGTCCCGCAGAAAATCTGACCCGGCTGCTAAAGTGCACAGGGAAAACGCCACGAAAAACCGCGACACAAGTCCCATCCTCGGTTTAGAAACTGCTGCAGCCACAGCAAACGCGAGCATAAAACCACAGCCACGAGTGTCTTTGTTTATCCTGGTCCGGTGTTGAAACTGAAGGTCGCTACAGCTCCACTGCCGCGGATGACATCAACACAACAATAGTCCTCCTGACAGCGACTATTTCGGGCTTTAAACCGGGGAGCGCTCTCAAAGATGCCACCGGCAGTCCCGAGAATTAAATCTAAAGACTTAACGATATAGCGCAAACAAACCGCAATTTCCCCAATTTAGGACACTAATTAACCGCGCTGTTCGTCCCCGGCCAGCACGATCCACTGTAGCGATCGCTCAAATTGTGCCACCGAGTTGTTGTGGCCAAGTGTGATGTGATTGGTCAACTTTCTCCTCTGTCCTCCTTTACCTCGTTATGATTGGTTAAAGAAATAAAGAGGCGGGACCAGAACTGTAATCCTGCATAATTAGCTGTCAAAGCTGCTTCAAGCTTGGTTGAGTAATACTACAGAAAAGTCAATAAATCATTTTAGGATTTAGCTGTTTAAATGATTTGGCAGTTTAAATGTAACAGGCATACATAAAATTGGTGGCAGAATAGTTTTCCTTTTCACTTTTAAATAAATGCGTAGTTGTTTGTTTAATGGTATAATGGAGAAATTCGGTTTCACTTTCGTAAATGTCATGTCTAAAACGAAATTACATTTTCAACTAAAAACTAGGCTGTATTTCAGTACCATAAATAGGCTTTAAACTATAAACTTTTGTTTTTTATTAGAAGGTCCGTATTCTTCTTCCTGTTTTCAGTAGCTCATATACAGTAGGTCAATATAACTCAGGCAGAGGCCAAGGCTGGTTCAAGAAATATAATATTTAAGCAAAAGTTCAAGAAATTAATGAAAATGTTTTTGTCATCTTATACTGACATTTTTTGTTTTGGGTAACAGAAAAACTTATTAAAACCTAAATCATATTGTGGAGACTCTCTAGTCTCAACATGTGTTTAGTTCACATGTGATGTGAATGTGCAGAGGCACCACAGATGTTTTATGTTGTTGGATTAAACAGATGTGATGCACTAGATTAAATCACAATGTCTGAGTGATCTGTCCATAGGCCTCAGCATCAACAAACGCTGTACTTTCTGCTCAACATTTAAGAAATGCACTGGATTTGAAAGATTATTTAGGATGTTGTTGTAAGTAGTAGTGACTGGTATATAAATTCAAACCTATTTTGTGGTGAGTGGTAATTTTCCTTCACATGACAAAATTCTAAAATGAGGATGCTCTTTCATAGCACATGTCAAATATACACTGCCTCTTCCTGAAGTGTTGTCATTGTTGTTTATTAAATTTGTGCATAATGGGACAGTGAGCAGATTGTCTCATGACTCCCGGTCATGTGTTCAAGAGGAAAGCACCAAAGATCATTAACTGAATGAACAAATCAATAAATACAAATACACCCTTTATACCAAAGTGAGGTTATTTTTCCATTCAAGTCCATATGTTTGTAAACACTGAGACTAAACCTGGATACAAAATTATGACTGCAAATCTGTAATGCATTTTAAACTGTTCCATGGCTGGCCAAACTACTCTGTGAAAATACCAAAATACCAGAGCTAAAAATACAATGTGGTTAAACAAGTTTGGTCAGTGTTAAAGGGCTCATATTACTCTTATTTTCTATCTATGTGATAATGTTTCCTCATCAAAAACACTCACACATGTTTAACACACAAACCCTGCATATTTTGGCCGAGATCTCATGTCAAACGAAAATGCTCTATAGCAACACAGGAGGCGCTCCACTGTGTTTTTAAACTCCTCACACCTTCACTAGAATCCTTTGGATGATTTCAGCCCTGGAATTTCCCATCTCTACCGAACTAACCTCACAAGGTGGGACAGACCATTTTGAGCTTTGGAGATGTAGACAGACTAATAATAAAGGATTACTCAAATGTGTGAATGAAACAAAACACAACTCCAGGTATGTTTTTGATGGGGTAACAACAGTCAAGCATGTCATTTTGCATAATAAAGCTGATTTAGTTTGGAGAGTTGATGTGTAGCGAGAATTCCTCCACAAAAGCACTGTACAACCAAGGCCCCTCCCCCATGGCGACCCAGGACAATTAATATAAAATGTGGAAAACAAAGCCACTCTTGTGCCTTGAGGGATATGCTGTACCCGTATGCCTGCCCATATAACTCGTCCGACAAAGGATTTGCAACTTAAAACAGACAGCCTGCAACAGCCTGCTTGAATCCATGAATCTGAATAAATGCCACTTGATCATGAATCTGAAGGTAGATTCTGCAGAAATAGGGACCTCTAGTGGGCAAATTGGGCTTTGAAACATACCCTACTATTTCTGAATAATTTAAAGGCGCAATGTAACTTTTCTAGTGAAGGGTTCGTCATCTATTTTTGTTTTATATTGCCTGGAATCTTCCACAGTATGGTGTTACATTTATCTATTGTGCATTTATGCTATTACAGGTGTTTGTATTGCTCAAAACAATGACATGAATTCTTATTGCACCCTACTACGGGTATGGAGTGAATGAATAATGATCTATAATGCGTCTTTGTGACATATGTCTGTGAAGAGCGCTATATAAATAAACTTACTTACTTAGCCTTTACCATCACACACAGATATATATTTTAATAGCAATAGTAGGTCTATATGTCAATATAGAAACCTGAAAGCAAGTATACCCAAAAAGAAGGGTAAAAAAAAAAAAAGTGATCGTGTTTTTATACAATTCATGTGACATCAATGATAAAGTAGGACTGGGCTATGCAGGGGTACTAAACGAGGGAAAGTGTTCACATTATAGAACCATGGAGACGAAGGACAACTTCCTTTGATGACTATTTGTCGTGCTCTTTAGTATTTACATTTACTTCGCATATAATTTACTTTCGTTTTCTTCCGACTGAGCTGGGGCGCCTCTGGTGACGTCCTTACGTCAGTGATCACGTGTCATTGAGGATACGCTGGAGTTTGGAAAAGTTGCAGAAACTCGAAGGAGCTCCAAAAGAAGAGCAAACAGAAAAAAACCTACCAGGAAACGATTTAAAACTGCGGTTCACATTCACCTGCTCTCACAATGGAGTCAGTGGCCCAGGTAACAGCACTAACAACTCTAGAAAACGTGTGTTAATGGCGCCTGTTACTTCGTGGCAGCACTACACGCCTATTTGCTAACAACTGCTCCCATCAGCGTTGTTGTAACTGTTTTTTTTATATCTTTGTTTTATTAGAAAGTTTTAACTTCCGGGTTCAGCCTTGACTTGGGACCCTTAAAAGAACCTTTAGCCTTCATACGCGTACTTGAATGGGTAAGTTTTGCCACCAACACTGCTTCTTATAAACTATGAGTGTGCATGTTTTTAGAAGCCTGTCCATCCCTAGAGGCAAAAATACCTTTCAAATTGATTAGGCGTACGTCTTGTGACCAACTGAGTGTCCAGCAAGATTCATGCTTTGAGCTGGAACACAGTTTAAGATGTGGTATGCAGTGAAGTCAAATGCATTTATCAGCATGGATATTTAGTCGGCCACTGCATACTGTGTAAATATTAATAATATGACAACCAGCCAGACCATAGCTAGAGGGATTTTGGTAAATGAATGAAAATGTAGTATAAATATGTATTGTCTACTGTGCTCTACACCATTCAAAAGCATTGTTGTTGTTTCCTGAATTGCACTCAGGATAAGGAAGTATATGCAGATGTCCATTGTGTAACCCTATAAATGCACTCTCTCCAGTCACATGCTATAAGAATCTAACTTTTTCTGGCCACAGGTGTTCTCCATATTTGCCTTTGCTACAACTGCAGGTTACAGCGGCTCCACAAGCATCAACGTTCAGTGTGTAGGCCAGCAACACAAGGAAATAGTAGCGGAGTTCAACTATCCATTTAGGTGGGCAGCCTTAAATGTTCTTATAATATTAGTGATATGAAGAAGGCTTTTTATGCAAAGGAAGCCAAAATGCATACTCAAATACTGTGTTATGTTTAGCCCAATATTGCCATAATCCTTTATGTCAATCATGCTCAAAGCTAACTGACAAGTGAACAAACAGCAAGTGCTTCTGTGAAGTGCTAAAGCAAAAACCACACTGATCTATAGAAAATTGTATATTAATCAGAAAGTCATTCTTTATAAAGAAGATTAGAAACATGAATCAATACAAATAATTGAACTGACAATAAACAGTCTCTGGTACTGAAAATTACACACTTAATTTCAATATATTGATCTGGCTCTTTTGTAATGTCTCTTTGCATAGGCTGGCACAGCATCCTTACCAAGTACCCAACTGTAAGGATAATGATACTATTACCTACTACCTGTCTGGAGACCGTGCCTCCTCTGCGGAGTTCTTTGTGTGTGTTGGAGTGTTGTGCTTCCTGTACAGCACCGCCATGCTCATCTTGTATTTGGGATACCAGCATGTGTACAGGGAGTCCAGCCGCGCCCCAGTCGTGGTATGTTAATACTCTGTAATATAATGCAAATAGACAGTAAATTACACACTTGTTGCTTGTTTGTTAATGTGTCTTTAGTCCATATTTCACATTACAACTAAGCAACAAATTTACACCTAGCTGTGTTGACATTTGACCTCAATAAAGGCAGTTGACAGTTATGTTTGTCCTGCCTGTGGTCGCATGACTCAATGGTCTGCTTACTGCTCTGTACATATGAAAGCCAGTTCTCAATGTAATATTAAAGAGAAGTATGAAAATGTTTATAAGTTGATTTTGAGCAGAATTGCCTTTGTATTTTTTTCCTTAGGGGTTTGTTTGCTGTTTTTGTTTTCTTAGTTATGCAACATATTGTAATTTATAAGAAAATGGAAACTAAAAGTTAAACCATTTAACCTCTGTCCTATTACTGTGCAAAAGGGAGTGACAGTGTTGTGTTAATGACGTTGTTTTGCCTGACCCAGGACCTGCTGCTGACCGCACTTCTGGCCTTCTTGTGGCTGACATCCGCCTCTGCCTGGGCCAAAGGTCTGACTGATGTGAAGACGGCCACCAACCCTTTGTTCATTGCTGGTACTCTGGAAGTTTGCAAAGGTGGCACAAACATATGCACTGCCGGAGTTCTGCCTCACATGGGACGACTCAATGCCTCAGTTGTACGTTAAAGACTAATCCTATACTTTAAAACAAAATAAAACCATTACTTCATTGATTTTTCATCATCAAAAATAGTAAATTACAGTAATTTAAACCTAAATGTTGGTGATTTTGTAGTATGTGTAATATGAGAGCTTTGAGAAACTATGATAATACAACAACTTCGTTATTGGAGTTGTGCTCACTTGTCTACTTCTGTGTCTGTTTCAGATTTTGGGCTTCCTGAACCTTATCTTGTGGGGAGGAAATTGCTGGTTCATTTACAAGGAGACACCCTTCCACAAAGAAGCCAATCAGCCCCCTGATGTGGAGGGAGCAAACAGGCCATCCTAAGTCTTCAGAGTCTGAAGGTGTAACTGTTAGTTACTGAGCATTTGCTATTAAGTTTGGCAGAGAAACTGTGCAGTTAACATGTTCAGATTGATTACTTTCGTGTTGGATTTGTTTGTATTTTGTTTGATACATTTCAGAAATAGCAAAGCAAGAACTAATTTAAATTTACAAGGAAAATTAATATTGGGTTCCCATTGAGAATCTGGAAATGTGAGAGGAATGTGTCCTGCTAATTTCATATATTTAGTCTGTTTTATATAATAATGAGAACTTGTTATAACAATCATTCTTTGGAAAACGATGCAATCCGTTCCACATTATTGATCTTAGATTAGGCTGTTCAATATTGGTACTATTACTCTTTAAATTATCATCTTGAGTTTTTGGAAGCCCTTATAATGAAGAAATTGTGGCACTCTATATTATTTGTTTAATTTGAGTTATCTAATATATTTGGTTTGTAAAAATGGGAGCATAATCAAAGCCTAACGTCTTTTGCCATTTTGGTGTTTGTGTGTGTGTTATGTGCCCAGTCCAAGTTGTAATTCAGTAATTCAGTAACACTTTTATATTATATAATCAGAATACAAATTACATTGACTGTGAAACATTATTTTGATTAACTAGGGGTTATTGCCTCAGTATTGTCTGGAAACCATGAAAACATATTCTGAAGCAAATGTCTTTCACTTTGATTTGACAACCTTTTCACATTTAAAATTAGGAAAATGTTACGTTGCCAATTTGATATCATTTTTATTTAAATTTTGTGCCATATTTTTTCCTGTTTGGTGTTAGTGTGCACAAAAACTGTAAATCTTTCTTAATAATATCACAAAGACCTTTTGTTAATTTAACTGACAGATGACTAACTTGGAACTACTAATTTCAAAAACATTTTTATCTTTGCTTTTGCCTGGCTTCTACCTCCACTTTGTCACAAGGGAAGGTGTTCTTTGTTGGCTTAATACTGTGTCTTGACTTAATGGTTTGTGAAAAGGGTTTGGCAAAGAAAGAAACTGTTGCAAAATACTGAGCAACATTAAAATCAAAACTGAATTACATTTTTGTGTTCATTTATGGTATCTTAGGCATTATTCAGTACTTTCTGCATATTAAGCACATTGTAAGTCTAAGTGTTTTCTCAAAGGAAATAACTTGCTTATATTGTTTTCTATCATACAGTGTAGTAGTTTTCACCTTCAATGTATATGAATTGGAAGGTCTCCCAGAATTGACTGCCAGTACCCACACCTTAAAGACTTGTTGGGTTTGTTAGAAGATAGAATACACGTAGACTGAATAATGGGGTGGTGTAGGTCAAAGATCCCCTGCATATGCACTGCTACTACTTTAATCTAAAAAAAAAGTTCTGCTGTGAAATGAATTGACCGAAAATGTACAGTTAATATATGTACAATTTAAAAGACGACATTAACTTAACTATAAATATCCATGTTAGGCGTTTTATTAAGCATTTTTCTGGGCTGATGTTATGGTTGTAATGCGCGCACATGACCGACGGCGTCACTCGGGAGCGCGCAGGAGCAGCAATGGCCGCTGTGGATCGGCGGATGCCTAATCTCGATGATTTCGTCGGATTAAACTGGAGTTGCTGGGTCGACACGGTGGACACTGAACCTTCGGACGGTGAGTCACAGCCCCTGCTCTCAGTGTCGCCCGAGTTTCTGACTAAAACCACTTCCCACTGATTTATTTTCTCACTCCAACGCGTAAAGACCGACTCAAACCGCAACCCAAACAAAAGATCTGCTGGGTCCTAGCGCTGAGGGGGTTCGCCAACATCCTCCAGCGAAGCACATTCACCCACATACACAAAAATAAACTATCATTTTGTCTGAAATAAGTAATTATGAGTGCTTATGTCGGCTACTCTGTATACATTTTGGCAGCGCATGTTCGTTCTCCGTAGCCAGTGTGTACCACAACATCAGCAGCACCTGAAGATGGCTAATAGCACTACACAACAAATGCCTTCAGATCTTTTGACACAAGTTATTGCAGTTTGTGACTGATTTATGTGGATTATTTTCTTATTATTTTGATTCAGAAATGGATCATCATTTTTAGTGAGCATGTGTTTACATCCCATTTTACGCGTAAACGGCATACCATCATTGACTTCTTTAACGTTAAAAAATAGCCGACAGTGAGACAAAAAATGGTTATGAATAATTTTATATGGAATTGTTTATATTTTGTCTTTTGAGTATATTTAGCATTTTGTGGTTGATAATTGATAACGTCACTGCATCCTATAGACAGCTCATGTGTGTGTCTCTGCTTTTTGTTCACAGTCCCATCTGAAGACACCAAATCTGGGAGGAAACGCTGCGAGACCATGACCCTCAGGAAAGAAGGTGAAAATCTACTCTCTTTTTGCACAATTCAGTGAAAATATGAATCATCACTACTGCGTTATTCCTCTTTTTTGTGTTCCTGCTCCTCAGACATGCCCATATACGGCCACTGTCCAGCGCAGGATGACTTCTACTTGGTAGTGTGCACTCACTGTGGGAAACTGGTGAAACCTCAGGCCTTTGAGGAGCACTGCAATCGGAGGCACAGCTCACTCACTAAAACCTGTGTCCCATCCAGCTCCATTCCACTACAGCAGCCGCGCACTACTCGTACCTCCACCCCCTCCCAAAATGTGTCCAAAGAAAGACAGAGGGACAGTAGGCTCAAAGAGACTAGTGTCCCATCATCCCCCTCCCAGCGCAGGCCCAGCAAACCTCTGAAAGAGGCAGCAAGGTAAGATCATTAGAAATGATAATAAATAGAAGGTTGATGGTGTAATTGTTGCTGCCTGCTTGTGTTTGGAATGACAGGAAAAGCAGTTGATGCAACCACATTCTCAATCATTCGACACTAGAGCTTATCTCACAATACATTTTAGACTATGATTTTGGGGTTTATTTATCAATTATAAATAACCCTATAGTATTTAAAGACATGGGTTAATACTAGAAAAAAATAATGCATTGGATTTATATATTTACATTTATATATTTTTTAATTGATGCTCTGTTTATGTAAACACTTGTTTGTTCACTCTAAAGTGTTTTTTTTCTCTCTCTTCTCATGTTCCCAGTTTGCCCACTGTGGACAAAATAACTCAGGACAAATCACACCCTGCTTTTCCACAGCGTCCCTTAAGTCACCCCTTGCCTTCAGTGCCCCCACTCCCAAACCACTGTCGCTCCTCTGCCTCCTCCTCCATCACATTCTCTTCATCTCACAGACCATCGTCTATGAAGCCCTCTGTTCAGAAGCCCACCTCTGCACAAACCACCTACAGCCCCCAGTGTGACACAAGGGCCTATACCCGGACACTCAAAAACAATAACAACAAAACATCAATAAACAAAAAGTGTGAAGATCAAGACAAGAAAAAGCTTAGCACTCAGCAGCCAACACAAACTGTGAGTATTACAAAATGCATTGAATTCAACTTAAACAACATGTTATTACCATGGTCTTTATTTTTATGTTATAATGTCTTTAAAGATGGACATGAATCGACAGCGGAAAACAAAAACTGATTCTGACCTACCAAACATGACCTCTTCATTTCGAGATTCAGAGATGGCTCATGTAAAAACCAAAACCACAGAGTCACAGGGTCCCCCCAAAGAAAACTCAAGCCGCTGCAGTAAATTTGCCCTCAACGCCAACAACCACATTGCCAGGTAAGAATAATCACTTTAAATACTGTCACTATATCTATCTGTTTGCTTATTCTCCCAAACTATGTAGAAATATGTGTGGCAACCTTCTATAATTGGCAAAATATGCAAAATAATAATTAAACATATATTACTACCTAATACTTATAGAATGTCAAATGGTGCACAGGGGCAAATAAAACTCTATGGGAGAAATGTATTTTTTCATGAAGGAATCGGAGCCAACCTGCCCTAAACACAACATATAGAAGTATTGTGTTTATTTTCCATAGGCCAAGAGATACCTCAGAAACCACTACAATGGAGGAGAGCACTGTAGTAGAGGTACAAGTACAGCCTCCCTACCCATTCAACCAGAGCCTGCCATCCAGTGACAACAGTGACAATGAAGAGGAATGCACTGATGTGCCCTCTACACCCTGGCATCCTAAACCTCTCGGGGTACGCACACTCACAAAAGGGACTTCTGGCAGTAAAAATGTGTTGTATATATTAAAATATGTCTTCTTTACAGCTGTGCACGTTCGGATGTCGTGCGTTTGGCTGTAGTGTCTTCACATTTGATCGCCGCTTGCATCACTTGCGGATAGCGCTCAGTGCCATGTTGGAGGACCATGTGAACTCACACTTGTGGAAGTAAGAAGCTTTACATCAGGATGCAGCCTCTGAATGAGACTTACTTTAAATAGATGCAAGGGCTAATCCACTACAAGGAAATAACTCTGGGTTTTAGTGAACACAGATTAGTGACCTCTCACATTTGGTGTGTAAAGCTACACTGCATCAGTGTAAACTGCATCAGCAAGTTGTTTTTTTTTATTTATTTATGCAATAAATGAATATGCTGAATTAGGTTTGCAACAGAAGTAAATTTTATATATATTTTTTGGTGATATAAGTCTAATAATATGTCTTTTTATCCAGGAAAATGCCTCAACCTGCCTCAAATCTCAGGTCAGCTCATGTTACATCTTCAACACGAGAATCGCCGATCCGGATAGGAGCTAGGTCCAGTCCACCTGGTTCATTTAATGTTAAATCTACCTCAGTTGAAAGACTCAAAAACGCTAAAAATAACTCTAAGAGAACAAAGTCGCCCCCCTCTTCCCCCACTATCAGCCCTGGCTCAGGTCAGCAGTCCTCTGTTGTGCAGACTAGTAAGGCTCATATGGGACAGAGGGAGCTTATGCAAAACACTAAAACTGCACAAAAACCTCCGTTATCTCACACCACACCCTCTAAGCACATAGCCCCCTTTAACACACTCATCCCTGGATCATTATCCAAGAAGACTCCACCACTGTCACCTCTACGGCCCTCTGAAAGAAACACCACACTTTTAAATGAATCCCTACCAACAAACCCTTGCCCTGCGCGGAGCAAAGGACAACCTCCCGGGATAGTCCAACCCAGAGCAGGGAGCTGTGACGACAGGGCTCTCGTACAGAAAAGAAAAAATCAACCTACCATGGCCCCCACAAGCTCCTCACCGTCCAAAAAGTGCCCCCGCCGATCACCTCCGTCCCGCTCCAGCTTGTTCTCCTGGAAGAGGGACAGCACTCAGGATGTCTGGCTTGGGGTGTGGAGGAAAGAGCACACATCTGAAGGTGATTCAGACTGTATTACAATTACCTAGATTGGTCAATGTGTTACAAATGACGCCTCTGATAAGGCTGCCTCTGCATCACTGCATTGTAATGAATTATACTACAAAATAACTAAACTAATAATTTATTTTTTTTAATGTATTGTTAAATAAACATTTATTGTCCATTTGCTTGTTCATAAATGTGTTGAAATTTGCTGGTTGATCTTTACCATAATCATTTGTGTTTTATAGAATTTAATTGTCATTGTAATGTTGCACTCTTTTTACTAAATGCCAGACTTGTTCTGATTGTCAAAGGTGTGACAATATACAGTGTTTACAGAAACATGAAAATTTTAATATTTCTCCCTTCTCTCTGCAGATGACACTCCAGGCCAGTATTAGAACAACCTACAGGGAACCAGCACAGTTTGAGTGTATGAATGTATGTGTTCAACTGTGTTTTTATTTGATGCTTTTTATTCACAATTATGTGTCCTTATTATTATGGATTTACAGTATGTGTAAATGTGAAATGTTAATTTTTAAAATATTTTTTACAAAAAGAATTATGTCTGTATTAAAAAAAAACAGATAGCACCTCCATGTATTAATCATGCTGCTAAACAAACGGGAACAAAACAATAAACTGAAATTGTGTTTTTAAATATTTTTGTTATTTTGTTTTTATTTTTATTTTTTTTTACTTCAAGCTTTTGAACACTAGAGGGAGTCCTTTATCAACATATATAGCTAATGTATTAGCTACAACCAGTCCACAAGATGGCGTCACAACCTTAACTTTGTGTTCCAAAAAATTAACTGAACTCCTGAATATCCTAATCTGACAGGCATAGCAATGTTAATAAATTTGTTAAATATATTAAAATAAAATATAGTATTTTAAAAATAAAAAAAAATTAAAAATCGGTAAAATACAGACTGTTTTTTTTTTTTTTATTTAAAACAATGAGCCAGCACAGGTCTTATACTACATTTTTATTAAATCTATTGTTAAGTTCAGTAATGCCTACTGGGTTGCATCTATCCTGCAGTCACAGAAGCGAACCATGCAAAGCCATTCCTCTTTAGTTTTGTGGGGCCAGTCCATCTGAGGCAGAAGTCAGCATGCTCATGTCTCTGGAGAGATAGTCAATTAATGCTGTTTTTGTTTTGTGGAGACATTAGATTGTACTGAAGCATTTCACCCCATGAAAAAGGTACTCTGATTTAAAAATTACCCAAACAGCACCAGGCACAAACTCTTAAGGAGTAGGAAACCGATAAAGGCCTGAGAAGATGTAATAATCCAGTTATATCCATGTGTATATATGAAAGTAGTTATCGAAAAACAGTGTAGATTATCAAAAAATTGGTCATCTTTTAAATGCAAAAGTCTGACTAATTTCCACTAAATTACAAGAGTGTAGAAATTATAAAGTGATTACTCTTTCTGTTCTGCTTCATGAGTCATCCTAAAGTAACCTGACAAAGCCCCAAAGAGCTGTGCTTTTTGTAAAGTTATTATGGCTTTTTGAGTCAAGTACTGAGTCTAACTGAAAGTAAGTGGTGGCTACATATTCACAGCCCATTACTGACAACAATCTTTGTCGCATGCTTCATACATTTGTCATTTTGCAAAATACATCCTCTTCTATAAAAAACTAAACCCCATAAACCCTACTTGAAAAACAAACATTTATGTCAAAACTTCTCAGACATAGCAGACAAGATCCCAGAGACATTAGATTACACAAGAAATACACATTACACAGAAAGAACATATTTTTACACCACCAATCAATACTGAACACAGAAAGTGGCATACATATTTACTGTATATATACTTGTTAATATGTAGGAAGGCAGATCTGCTTTGAATAGCTCAAAGCCACTATTCTCCTCTATTGTCCCCTGTGTGTGTGTGTGTGTGTGTGTGTGTGTGTGTGTGTGTGTGTGTGTGTGTGTGTGTGTGTGTGTGTGTGTGTGTGGTGTGTGTGGGTGTGTGTGTGTGTGTGTGTGTGTGTGTGTGTGTGTGTGTTAGGATCTCAACAATAGCACTTGATAATCAACTGTATATGTTATCAATAAGGACCCAGACAATGAATTTTCATACACTATAGGCTAATTGTATTCAAGATAATTAAGCTATATATTTAAAGTTTTGCCTTTGCTGAATTTAACACCTGAGGAATTTCAGGTCTGGAAATGCTAAAAACTAAAAGAAGTTGTTAATTTAGTTTATTTTTAGGAACATCTGGCATTTATAGAGATGACAGTTATTAAACACACGCTTTTGATAATCTTCATAGTATGGTCATCCTTAAATCACCCATTCGATTTTGACTTAACAGTTTGGTGTTGATTTGGGCCCATTTTTGTTGAGTAAGTCATAAATAAAGCTGACCCATAAAAAGCAAAATATTCAGCTGAAGAACATCAGGCTGAAGATCAATCTGGGACAGACTTTTGCGCTGCCAGTGCACAGATTGCTTTATTTAATATCGACTGGTGGTATTTTCACCGCTGCCTGTCTATAAATCTCCACCTGGTGTATTCTTATGTGTGATGAGTGGAGTGATTCACATGGCATCACTCTTCATAAGTGTGACTTCCTGTTTCTCTCCCACACAAAAGATGCTGCAGTGGTACACACAGCAACAGACAGCCACCAATTACAAAAAAGTATTCGGGATGTGCGCAAATGTCTTCCAGTTTGACATTTAGAAATCATATTATTCATAAGTTAAATGTTTTGTTTTTGAGATGTGTGTGCTAAAGTGGTAAAAATCGTCACATAGGCAGTTTAAATGACTGGGTTCACTTATCTTGTCCCATTAGAAGTCACAGCTGAAGTTATTAAATGTGCTCTCTTATCCTTTGTGACTATATTGGTAAATGTATTGTGTGAGTTAGATGTTTGTACCTAACAACTGCAGCAAACCCATAAGCAAACTTCTTTTTTATCACGTCTTTCCATCAGAACCAACCATAACCTCTTGTTTTAACAGTAGGTTGTCTTTTTGATCGACTGGGACCATACATTCCCTTGTACATTTGCTGGTGCACCCTACGTCCTTCTTAGTACCACAATTTGTCGATATTGTGCTCTTCTCAACTATGCCTAAATCCATACCTAATTTCCTGACACAGTTTTATGAACAAACAATTTACAGGTGACATGACGATATTATTTTCGGTAAAACTTTATAATAACAACGTTTTTATTAGCCTTAATAAAGCATGAACTCTCTTGAAAACTCTTTGCTGTTTCTACTACTTATTTAGAATTTATTATACCACTCATACGTTTTCTTTGTTATTATAATATGCTGTTAGCAACTGTGTCCAAATAATTTCCTTGTGGATCAATAAAGTTTGCCTAAGTCAAAGTCTAAGTTTATTAAAAATGATTTAGACTTGGTAACCGCTTAATTAATATCCTAACCTTTAACTCTAGCCCTCTAACTTGAATCATAATAAGCCATTTGTTCATGCTTTATTAAGGCTAATTAAGGTTAGTAAGGTGCTTAGTTATTAGCTTCTTATTCTCTTGACATATTTTGCATGATCCGTGTGTATTTTGAATAAACGTACTATTAACCACATTACAATTTCGCTATCTTCTTGCTAAATACTAACTGCTAAGCTAACAAGATTTTACCCATAACACCCAGAGTGGCCTGGCAGTCATTATCTGCTTCATCAGTGACAGGACAGAGGGCCAGTACAAAGCAAACACAGTGGAGTGGACCAGAGGCTATGGCTTATTGTTTCTGTGACCCGAGATAATGCACCTATCTTCTTAGTACAGACAACCTCAGCAGCACCTTCATCCCATCAAACTGCGCAGTTAACATTTAATCCTGGAATACCTTGCATTGAGATAGCATCATTTACCTCATGGCGTGAACTAAAATCTGCGACAATCACTATATAGATCAAAATATTCTCCTTGAAATTTGAGATTTTGTGGCATTAAGTGGTTTAGACTGATTACAATCTATTCTTAATTTCTTATACCTACCCACAAAGAAGACAGGAGTATATACAAGTCTCATCTCTGTGAACAAAAACAGACAATCACAGTGTACGAGACGCGAAAGAGCTAATGGAAACTTACTGGCCAGAAGGCAAGGCCCCAGAGTACATATATGGCATAAACACAGCTTAGTAGTGCATATGATAGTTACGGATAAACACAAGATAAATGGGATTTCCATTACAAGTTTTTCCAGTGCGGTTTTGTTTATGCCAATGATCAGAGGAGAATGGCCCTAATGGTTCAAATATTACAAGCAAGATCTCTAAATGTTTTCCAGCAAAGAGGAACATCAGTGGCCATTTTATTAGGTACAGTGTGTGCAGAGTAGCGAATGTTTCACAGCATTGATCCATTCTGCAGTTTTATTACTACTCTTCACAAACCACATGGCAATATGGCTACATCTGATATAAAACAAAGTATCATATATCTGAAAACATCTTATTTTCCCGCAGGTGTACAATAGGCCTCAACTGGCCGCTCTAAGCATTGACTACTTTATATCCAGGTAGTGTAACAGGACCACAATAATAAAAACACATCGAAGATGCTGGCCTACAAAGGAGACATCCACCCAACTCAGCACTTATTATGGATGGCTAGAGCGTTTTAGCTGTAATAAAAGTTTTAGAATGATTGGAGACTATAAAATGTTCCCATAGTGAACAAATGGCAGTCTGTTTCTAGACCTAGTGAGCCATTGTCATAGTGTTGTGGGTGTGCCCCCTTAAGGCCCATAGTTACAGACCCCAGTCACATAACAGTAAAAGATGAATTCATATTTCTTGAGTTACACTTTCTCATAATGAGTTTACCTATAGACTGTACAAGATTTCACACAAGAAACAAATATTGAAATGAGCTACAGTGTCGTGTGAATCTAGATTGTTATTGTCATACTTGTGCTACTGTTTTCAATATAAATTCCTACATAAATAGACTAAGTGTACCACTCTACCAAAGATGACTCAGTCTTAATGACAGATGAATCGAAGGCTTCCTGTGTCTCTGGCTATGTCTGTCTGGGCTCCTGTGCAGTAAATGTACCCAGTGTTTACATAAGATGCGTGCTATTCTTAGCCCCTTATGAATCTGCTATAGTAATGAGCCAGCCATGCATGATATATGTCACCAGTCTGATTTATCACCTCCTGAGTCCTCAAGTCTACTTCTAATCTTCCCAATTCACATCGCCATTCCTTCACAGTATGAAAATTAAGTGCTACACAATTAAATGCTGGAGAAAAAAAAAGTCCTGCTTATTGTCTAAAGTATCCCTATATTTAGGTCCAATTTGATGGATTACGATACAAAATATGGTGGCCATCTTGTTCAGTTCAAACCACCATGGGCGTATCTGAGAACACTGAGCTTATAGACTCTGCCACAGACTTCTTTCTCTTGCCTTTCATGAGTGATCCAGCCTCTGCATCCTGATCTTCCTCCTCATCCTCTTCGTCCTCATCACCATTGGGGTTAAGTTTGCCGTTTTGCCCCTGAGAGTTCTTGGAGTCGATAAAAGCAACATGGCGGTTTATTTCTGCTTTCAATGCTGGATCTTCATGGGTTGGTGTAACACTTAGCATGGAGGAGTGGATGCTGTCTTCACCTCTGCCTTTGCCCTTATTGGGACAGCAGAAGCAACGGCACGGTGTAAGGTAGAGATACATGAGGACCAAGACTACGCTAGCTAGACAACCCACTAATGTTGTATATGCTGTGTTAAGAGTTTCCCCACTTCTATGCATGGTAAAATTATGCACTTTTAACACAATGTAGATGGTCTCGTTGAATGCCTCACTTGTAGCGAAGCATGTGTAGGTCCCAGAATCATCTGTCTTCACTGGGCTGATCTGCAGATTCCCGTCATGCAGCACCTTCGCCGTTTGGTTATTTCCTGCAATCACCGGTATGTTCCCAGGCAGGGTCCAAGTCTTAAACATGTTCCTGTGCTTTGTATCGCACCTGAGAAGTAGCGTCTGATCCAAAAATGCCTCCTCGTCTTCCTCTTTGAATGTACTGCAGTTCATGTAGTCACTGCTAAGGTCAAAAGCAGGAACTTGGGTTTTTTGGGGCCCAGGTAAGACACATGTGTAGTCATCTTTGAAGTCCACAGCAGAGTTGAGTTTTCGGATGTACCAGTGAGCTAAAAGAGTGTAAAGGTTACAATTACAATGCAAAGGGTTATTGTGAAAGTAAAGACCATTTTTTATATAGGCAGGGAGGACTCTGAGCTCATCTATGGGCAAAACGGCAATCCTGTTTGAAGATATATCCAATAAACTTAGTTTGTCCAAGGGTGACTTCTCCCTTACAAGCTCTGAGGGGAATCGAGAGATTTGGTTTTGGCTAAGATAAAGCTTCTGCAAGTTAATCATTGTAATAAAAGCTGCGCGGTCAATCGTGGATATTCTGTTGTTGTACAAAAGGAGGACCTCTAAGTTCACCAAAGGCTCAAAGACAAATTCATCCAGTTGTCGTAGATGGTTAGAAGACAAATCCAAGTAGCGCAGGTGCTTTACATTCACAAATGCTTCTGATGACAAAAAAGTCATTTCATTGTGGCTAGCGATTAAGTTATAGAGATTGGGCAGACGGTCTGGTGTCCACTCTGATTTGAGCCGCTTAAGTTCATTGTAGCTGAGGTCCAGAACTACAGTGTAGGAAGGGATGCTGAGTGGGACTTCTGTCAGGTTCATCTTGGAGCAGCTGACGATGTTGGAGGCGCAGATGCAGATTTTGTGGCAGTTGAGGGTGGAAGTGTGGGACAGGGGCAGCCACAGCAGGACGGTCCCGACAGAGAGGAGCCATGTCCATCTGGGACAGTGGGGGCGCCACTGAGGTAGTGAGTCCAGCATGATGGAAATCCCACTCAAGTTTAAACAAATCCCATTGTTAAAGAGTAGGCTGAAAGAAAGCAGAAACAGAATTGAATGTCTTACTGTCAATTACATTTTTCAAATAATGTCCATTTTGTAAACATTTGCTGGTTAATATAGCCTACATTTATAGTTGTCTTTCTTAACACATTGGTTTATCAGATTTATTTTTATTTAGTTGATCCATATTTTAAGGCATACATGACTTACTGGACTCGCATATGTGTCTGTGAGCAGAGTGAGACAGCGCTAAATAATCACATCTAATCTCTAGTTTATGTTTAAAGTACACTAAACCAGCCAAATCTCAGGTCTGGTGAGGTCTACAGACCATGGGGCCTCAATAATATGTCAATAAAACTGTCACAAAGCTGCACAGAAACACTTATGCAAGCGTATTGAATAGTGTGAGGTTATATTAATATTATCATTCTGAATTTTATTTATTTAACACATGTGTCTTCATCTATTTTGAGTTTGTCTGCATCACAAGGTGACTAGAAGCTTCAGAAAGTGTTAAAAGTCTGTCACATGGTACGACAAAACATCACTGTAGTCCTAGTCTTTATTGGACTATATTAAATCAAAGAACATTCTCTAACCTAATTCATATGTGTTTCTATGGATTGGTTGTTGGTTTCCTTCTGATGTTTGATGTAAACATCACGTCTTATGCGAGTCGGTGTCTTTGACTATATACTTTACTGTTTGTTGTTCACAGTGCATGCACTTGATTAATATTATGATGCATTCGCAGCTTTCACACGCATAAACTTTCCCTCTGTGCTCTGCTTTGCGCATCTTAAAAACAACACTATAGCATCTTATCCGTAGGTAATTTCTTCTATAAGACACATCCCTTTCTCTCACCTCCTTAACGTCTCCAAGAAACAAGACGCGCACTGGTAGCCTTTAAGCAGGTACTATGTTTCATCCGAATCGGGTTAGATGTAAAACATAAAAACGCGTAATCCCGCACCATTCACAAAATGTCCTTGTAGACGCGCTGATTTGGCACTGCACCACTCTCCCCGACAACAAACGCGCAGAACATGGAAACGTGAGTCGAGATGAAGAAGGAAGCAGAAGGAACCAAAGCAGTAGCCTTACCTTGAGCCAACGCCGAAAAGGATGCAGTGTCTCCGGGTCGTTTTTACACGGCTCCGAGCTGTTCGTGTTGCTCCATCCAGCCCGTCTTTCTCTTTGTGCGTGCGTCAAGTTCTGAAGAAGACAACGGCGGATGCAAAAAAGAGGAGGGTGAACACTACACTAGAGATGCCCTCGCCAGAATAATCCACGCGCTATCCAATACACGGTTAAAATTACGCAAATAAAACATTACGCAAAGAGCAGCGGACGCCCTTCCGCGGTGACAGGCAATGAAGAAAGGTGGTTTTAAAGCGCATGCCAAGTCTTCAGTAAACAAGTCGAGATGCGCGGATAATTGGCGTCGTATCTGAGTGCTGTCTGCTCCTATCAGCAGCCAGTGGCCTAATTAGCAGGGAGCAGCCTCCGAGTGACACCCGGAGAGGAGAGGCGCAGTGCGGTGTGCCGAAGCTCCGACAGGCCGCCGCTGTTTGTCCGTCTCTGCAGCAGTCAGTGTGCTTCAGCGAACGAGATGCGTTCAAGATCCAGAAGGCGCTGTTTGACACTGCCACAAGCCCTGACTCAAATGAACCTGATACATGCGGATACACAATACCAAATGTCACCAGTGAGAAGTTAATTAGAGTTTAAAGGGTATTATAATGCCAAGGGTAGATTTAATTAGGCTTGTCACTGTTGCCACTGTAAGTGCGCGTTCAGGACCAAACTTGTCACAGTGTAGTGAGCTATTATGAGGGACCCAAGCCTAGACAATCTGAAAGGCACTGCAGACTATAGGTCAAACACGTCATGTGGGAGAAATTCGGGCTATTTCTCAAGTTAAATAATTATAATAGACTACTATGAAGCCTATTTTTGTAGGCCCTACTCTTGTTTAAACAGCTTATGAGTGAACATGATAGATTCAAACAGGGGACCCATGGAAGTCAATGACTTTACACCAAATAATATATAAGTCCACTATTGAGCTAGCTATCCCATCTACTTACTTACTCTACAATTACAGATCCATCCATATGTTCAAACCTATTGAATTTGATTTCCTCCATGACTAACTAGACTCTAACTAAAAGTCAATGTAAGCCAAGTGTAAACAACATAAAAATCAACATAAAATAATTCAATTGAAAAAGATCACATAATCTATTTAAATTTCCCTGTAAATCCAGATGGATATCTCTCTGTATTTGTTATACAGATCCATCGATGAGTCTGGGTTTTTCCAGGCAATATTTAAATAGCATCAGCATTTCAATTTTTACATGTATTTTATAGTCACAATGTGACCCATTTGTCTGTTTGTCTGTTTTCATCATGAATGTTCTGTTCCACCTGCTTATATTTTTATTTCATTTTGTGGCTTGTAAAATGGACATTGTCACTCACCACTGACTGTCTCAGTAGTATTTATGAGTCATTGTTTTGATATATTAGTCGTCAGCATTGTATTCACTGTGAATATCTTCAACTAAATATTCATTAAATTAAATCATCCACTAACTACGCACTTCAAATAACAACAGTGTGAATGATGAGGTCAGTACAACTGTTAATCATGGACTTTTTCATGTTTTATTATGTCTGATAATCAAGATTAGGTTTACTTGTAGTTTCAGTGCTTTGGTAAACCACTTAATTAGTTGAATTTATCTTAAGCAATAAAATTTACACTTCAAATACCCACTTAAGAAAGGGTTGGTGGTTCATTTCCTCTGACCTCAACCATACTGATGTTATTTCCATGAAACACCAATAAAAAAATATCAAAAATATCAAAGTAGTTAAAAAAAAAAGTAAATCTTTCCACTCTCCTTTACGAAATATTGTGTGTTGTCTGTAATGTGAAGAAAGGCCCACTGGGTTGTCTTCTGCTGAACTGGGAATAAAACGTTGAATATTCATCTTATTTGAGAGACCAGCAGCTTTACTCTTGCATTTCCCCTTGGTGCTGGCAGCTTCTCGTAATGAAGTCTTCTTGTACAGCTTTGTTTATGGTTGCCCACTGAGGAGGGAAAACCTTGTCATTTTTACTCAAGTGAATCCACCCACTCTGAGCTTTTGGAGATCTTTTAGGGTTTTCCTGATTTCACACGTTTGCAGCGGCAGCAGTGAGTGCCTTTGATTTGGCACAACTCTGAAGGCTGCGAGTGGAGCCAAAAAGCTGCTGCACCGCCGGGCCTCCCACTCAACACGCCTCATAAACCAGCTAATGAATGAGGATTAGCTGCAGGGGGCAGACAGCCAATGTCATATGTATATTATTACCTCCATCACTGATCAGATTTGTCTAATGTTTTTCTCAGTACAAGTTACTTCCTAATACAGTGCATTTTTCGTTTCTCAGTCAGAGCCTATGAATCAGTAATAATTGGCATCATTTTAGCTTTCAGTCATGTCTATTAGTGCGATTCTCAAATGGATTTTTCATTGCCAGGTGGCATATGGCTTTATCAAAGCTGGAAAGCAGTGTTCACTAAATTGAAGTGAACCACTTTTGTCCTATGTTTTATAATGGACTAAAACATTGTTTTTAGTCACAGGGAAGGCAGTTTAAACATTAACATTACCTGTTGCATATTTTCAACTTTTTTCCATTTGTAATGTTAGTCCCACAAATGTAGCTTTCTTTCACTTGACAAGATGCCTTACAATCTTCAAAATGGCACACCAAAGGTACAATATGGGCAAACAAATGTGTTAAGAACAAGACTGTATCAGTTTATGTTTTTGTGAGAATGTTCTGATCCAAACACACCAAGGCACAAGAACAAAGCTGCCTGTTCCTGATGGCTGTCCATTTTTCCAGCACAGGTACAACCACTACGCCATAAGTCAATGTGGTAGACCAATGTAACTTAAGCCCCTCTCACCCTGTCTCCTTATTTCTCTTATATTTCCCTTTCAAATGTCTATTATGTTCATTCTTTGTCCTGTGTGCCTCAGCCCCAGGTGTGAAAGTCCACTTGTTCAGGCAGACCGCTGTAGGCCTCTGTTATTGCAGCTCCTGTGTCGAAGATGTGAGATGTAGTGATTAATGTCTGACTGCACTTCCTGCTGCGACCAGCACGTTGCTATGGGAACAGCTCTGTGACTGTTTGGGCTCTGGAGCAGGCTGCGGTGGCCTTGTTGTGTCCTGTGTACCTGCTCAAATGGACTTCTTGGCAGAACGAAATTACACTAAATTTCTCCAAAATTACCTACTAGTATACACAAAATAAAGGCATTTCTCATATTAATTTTTAGATTTTCTGCTAATAGTTAGAAAACAAATATGTCACTGACCCAATTGTAATTCTATAGTGAATATGTCATATGACATTGCATTTTCTTCAGTGTTGTAGTTCCAATTTGCCAATTATGTTTCTTTGTACATAATCTATTTTTTCCCCTGATCCTGTTATGTGGCCTATAGTAAATGAAATCCTCCACTGTGGGATTAATACAGTTCAGTTCTTGTTTTGTAAGGAAATATAGGTACAGACATATAGATGAAATATGTATACATGCAATTATAACACTGATTTAACTAAGCTAAAATTAACACAATAAAAAATATGATTCTTCTTACCATTAAATCTTTAAAGTGATGACTGTCCTAAAATCAGACTTTACTTTCAACAGCACACCTGACTGACGCTGAGAGCACCATTAATGATTAAGTGTAGTCAGAATAGTAAAGTGGAGTGGCTCTAGTGTCCCTGGCCTCCACCTCATGCACCCTGATCAAGTTTCATACATTAATCAAACTCTTTGGACTTCATCAAACCAGGTATTAAATGTACTGTTTACATGCAGTGAGTGTATCCCTGTTTAATGTGCCTCTTAAGCATTTTTGTCTTTACACAATGCACAAACTAATGCATGAAACTAGATCCACACTGCACTTTATTCAACCAGCAGCTGCAGATACACATACTGCTCGCTCTTTTGATGCAGTTTATGTCAGTGTGTCTTCCGAGGGAAATGCAAAATATGTAAACAACATGGTGAAAACTGAAATCATATTTTATGTGATGGAACAACAGATGACATTTGTAAGGTCATTTTGATTCATTATTCATTGCTGGATGTTCACAGAGCAGACCATCTTCAGAAAGAGAGGAGCTCAATGTGTTTAAAGGGCATGGCTGGTAGACTACAGATTTCACAAAAACATAATTATATTTTTGATTTGGCTAAAACTTTTAGACAATTTTTGTTGATCATTTTACTTCCTGCTTGGGCAGGCAGCATATGTGAAATAACTAGGAGGCAACCATACTGTAACAAAAGGCCAAAGCTAGTTTAATTTACCATAGTTTGATTTGAGTAACTAATCTCAGTTACAATTTTGTCCCATGAGGTGTACCATGCATCCCAGCTGTTGGTCCCTGGTGCTTTTGCCTATGTGCAAGTGAATGTTTAACCTCTGAAAAAAATGTGTTCCTTACACATCATCGCTGTATTTTTGGTGGAACTTTGTATATTCATTACATAGATAGAGAGGTTATTAAATTGATACTAGTATTTTTGGTCAGCTGTGATAGAGGTAAAAAGATTTTAAAATAGGATTTAACGTTATCTAGCCTGAACTAGAGGAGTCTGGGCCAAGACTGCCTCACCACCAAAGTGTCCAGACACGCATTAGAATGTGTCTGCCGCCCTAAACTCTGCTGAATAATGCACCTGCTTTAAATAAATACTGTAAGTGGTGTGCTTTACTCATCAAGGTCATGTTATGTCTGCCTCACAAACCTGTGTACTACAATAACATCATCAAGGTGTCAATTAATTCATTATTTGATAAATAAATATATATGATAACACTTTTATTTTGAATTAATATAAAAAAAATAATAATGAATGAAAATTTAAAGGAATATTTAGACTTGCATGTACATTTTTGAACTCAGCCCTACTTCCTGGTACTGTTAATTTTTTCAGCTTTCCTTTACAAACTGCCATTTGACTGTAAAAACTAAACTCAAACTGTAGTGGCTCAACACAACTATTACATGAAATCTATAATTTTGTAAGGCTACATTAAAAGTTTACCAAACACTACCGAAACAAATTAATACTGAACTTCTACCATGCTGTGCGTTCTGTATGTATTTCTGTAAAGTTGTTTTGGTTTGTTGATTATAATGAAGTCATTGATGATAATATGAGTCGTTATATGAGATTTAAACCTGTTAATCTCTTTCTCCTGGGTGAAGTAAAGAGCAGATGCAGGCTGCTCCTCAGGGAATGCAGATGTTGCTCAACTAATTAACTGTGGAAATCCCTAATCCCCAATAAACTCAATCACTCAATCAGCCAATAGGAAATGAATACATAGAAAGGGTTTTACATAATCAAGCAGTAATTAGATTGGAAATGTTCCCCAGCACTATCAGCATGACTTTATGCATTTCATGATTATTAGATTTTTAATGTTTTTAGTTGTCATGGCTCACACCTGCAGATTTCAAACTATGGGAGACAGGGTTGTCACGTTGATTTTATTCCCTCACTGACCCCAAAACTAATGACACAAAACATAGTTTTGCCTGGAATGTTACATAGTATGGCATTTAATTTAAACCTATTTCCAGGAAGACAAGCAAGTAGTAGTAATGTAATTGAATAAATGCAAGGTACATTTTAATGCAATGTGTGGAGCATTCTAAGCAAAACAACAACCTCCACTGAGACAAAGTTGTGTGGTTTTAGCTATAACAGTAAACAGTTAATTGCATCATTCACTGGCACATAGGCAAAAGCACCAGGGACCAACAGCTGGGATGCATGGTACACCTCATGGGACAAAATTGTAACTGAGATTAGTAAGAAATATTGAGTTTGTTTATATAGTAAGTCGGACCTGTTTCCGGTGCATGTTGGACTCCGCCAGGGCTGCCCTTTGTCACCGTTTTTGTTCATTGTATTTATGGACAGAATTTCTAGGCTCAGTCAGGGGGTGGAGGGGGTCCGGTTTGGGGACCACAGGATCTCATCTCTGCTGTGTGCAGATGATGTTGTCCTGTTGGCTTCATCGGACCGGGACCTCCAACGTGCACTGTGAAGCGGCTGGGATTAGGATCAGCGCCTCCAAATCTGAGGCCATGGTTCTTGACTGGAAAAAGGTAGCTTGCCCTCTCCGGGTGGGTGGAGAGTCCTTGCCTCAAGTGGAGGAGTTCAAGTATCTCGGGGTCTTGTTCACAAGTGAGGGAAGGATGGAGCGTGAGATTGACAGGCGGATCGGTGCAGTGTCTGCAGTGATGCGGTCGCTGTATCAGACCGTTGTGGTGAAGAGGGAGCGGAGCCGAAAGGCAAAGCTCTCAATTTACCAGTCAATCTACGTTCCTACCCTCACCTATGGTCATGAGCTTTGGGTAATGACCGAAAAGACAAGATTGCGGATACAAGCGGCCAAAATGAGTTTCCTCCGCAGAGTGGCTGAGCGCTCCCTTAGATTTAGGTTTAGGAGCTCAGTCACACAGGAGGAGCTCGGAGTAGAGCCACTGCTCCTCCACATCGAGAGGAGCCAGCTGAGGTGGCTCGGGATTCTGTTCCAGATGCCTCCTGGGTGTCTCCCTTGGGAGGTGTTCTAGGCATGTCCCACCAGGAGGAGGCCCTGGGGAAGACCCAGGACACGCTGGAGGGACTATGTCTCTCAGCTGGCCTGGGAACGCCTTGGGGTCCTGCCGGAGGAGCTGGAGGAAGTGTCCAGGGTGAAGGAAGTCTGGGAGTCCCTACTTAGACTGTTGCCCCCACGACCCGGCCCCGGATATCAGAAGAAAATGGATGGATGGATATAGATCTGTTAATGACAATGGCACAGATACACATTTAAGTCTCCTCATGCAGATAGAGGAGGGTGGCAGCTGAGTAGGGGAAAGATTTTCCCTCTCACTTAAAGGTTGGCGGTTACCAGCTCCCATCGGTGCTTAGTGTTGTTGTTTCCTTGGGCAAGACAGTTACCCCTCCAACCACCCAAGTGTGGGCAGGTATTTATCACATTGTTGGGACTAAAATCTGTAACTTTAACATTAAGATTTTTAATGTTTAAGATTAAGGTTAAGCAAATAATAAAATAAGGTTAGGCTCACTCTCCAGGATAGTAATGCAAGTCAATGTAATGTCCCTCAAACTCATGGAATCCCAACATGTGTGTGGTTTTTCTGGTTTTTGAGAGTTGTGAAAAGCTCTCGTAAACACATTGTGGTGAATAATTAGGATGATCGGATTGAGTAATAGCTTGCAAATCATTTAAAATTAAGTTTCATGTTTTTAAGGTACAACTCCTTTAATATGAAAACAAAAAAAATATACAAATTTGAGTCTCCAATAGAAATGTGATATTGTTTAGCAATTTCCAGTCATTCTGTAGCATATCGCTCTCTGTAGTGTTGATTTTGCTAAGAGCTCCTTACCCAGAGTGGTACGACCTTTGGGGCTTGGTTCACTTTTTCTCGGTCTAAATTCCCTCCTCTCTCCACGGTCCTGATTGGTTACGAGTGTGTCCTCTGGAGTTCAGATGAAGAGGTCTACAGTCTATAGCTCCAGTCAGACGGCAATGATTGAGCTCCAGGGGAAAAGCTGAAAATTACATCAACGTTTTGGAGTGCTGTACAAAGCGTAAGAAGAAGGCTGGTTATAAGATGCATTTAGAAACTTTCAATTTGAGCGTAGGATGTAGGAGGATACAGTTTTGCATGTTATGTGTATGAATGAAGTACTGAACTAAGCTGCTTGTGTGAATGAAAAGAAAACTCTGAGGATCATTTTTGTTCAAACCACAAAGGAGTTAAATATAGAACTGTATAATATGATATGATGCTGGAAGGTCATACAGTTGAGAGGCAGTGTGGGTTTAACTCTGAATGCAAATTAAGAGTAAAATACATTTTTTACAATTTACATAAAAGATATGATATTGTTCTCTTGTATTTGAATAATGATTTAGTAGTTTGTATGGACACCCCAGTAGCTATATGCTCTATTGTGAGGACTTTTCCACATTCAAACGATCTTAAGTAGTTAATAGCTATGGCAACGGTCATGATTTTTCATCATTCTGAAACACAGCAATACATTTTTAGATAATTATAATAATAATTTTAATAGAATCTGTAGATCACTGGCTGCACTGAAATAAAGGCCAAAAAGAATTAAACAAAACAACTGATCCTTTTTACCTTTCAAGTAAATATCTCTAAAACAGCATCTTCTCTATTCGTTGTATTTAATATTTAATTAGAAGACACATAAAATGCATTTTTTCCAAGTAAATTTATAGGTTGCTATGCTGCAGAGGGTTAAGGAGGGACAGGGCAGACACAGGAGCAGAGTGAGACTTGAACAGTGCGTGCTGTTCTCAGACTCTCTGAGGTGTTTACTGCTGTTATTTATGTGCTCTCTTCTTCAATAATGCAACACACTGAGGGCCATTATATTGATAAAGGTGGAGCATAGATACAGTTAGATCAATAAGCTATTTGTGCTGTTTGTGGATTTACTTGTATTGTCATCCATTTGTTTCAGTGATGATTCTTTTTTACATATATGTTAACTTGTTAGTTAAGAGTCATTTACTTGTTTTTGGTGAACTGCTATTGTGATATTATGATACTGTGACGGATTTTACTGTCTGTACTGTGCAAGCAAGATTTTGTAACTTAACTTAACTTTGTCTGATCAAGACATTTTCTACCTTTCTTGGTTATAACATGTCAGTTGTTATCTACTGACGTAAATAATGTTTACGTTTCAGTTTGCCCACACATTGATTCTTGTTGTTAACTAAAAACCCCCACTTACTTAGTTTAAGGGACCGGTGTCAAATGCCTCTAAAAGTGTTCATTTTCCTGGTTGGTTGGACAAACCTTCATTCCCATAACAGCTCCTCTATTATTATCACCAGTAACTGATGAGCTCATTTCCCCTGAGTGACACCTCCCCTCATCACTGCGCCTCACCCCTGCATGGCCTTCACTGCAGTGCCTTTGTCCCGGGACACTTGTATAACACGCTCATCACGAGATCACGAGATTGCAGGACTTTTTGCTTCAGATTTTTCTCGTTTCTAGCCCTCTGTCACATCCTTCCATCTTGCCCGAATGTAGTTTGCGCCAAGCCCACAACACACAAGTGCGAAGTCATTCTGAACACCTAAATCAGAGTCGCGCACTGGTCGTGGCCTGTGCAGGGGTTACATAATGACTGCTGATAGCCAGAGCATGGCATGATGGGAAGTGAGTCGGTTGCTTTGCTGAGCTGAAAATTTATCTATTATTCAGGTACTGTGCCCTCAAGCCTACTCCCTCATGCCCATCCTCCAGGACAGGACTCTGAATGAGACTGGCTGCGTTACAAGTGAGTGTCTATCATTATGACAGACAGGAGAGAGCAAGAGCTGGACACACAGTTAGTTCAGCTGATATTTTATTTAATATTAATATGTCTGCTCATTCTGTATATAACCAATCATACTTATACAGTATGAGAGCATATAGTGAAAACATTACGCCACAGACGTTCACAATCCAATTTTTGCAGTATGGGCATCAGGTTTAAACCCAAGTGGTTCTCAAACTATGGTCCATGTATCACTGATGGTTTATGAGTACGTTTACTCCTCTTTAATTCTAGAGTTAACCACTCCATTTTATCTCCTCATACATTTTTTTTCTCCTTTGGGTTAGTCCTTTTTTACACCTGAATTATCCCTATAGTCCTTCTATAGTTTTGTTATAGACCTGGTTTAGTTCTGGTGCTACTCGGAAGGTTAATGATTTTATAGATTCTACTTGGTGAAAAGGTTGAACTAAACCACTGGCTTGGTTCATATGCAAAAGTAGAAACAATGAAAAAAGCATAAACACATATTTTCCTTTCCTGTTGATCATCTGATACAGCTCCTCTGTACAGACATTAAAATGGCCTTGATTTAATTTTCGGCTTTTTACATCAAATATATTCATTTTTAGGTAATTTGTGTTAACATCCATCCATAGCTGTTTGCAACAGTCCAATACATTTTAACCTGGTAAAAGATTCAGCTGGATGTCTCTTAATGAATAATGAATGAAAGATAAAACGCTAGTGTATATAGATTTTCCGGAAGTATCCAGTATTGCTTCATCACATCAGCTTTATCCTGTGTTAGTCTAAGGATCCATTAAGAAGCAGCCTCTTCTCTGCTGTTATGCGTCTCAGTGATTATCAGTGGTCATCCCGAGGTCCAAGGGAAGAGGTTATGTAAGGCAATTAGACTCACCCACCGCTCAGCATTATGAGCTTTGTGGTGCTGACAAAGAACTACATATGTCTTCTCTTTGTCACTGTTTACTCTTTATACATGTGTTGTACTGCCTTCTAACAATGAAGGAGTGTTGACTCAGTTGCTGTCTCGATTATTAAATAATACAAGTGAGAGTTAGATGTGGCTTACTTTATGCAATCAAATACATGTCTGGGTAAATATGTTAGTTACTCTAAAAAGCAGAACCTCTACGATCTTTGCAATGTATTCACTTGATAACCCTGAATTTTACAGTTTGATCACAGTTATGTCAACATACAGCACAGTGGGCAAGATACTTCACCCACATTGCAAGTATATTTGTTAATTGCTAGGCTTAGTTTGAGCATTGCACACTTTTTATTGTACTTTCAAATATCATTCTGGTAAATAGATAGATCGATAACATACAGAACCACATCCTGTATTTTTCCATGTTAGATTTCACCCCACTGTTCTTGTTTAGACTGACTGTACACCAGGTCTTGCCCTGTGAGCTGCCTGTGCCCAGAGTGTCATTACTGCAGAGAAAGAGAGAGAGAAAGAAAGAGAGAGAGAGAGGAGAGAGAGATAGAGAGAGAGAGAGAAAGTGTGGCAGTGATCGTAGCCTGGCTGTAAATTAAATAGATGTGTTTCCTGTCTGTGTCTCTGTAATAATCTCACTGCTTTGAGGAGAGCCTGGAGGGATTTGAAGAGTGGACATGTCTCTACAGGAATCACCCTGCGCTGCACATATTTAAGAGGACATGTGGGGATTCAAACGATACAGAAACTCAATAGGTCTGGGATTAGAGTAGTATGGGTTAAAGGGTTTATATTACACTATTTTCTGATCTATGCTATAATGTTGTTTCCTCATCAAAAACACACCTGTAGTTGTGTTTTGTTTCATTCATACGTCTAACACACAAAACTCACAAATTTAGTCTGAGTTCTCCTCTCACACCGAAAACACTCTGTTCCACCTTGTGACTGTGTCATGCATTAATACAGGATGTCCTCCACTTTTTAACTTCATACACCTTCACTAGAATAATTTGGATGATTTTAGCCCTGGAATTGCCAGTCTCTACTGACCTTAAGGTAAAATGTAGCTGTTAACTTGAAAATTATCACTGCATGACATCGCAAGGTGGAACAGGGCATTTTGAGCTTTGGAGATGTAGACAGACTATTAATAAAAGATTCCTCAAACATGTGTGAGAAACAAAACACAACTCCGGGGATGTTTTTGATGTCCACTTTGCTTAATTTACTCATTTGAGCTTTTCCCGTGATTTATATTCCTTGGTCCCACCGCTTGACATAATGTTGTAGCAATAGAGGAAGTGCTAGTCCAAGTTTTTAAAATCCATTTATATTCATCAGAACTGCTTTTATCATGTTAGCATTTAATTGCCATTGCTTCATTTTGTTTGTTGTGCATTATTTTGAAGTTATATAATGTGTGTGTGTGTGTGTGTGTGTGTAGGTGTGTGTGTGTGTGTGTGTGTGTGTGTGTGTGTGTGTGTGTGTGTGTGTGTGTGTGTGTGTGTGTGTGCGAGAGAGAGGGAGAGAGAAAAGAGAAAGAGAGAGAAGGAGGGAGGCATAAAAAGAGAGGGAGCCGAGTGTTTTTCCGGTAAATGGCCCTCTAATGCACCATCATTATTACAGCTCCATCCGGTGTGTGTGTGCTGTCACAGCGATGCTGCTGAGTGACAAAAGAACAAATCCATTTGGGCCCAGTTCTCACGAGCACTTAACTTTCACCTTTAAATCCTTTGAGCAAATGCTGATGGATTTATGTATCTGTGAATGTGAATCTGGTTGAATCCAAGGAGCGCTTTGTTTTTTAGAAGTCACTAATGGAGACACTTTGGTGGCTTGATTGCTTCTAGTACAAATTTATTTTTACAATGGATCTGCACTAGACTGGTTTCTGAAACATAGTAATTGAATTGGTGGGATAATGCATTGGTTCTAAAACCTTTTTAGGCCAGGACCCTACAAAATAACCATGCCACCAACTATGGACCCCCACTGGTGGTATGAAATTAATGCTAATTTCAAACAAAAACGTGTTAAATCAGGATTTGATATTGTTTATTTGAATAGTTTATTGTGTTATTAGGCATAATTTAGCTAAATCAATCATCATTTGCCTCCCGATTCCCACTTTGGGACTCCCCGGGATAATGGAATATAATAGACCACTGTAAACCATGATGAAAAAACATAAGCATTGGCCTCATTTAAAGCAAGTCATGGTATAAATAATTAAGTATACATTCACATTAGTTCATCTATGCAGAAATTTATATTATCTGATTATATTGTTTGTTTGTTTGTTGTTGTTGTTGTATTGCCCTCTCATTGACATGTAGAGACCATGGGGGCGGTCACAACATGCTTTTCTTTAGTCTGATGGGTTTAGAGCTCAGTTGATTTTTACACTTGTGTGAGCCCTGACAGCTGTTTGCTTTATTAACAGAGCCGCAGCATCTGTGGACGGCTCAGCCTCCTCCTCTCTCCTCACTGCCCTCACGCACAGCTCTAACAAGGACACGAGACACGCCTTGCAAACTATATCACCAGCACATCAGTTTACCTCTGGGATTTTATTATATTATGTATTGTTATTATTGTTATATTATATATTATATTAGGAAATATGTTCACTTGATCTTAACAAGTATTATTATTGGTATTTAGTGTAAAACAACACATGGATCATTATTTTACTTTTTGTTGACTGTGAACCACAATACAGATCTAAAACTACGTAAACAGGTCAGCTGACGTTTTGTTCAAAACTGCAGAATTGAGGGGCCCCGGCCACTTTTGGCATTAACATGTTTTCATATTTGAAATGTTGCTGGGTTTTTTTTCATGGTTAAAAGTTAATTTAAGTATATTTGTATCTGTCCCCCTTAAATCATGTGTCCAGTTTGTTGAAAAAAGGTTGAATATTTTGCTGTATGAAGGATTGATTTGTTTAGCAGTTGCGTAATTTCTGCTCTTTACCTTGGTGTTCTCATGAATATGTATGTTGTGACTGTTGTGTATCACTCAGTAGTCACTAGGGAAATTGACATTATTTTGACTTTATTTATTAAAATATTAATTTATTTTTAAGCCTTAAAGTCTGATAGGGCTCAAATCAGTTAACTTGACATTGAATCATATTTCCACCTCCTTATGGCACACAATGATCAAATTAACATATTAACACAAAAACTGTATTCACCCTGAAATAAAACATTGTTTTTTGTTTTTGTTTTTATAAACATGGAGGTCACTTCCACCTTATACATTTGGAGCAGACAAATGCGCTGGGCTCATGTTAAAACTGCTGATCTAAGCACCATTCACAAAGTACAAATCTGGTGCTGTGTTGGAGGTGAAGATATGAGTTTGAGATCTGATGCATAGAGCAGCTGCAGGCCTGACTCATCGTGTGCCTCTGACTTTATAACTGTCATTTATCACCAATTATGTCTTCAGTTTGCAACTTGTGTCTGACAGTGAGTAATTATTAGTCAAGTGTAAAGAAATGAGCACTTAAGCATTTGAAAATACTTTAATATAGATGCAAAAACTGTTTAATCAGCCTACTGCATTTGTCAATTTCAGCATCACAAAAGGCCATCTATTATATATTTAAAAATAATCTGAAAGCATTTTGAAAAAGTCTTAGTAAATCAACTCTGAAAAATGAAAAACAGCAACAATAAAATAAATATTTCTTTTTAGATGAAGGCCTGTCACAATAATTATTATAACAACTTCAATATATGATAGACGGAACAATATTTTTTGGCTCAAGTGAAGATATATTTTTTATTTTTTGTAATACACAATAAGTAAGTTTAACTGTAGGGTCAGCTATAACTCAATATAACTACTAAAAAACAACTACTTAAGTATTTCATTGTGGTGTTTATTCAAATATATTGTACATTTAGACAGGCTTTAATGAGATTATTCTGCTTTAAAGTTGTGCCATTGGCATAACATGGTTTCAATATTATCGTTTATTGGGATATTTTCTAACGCAATATATCACTCTTCAAGTGTACTTTCATGACAGGCCTCTTTTTAACTAAGTATGATTTCATAGAAGATGGTTTGAAGTTATAGCTAAAAGCCATAAAAATAATTCTATAGTTGTGGTTGGTCAATTAGAGCGTATTAAATCAAGTACTAGAGGAGGAGGAGAGGTCAGGAGGTAAAGTTAGAGACGTGCATAGCTGTAGCACCATGGCCTCTCTGGTCTATTTTTAAATCAGTTCTGATGTTTTTGAGGTTATTGTGCTTCCCCAGGAGGACAGAGCTGTCAGCAGAGCAGAGCATGACACAGCCAGAGCTCACACACCATTTCTAGACAAAAGAGAAACTTTGACAAACTAACACAAGCGTTGCCATTGTTTACTCTTGAGATAAAATTACAATATGTTCTAATGGTAATACTATTTTATTCTAATTATAATACAGTCAAAGAGCGAAAGATGATGGTTATTGTATTAACAAGTGACCCATGCATTTTTAAAATTTGTATATGATTTAAAACTAAATATTTTTGCATTCAGCCACATAGATTGTGTTAGTTTAAATAATCTAAGCCACATCTATGAAAAGATCCTGAAACACAGTAGCTAAGGCCTAAAATAATGCTATTTGCACCTATAATGTTTGTGATAAGCTGCTCAGTACCTTTCCCTAAGGGGGAAAAATGAGCTAGGGTGTGGTTGCCAACCGTTTTTGTCACAAGAAACCTCTAAGCTGTATCTCAGACCCCTCAACTTGGGTGCCAGACAAATAAATTTTCTGTAGTAACTTGTTGATTATTACTATTACTGATATGATATTGAGCTCCAGAATCTTCCGAAATGTCCTAAAGGTTGTTAAATTTACTACAAAAAAACAAAAATTCATGCAAATATATTCAAGGTCACCTTGAAAGTACCCCTGTTTAGGAAACACTGGCCTAGGCTCAGTCTTAGTGGAACCATGACTCAGTTATTTTATAGAGGTGGCCATGTGCATACATATTATGTGTCCTGTTTCATGCTGTGTCTCCTCTCCATGAGTCTACAGTGGAGCTGTTCTAATCACAGAGCTGTGACCTTCAGGTGCAGCTGGTCTCTGGAGCGTCGTGGGAGGCTCAAATCATAGTGGAACTGATGGTCCTGTACCACCAGTCCACACATTTAAGAAAACTATTGACTCCTGTGCTGCATGGACAATGATCAAGTTATAAAAAGATGTTTATTCTGTGCAATAATCTATTCTATCTGTTCTTTATGTAAGAATGAAAGAAGCACAAACAATCACTACTCCACTCCACCTCATTCTACAAAAAAATAGGGATGACGTCGCTTTAAGTCATTTTACAAGTAAACTGGTCACATTCGGGAGGGCAACATATCTGAAGTGACTTGTCCCTGTAAATGAGATATAGGCCTAACCCACTACACTTCGGCTGTACTAGCGTTGTCATAATCCAGACCTAACAAGATCTGGATCAAAACTAAACAAAGATCAGGACTAAACCTAAATTATACAACAATACAAGGAGGGTCAGTAGCCTTTGTCAAAACATCCGAACAGCTGTGTGCATTGATATAAGCCAGTATTTTTCAAACTGTACTAATGAACCAATGATACACAGGCTCCTTCGAGTGATACCCAGATTCCTCTTTGCTGAATTTACATTTTTGGGGGCAGGTTTAACCCTAATTTAATACTGGAAGAGTACTATTATGTTATATACATGTACCTGGTTTCTCGTGGTACTCAAAAGGCCAAATATTGTCATATGTGATATTTGCTGATTGCAAATAAGTAAATGTTTATTTCAGCATTTTTATCGTGACATTTGATGCCTTAAATTCTGTTGATGTTGAACAATAATTTCAGTATCTGCTCATGTAGCAGTGAGTGCAGCGGTCCCCAGGCGCTTGGTGCCAGGGGTTGACGTCAGCTGTGACCGCTGAGCACCGCGAGTCAAAGCGTCTCAACTATTCGCACAAGCAAACAAACACAATAATATTTAATCAGGCGCCATACTGCCGCTCCTCCACCACAGTGGCGCTTAGTGGGAGAAAAATACCTTGACTATTGATTCGTCTCACACAATCCACGCTTTTGGTAGTAAAATGGTAGCATTTTACTACCACAAGCGTGGATTGTCTCTGATTGAGACGATAATTGAATGTGTCTAAAAGATTCAAAGAAAAACATAACAGAAAGTCTTTGAAATGAATAGCTCAATCTAAAACCATGAATAAATGAGCTGGAAGACGCTTTCAGTTACAGTGCAGATGCTTGGCAAATGTGAGAGTTCCCCCTACTGGACACATGTGGTTACAGCGTGTGCCATTAAACTCAGCTCTGACTTCAAATACTGGAGAAAAGGAAGCAGATGAAAACTGTCAGTGGCAATGTCTCCATCATCATGTCACAGTTTTCTCTTTCATACTGTTTTTCCTTTTCATGGGTTTCATAATTATGAAGATTGTACCTTTGCTATATTCATTTACAATTTTAAACAAAATATAAAAAAGATTTAATGGAAAAATGTTGCATAATAAAGAAGGTAAAACCAATTATCTGCAAATAAATGTTCAGTAAATTGTGATAGAAGATCATCTAATTGTTATTTTTCCTTATTTCAGAGCTTCTATCAGTTGTATAAAAACACAAAACATTTTCTGCATCTGTAGAATGTTTTTTTTTTTTAATTATGAAAATGTATGTAAAATCCCTCAGTCGTCCAGGTAGAATCCATGGCAAAAAAAATCAAAACAAACTGGGAAAACAATGGGACTAGCCAGGTCAGGTCCAGAGGTGTGAAAACACCCATCATGGCCCTGAATGGATATGCTAACTACTCCCCCACTCCCACTCCAGATTGAATAGACTCACATGACTAACAGAAACTGTTAACAACTCCATATTGTATCACCTGACCAACTGAAACTGTATTTAAATATGTGTGTCTCAGAGTAATTTTCATTGTAATTAAGCTCCTCCCTTCAGGCAGATATAAAGCAGTGTCCGCCAGCATCTGACCAGAACTGAGGAAGCAGCTTGGATGAGCTGCGAAACGTATTCAACCAAATAAACTATGTCCAGTTGACAAATTAAATTTTCTCCTTTTTTTTGCCAATTATGAAAATGGTTCATGCAAAAATACTGTATGTGTACTGACTACATGTATGCCTTGTAGAGCATGTTTTGTGTAGGTAAGCAAGAGGCACATCATGTTAATTTCATGCTATTAATAGAATAAATTACATTAAATCACGTCATATTCTGTAGGTAATGTCTTAAAAAGGGAGGTGTGGGTATTTTCAGAGGTTTGGGGGGGTCTACACATAATCCACGAGCTGATGAACCTGAGGAGTGTATCGCCATGGAAACCTTTGTATCTCTGCCCTGTGATTGGCTGCCTTCTGCGAGTGATAGCCTCATCTATGTCTGACATTATCCAACACTCGAGACATGGAGCCAGCCATGGGACCCTTTACCACAAGAACATCCTTGTTTTACATTGCTCTACTTAATTACACAACACACACAACCTTTGCCCCTGAGGAGAGGGACACTACTTATGACACGCTGGGTTTTAATGCAGAGACTGACCAAAATACTGCCCACTGGAAAATGAGTGTTATCTGTTAAATTAGATATTAGACAAAGCTTTTGGCAATTGACTGTAAACATACTGTTCATTTGGATTTATCTTAGGGAGTTTCCATTCATATCCCTTCAGCACTTTATTACTATCTGCAAATACGTCATGGTTTTATATCAGGCACTGGATTAAAATACAGTGAAATGTTGGTACCTCGCTTTAACCTTCAAAAGACACGCTGAAATCCAAGGGGAGATACATTTCTGCCTCACTGCAGTATTCCCAATGGAGCACTGTACATTCAGGTCCAGACTAACCACAAACAATAACACTGTTGTTTTAGGGCCATCCACTCCTGTCTGTTCCTCTGCGTCACATGAGCAGCTCTGGAGCAGCAGTGGCAGGGCCGGAGCGGGCAGGTGAATGTCAGTTAACCTTTGTGTATGTGGATGGCACCACTGTAATCAGACTATTACTCGCTCATGTGCTCAGTTTGCTGGTAAATTAGTACACACAAATGTTTCTCTTGTAGCAAACCATCACAAATATTCTCTCGATATAGATATCTTTAAGGCCATTTAAAATCTACTGCCAATTGGGTATGCATTGAAAAAAAGCAAATATGAAGTAAAAAACTGTGAGAAACCTATACTTGGGTATAGAAAAATTGTTAGGTACAAAATTATAACTGCAAATATACAGCAAAATCAACTCCAATGCCGTAAAAAATAAGATGACATTGCCATTTGGGAATACTGTCAAATTCACTTCACTTCTCCTTTAATTAATTATTCGCTCCCCTTTTAGACAGTTTTAAGTCTTTTCTATAGTCTTTGTTCTTGTTCTTGTTTAGGTTTGTCTTCCACAGTTAGCCTGCTTTTCTGGTGGATCTAGTCTTAATTGTCTGTTAAAGCTGAATAATTCATAGCTTGATCTATATTCATACTGCCAATTACGTGTGCCATGTGACATTATGAGAAATTATACGTAACTATAGAGTCCACAGTATGTTTTTGACACACTGCCAAGTAATTGTGTCTCTTCACTGTATTCTAACTAATTGTATATTTACTGTCTATGGTTATCACAGTGGCATTCTGTATGTTTATGTTTACATCATTGGGGAGTTTGTTATTTCTCATCTTTCCCTGAGGTTGCCCTTTTGCAGATAGTTATCAGGGTTTATAGTGGTGGTGGGTAGCAGTAGGGCTGGGGGGCACACAGTTCAAGAAGGGGGCAGAAAAATAGGGAAGCTGACGAGAGGATCACCATGGAAACCTTTGTAATTCTCTGCTCTGTGATTGGTCCAGCATCAGGCATCAGCTATTTCTGACATTATCCACCACTTGAGACATGAACACAGTCAAAAATACCACCAATATTTACCAAAACATAGGTGAAATCAGACAGCATTTGTGCATGGGAATAGCAGCACTGTAATGGGATCAATACTTGATCATGTGTCCACTTTGCCGATTGATTTTACTGTTAAAAGAGGCAACTCCTGTAGTAATCACATTCTAAGAGTTAAACTCTTTAAGAGAGTCTAAGAGAATTAATCACTAAAGATGTTTGTTGTCTAACCAAATCTACACAAACCATTTTCCACACATTATAGCTACAGAAACTGAATGACTAAGGACAGTGGTTTTCAAACTTTTCACACCAAGATATTTGGCTTTTTGAGTGCCAATCGATCAAAACCAGGTCTACTATATACATGGTTTGGTAGCTACTTGGTTTAAAATAGGCCTCAAACAAGACAAAAGTAGTTCTGGATTGTGATATCATTCAAAAGCCATGAGACCAACATAATCCCAAAAGAATAAAAAGCCTGAGCACATGAATTATAAAATAAATATAAAAAGACATGTATCCCTAAATATGTATGACACACTCTTAATAATCTTTCTTGTAAACCAAATATAATCCCTATAGATTGAAGTGGCCAAAGGGCAATAAATCATGGAGATGATAAGAATTCAATAGAATAGACACTTAAAGCAGTTTGTCAAGGTGTGTGCTGGTCCGTTTGGAGAATTACAATAGTGAAGTCATATGTCATATTTACATTCATATATAATATCATATTAAGTGAGAACAAATTATAATGCACACAAAGACATTTTAGTTCAAAATTAAAAGCTAAATAAAATGCAATGTTTTCAAATTCACAGATTATCATCTTTAAAATGTGATGAATTAAAATTAATATATGGACCCGAAGCTAAATTATATTGCATTATGTCTTCGGTTATCACACTTATATATGTTTCATTCATTCAATATTTTCTTTCACACATTTGATAATAAACATGGCATTTCCTTACGACCTGTTTTACCATATACAGTATATTTGTGGGTTGGACTATTTGCAAATCCTAATCTTCACTCATTAACATCAACAAACCAGTTGTTTTTTTTTTCTTTGGCTCTCAGCAAATCAATAATCCTTCCGCGTGAGAGGGCTTTCACCGGATAGAGAGAAAGCCAGAGATAGCATAAGACGCAGAAGGCAGCTGCTTGTTGTGGGATAAGGTGTTTTTGTATTGCTAATTATGTGATACTTTTGTTGTACAAAGATCTGCTGTGGCCTAGGAGGAGGATTGGAAAAAGGAAACAATATTTTTTTGGAAATACAAGGAGGTGGCACTAAGACCCAGTGGAGAGGACAGAGCCACCCACCCACTGCCTGTGCACAGCTGTCTGCTCCACACCTCACACGCTGGAGATCTATAGAAGCTTTCTTTCAGACTGTCCTATTTGTAAACAGAAATTTCAGTGCAGCATGAGGGCTGTGAGATATTAGGTGGAGATGGGCGGTGATTGGAGAGGCATGGGGCGGTCGGAGCAAGGAGGCAGGAGGAGGTGATGATGAAGGGGCCAGGTGAGGAGGAGACTGTGCAAAGCCCCCCTTCTTTTGGCTTTACTACCGCCCAACCCCACTCTGCTCACAGACAAGACAAGCCAGACCTCTGCTATTACACAGGAGCAGCAACAGGACACTGTCAGGTATGTGCACACAGCTAATGACACTAATGACTCATTATATCAGTTTAGTATTTCAGGCCAAGCATGTTCATTTTCTTGAGTTACATGTTTTGTTTGAATAATTGTACACTAAATGCAAGTAGTAGAAAGTGTTTTATCCTGAAACAAACAAGAGGCTGTTTTCCTCTGGCAGTAAACACAGTGTCATGTACATATGATAGGGTCATAAGGTTTCCACTTAGGGACATGTTCTAGTGCATTAAAATAGTTTTATTGTTTGTATTGGAAAATAATGGCATTAACATGCTTATAGTTTGTGGAAATTATACGTATTATTATGTGGATGATAGCATCAAACTATATGTGATTAACTACAGAATCTGTACTTGGGTTTTAAGTATTAAAAGTTTTGCCCTTGATACTATAATAATATGAGACATAATGTACTTAGAAGATCAAGTTGAGTTTTGCTGTGAAAATTATATTTTATTAAATTGCTTTTCTGATGTTGAGACGTTGATAAATAACTCTTGTCTGTATACAATTCCATGCCATTGACTGTGAGGCAATAAATAAACTGTCATTGTGTACAAATGAACAACAGAAACAAAGCATGGATGAAAATACTGCTATAATTATTATAATTAGTGGTAGCAGTACTATTAGTTGTAGAAATAGTAGTAGTAATAGTGATTATTTATTATTACTTATTTTTATGTGGTTTTAATTCATAATACAAACACTAAAATTGTAACAGTTCTTATTTGGAGGTTATTTATTATGCAGAAGCTAGACTTATTCATCTGACCTAATCCTCGCCGGCCTCTTGACGTATGTGTCCATCAGCTGTCTGTCACACTTGTGAAATGGAAAACACAGTCCATCCATGAGGGCGGACAGTGTATGGAAATGTACCACACACTGTAGTGCTCTGCATGAGGTTGTGACCATAAACACAAGCAACGGACTCTTCTCTGACAACCAGAATACTATTATGGGAGATGGATAGAGCATGATTGATAGACCAAAGCAGAACTACTATGTGTGTTTGTGTTACACAACTGGTCCTTGTGGTCAGTGAGAGATTGGCTTGGAAATGGATAAGTTTTAGTTGAAGTTCTTTAGGTTTTACGATTTCAAATGTTGTGTTTTTTGATTACACAACAGTCAAGAAGTTTATGTGTAAGAGGTAATAGCCAGGTCTGGAATAATATCATTTAATTGTTGCTGTCAAGTACATGCAGTGGGATGCAGTGGTCCAGTGTACTGAACAACAGCCATGTCAAAGGAATAATAATGTCAAAGGAAGCCTGTCAAATGCTGTTTTGCAGAAAGGACTCAAAAGCGCTATATTGATTAGTTCATCACTCATGCAGTGATAAGGCTGAGTTTTGCAGTTTATTTTTAATCCAGTTTCCTTCTAGATTCCGTAAGATCGACATATGGTCCACTCTATGCTTTTAGTTTGTCCCTGGGGCAGCTGCCCTCCAAACACGCATCTGAACATGCCGATGTCTGAATCAGGGAGAGAAGTAGGTTTATGTTTTTGTTGGAGAAAAACACAAAAGAAGTCATAGCAGTCAACATTTTTTGCCTGTATAAAATAAGATGCGAGAACTTCTGACCACCACATTCACACCTCCAAACAGAGAAACATTTTTTTCTTAACGTAGCTTGGCTTTTGAAGGGAAGGAAACCTACAAGTATGACTTTTCATTACAATCAATCAGTAAATCAGCATGGTTGCCCTCCAAATGGCAAAGGCTCTGTGGCAGTGGACAGTGTCTAACTATGTTCTGTTTCTTATAGATCTTTAAAGCTGGATGTGTATCTGTGGGGCTCCGGTCGGTTGGCTTCTCCAGAGATCATCTGCACTGCTCTGGCCTAGATCCAGCTGCCCATGGGCCGCTGCAGCCTCTGAGCTTTTCTGCAGCACCCTACTACAGGGGAGGATGGGTGATGGGCCCGTGACACTAAGCGGACTTTCTCATCCCATCCTCTCATGGAGCATCCCATCACAGCCAGTCCCCCCTGGAACACCTCTCTGTCCAGGCTGCCCTTCCTGCCGGCGCTGCTGCAGACACAAGCGACGCCTAATGGGAGCCAGCCCGTGGTCAGTGATCCCAGAACCAGAGTGGACCTGAACCAGTCTTTGGCCCTGTGTGCCATGATTGTAATGGACGTCCTGGCTGTGGTGGGGAACCTGGCTGTGATGGTGGTGATCAGCCGGACGCCTCAGCTGCGGAAGTTTGCCTTTGTGTTTCACCTGTGTTTGGTAGACCTGGTGGCCGCGCTGGTGCTCCTGCCCATGGGGATGCTCTCTGATCGAGTTGTGGTGAATGAGACCCTCTGCCGTTGCTACCTGTGCCTCTCTGTGTGTCTGGTGAGCGCTGCCATTCTCACTATCTGTGCCATCAACGTGGAACGATACTACTACATTGTGCACCCCATGCGGCACGAGGTGAAGATGACGGTGGGAGTGGTGGTTCTGGTGCTGGTGGTGATTTGGTTGAAAGCAGTGCTCATGTCTGTGCTGCCACTTCTGGGGTGGCTGCTACAGGGCAGTCAGGGGGCTCCTTTGGACCTTGTCCCTGGTCAGAGACAGTGCTCCCTTCATTGGACAGGTGGACAGCTCACACGTATGCTCTTCATGGACTTCTTTAGTTTTATTTATTTTTTGTGTCCGGTGCTGGTCATCCTGGTGGTGTACTGTAACATGTTTAAAGTGGCTCGCGTGGCAGCCATGCATCACGGACCACTGCCCACCTGGACAGAGTCGTCCCGGCAACGCTCAGAGTCCGTCAGCAGTCACTCTACCATAGCAGCCAGCCTGAGCGGGACAGGGGCGCGCACCACCCCTCAGAGGATGTTCAGTGGGGGTAAAGCTGCGGTGGTGCTGCTGGCGGTGGGGGGTCAGTTTGTATGTTGCTGGCTGCCGTACTTCTCCTTCCACCTGTATTCAGCCACAGTGTCAGCCTCACCCCTTGCCCTGGCCCAGCTGGAGGACGTGGTTACATGGATCGGATATTTCTGCTTCACTTCCAACCCCTTCTTCTATGGCTGCCTCAACAGACAGATCCGGGAGGAGCTGGGCAGACACCTTGCCTGTCTGTTCAAGCGCGCAGGGCGTGGGGAGGCGGAGCAGCTTCCCAGCAGAGAAGCCTCCATCGAGGAGAACTTCCTGCAGTTCCTCCAGGGCACGGGCTGCAGCCTGGAGCCCTGTAACTCCCACAGCAGAGCCAGCCCTGAGCCCGGGACAAAGGGCCCGGCCGAGCCCACGGACTGCACCATCCCAGGGCAGATCCTGGAGGAGACCTCAGAGTTCATTCAGCGACAGCAGCTGAACAATGATGTGCATGGATCAGAGAGAGGCTTCAAGACTATTCCTGAACTGTAACCAGTGTACTGTTTGTTAATAACCACTGATACATTTGGTATATTCCTGTTTTATAAGTAAATGAATACATCTCTTGTTCTGCTCTGAGACTGCTGTAATGCTAAACCACAGAACACAGACCCTTCTGTGAAGAATTCTAGTTATGGAGCTCTTCCATGAAACTGAAGCTGCTCCTCCACATATGTGCTCTCCTGCCGGACAGCGCTCGGCACTGGGCCCTTCTTTTCCACACATTGGGTTATTTACTGTCATGAAGTGTTAACGCTCAGAGTCCTTTACAGTCATTATGGAGAAGAATCCTTACACTGCACACACAAACACAAAGGACCTTTGGAGACGTACTATTTTCAGTTTTCTGTATGTTGGGTTAATGAAATCCTTTGTCTCACTAGACTTGAACAGCCCTGACCTGACCATCACTTGTTTGACCTGTTTTGTTTGGACTAAAAATAACCTACAAGAAGTTACAAACTACAAAGAGCTTTTCGAAAGGTAAACTGTTAGTGAACTTAATGGGCATATGACAGGTTAGACAAGGTTGGCGTAATTAAATAGAACCTTTTTGAAAATCTTGTTTTATCTGGTTTGACCATTTTGACTAAGAATACTAGTATAATTTGACTTCTGGGTTGGCAGCATGTGACATGTGAAGAGATAATTCCATAACATACATTTTATTTTGTTAAATGAAGCCTGGTGAATTTACAGATGGATATTGATGTAATTCTGTTCCATATGCAACTGATATTTTTACAACTCAGCGGGACTTCCTGTCATTTTCAACTCATTTTATTCTTCACAAACTGCTACTTATTTCAGTATTATCCCACAAAACTAAGTAGTAATATTTAGAAAAATATTCAAACCTGTCATATGCCTTTTAAGGATGCGTTCACAAATGCATACAAAACTAGGATTTAGTTGGGACTAAAACTGAGCTAGATCTGACAGGAACTAAATCAGGGCTAGAACAAGACTGAACCATGTCTACATCTGGACAAAAAGTAACCAAAAAGTGCCCCTCAAATTCATACAGGAGTATTTTTCTACACAAAATACCATACCAGTACCATTCTAATATTTATTGCCTCCAATGGGATCATTTTCCTGCTGGCACTGGAGGCACACAGCATGTATTTACCCGATTCCAGGAACATTATTATCATGTCTTGTGATTATCACCTACACTCCAAATTCAGCTCACATTAGGAGGCTCGTGATTTCGCCCCATTTTACCCTTAAAGACAAACAATGTGACTACGGTTTCATTTTTATGGCTCGGATGGTTTAAAGGACCTTTTGGAGTTATAAAAACAACCTTCACAGAACAAAAGTGGTTGTGTTAGGCTGGTACAAGACGTGGCAGGGAGTGGACGGGCCCTGCTATGTCTGCCTGTTTACACGTAAATACGGCACAAGTGTGAGTGTAAACATGATGGTTTGTTGTGGCTACATGCGGCACAGGTGTAACACTGCTTATACATGTAGAGCTTATGCCGTTTCAGAGCACCAAAAAATGCATAGAATTTTAAACTAGTGTTGTCATTATACTAAAATTTCAAACTTGATTTTGATAGGCTTGATACTGATTCTCTTTTTTAGACAATAGACTTCAATACAAAAAATATTCTTTACATTACTATGTGGCACTAGTTCTGAAAAGCTCAGGATCATTCTAAAACTGTTTAAGAAAGGTACAGTTTTGTCCTGTTAATGTGATTTTTTTGTACTGATACTCATTCAGTCTGGATTCAACACCAGTTTTAGTATTGATCTATTGAGTGTTGAGTATCTGCTATTCAATACTTTTGACAACCCTATTTTAAACTAACAAATATTTTAGTATTATAGTAAATTGAAACATGACAGGGTGGCATCTGATACATAAATATTTACCAGGTCTGAACCAGGACTATGGAGGAAACTACTGTAGATTAAAATAAGCAGTACTGTAGGCCTAAATCTTTTTCACATCATATCTTTATTGGGGCAATGACTTCAATTTTTCCTTGCCAAATGCTGCTTCACTCATCTCAGGTGGAAAACAATTTGCACAAGTCTTACAACTTATGATGTGATGAAACAAAAACAACATTGCAAAACATTTATGGACTAAACCACTTCTCCTTCATGTATTTTGGATGCTCACCAGACTACCCTGGCAGGATCACAAGACAAGAACACATGGCATAATAAAAGAGACCTAAAATTCACTGGGAGTTAAACTATAAAGGCCTCTTTGTCAGGGCAGGACTTTATGTTCCTAAGTTGTTTTTTTTAAATATTCTCACACAATTGTCATATCTCGCTGAAAAGCAGCTACATCCTACTGCCAAACTTGTATAATATGATAAGAAAGGCACTAATAAAACTGCATTGTTTTGTATACAAAATCCAGATTAAACTAATTCCTATTTGGTGGTTTTCAATTAGCTGCAACCAAAAAGACCTTGACCAATCAGATTACTCACTCTAATCTCCATTTCTGATGCCATCTGTTGATAAGCTAAACATTCCTAGTTTGTAAAATATCCTTTGACCTCTTCAGGTTTTGTTAATGGTAAAAATATTGTATTTTACAGTTTTGTACCTGGAGTGGGATGTTGTAGCTTGATTTCTGTAAAGGCTTGTTTTTGTCAGTTAAATGAAATGATTAAAGAGAGAGACGGTGAATGCATGGAGATGGTGAGTTATTGAGAGGAAGGAGGGGGATGAAAGGGGCATGACATTTAAAGGAAGGTGGACGCCAGCTCAATATGGTTTATCTGTGGCTGACGTCTGGTGGGTAGTCAGTGGTGTCAGTTAGTTTCTTAGAACCATGACTGAACCCGGACTAAACCTGCATAAAAGCATATACATTCAACAATGTTGGCCAGGGATATCTAAACTAGGTATCTACAGTATATAATTCATATTAAAAAATAGGTGTATTCACTATTGAATATTTTAAAAGTGTCATGTGTCACAGATATTGTTCAAAGTGTGCTTGTTACTGTTTGGCCATAGTGGGAAAGCAGCACTTCATGCAACATAAATATGAGAGGTTCACTGGAAGCCAATAGAATCAAGACAGCTCCTGTGGTCCAAAAAGATCCAGACCAAAAAGATATAGACCAGTGTGCCCATATTTTTGCATAAGCATAAAGCAGAAGCTAAACTGGACTATGGTTATTCCCGCAGCTATCCTGATTGCTCTACAAACATAGGCCTAAATGAAAAATATAAAGTGTTTACGAAGTAGGCCTAATAAGAATGTAGCCTAACTATTTCAGAAGTTACCAAACATCACCTCCCAGGTCACACCGCAGCCTTGTGAAGGGCATCTCCCTCTCCTCATGCCGTGTGACTGTCAAGCTTCCTGTAGCCGCGGTCCTGCTGCTCCTTTGGGCGAGACGGTGCCGTGAATCACCGCTTTCATGTGCGGCGGAGAAGGGCGCCTCCTGCTGTGCACAGACAGGCGCACAGTTCAAACAGACCTGCCCTTTGCCTCTTGGCCTGTGGCCGCCGGCATGACACGGGCAACAGTGTCTAAACAATAGACACCATTCTACAGGATGAAACACGCCTGGTTTCAAACACGTGGAAAGAGGAAGTTGTGTTGTGAAATCACATCACGTGGCTTTTCTTTGGCATCAGTCGCTGTTGTCATGGTAACCGGAGACTGAAGATGAAAAGAAAAATGGTTTACAATTTAGAAAATAGGGTGTAGTAGTGTATGCTATGGGTCTACTCTATGGGGAGTAGCTAAGAATAGGTAGACTCACTATTATGGTGTTTTTTGTTTTTGTTTTTTGAACCACCGGTCAACACATAGAGCACATACAGTTACGTACTGGTATACTGTCTTGGGGACACTCGATAACATATTAATCTTAACATTTTGGGCCAAAAGTAGGCCTATATAGTATACAACGTGGACAACAAATGAAGAGATGCAAATACGACTTTGCTTATAACTTCACTAAACTAAATTGCAAACTCGATAACTTTTCTACTGCTGTAGTTCTGTACAGAAATGAGTGAGGGCGCTCTCACATCACAAAAAGACGTTTACCGTAGAATAGTAAGAATCAAAAAGGAATTGTTTAAAAGGCAAACTTTAACTTGACATCAAGCACATGTCCGCCAACAGAAATGCAAGACTGGTGGAAAGTGTAACATCTTTGAAAAATAATGTGCACCCTGGTTCAGACTTGTGAGGCTCAAAGGGGCGTTGAAATAATGCATGACAACTACATTTCCCATCATGCCTCGGGGGTATCGATTTTCCGTCTTCATAGCGGTAGCGCTTTCTTGGTCCATTGCAGCAAAACTCGGATGAGTTGCCGTTAACTTCTGTCAGTGATCGCATGTCATTCCAGTATCTCACTACCGTATTTATTTTAGATACACTCTGTAGGCCACTTATTACACATTTTGATGGTGTTTTTTTCTTCCTGAGTTTGAAGAGTCTCTACCTGGGCGCGGGACTGAACCAGCGCTCACTGGCAGCATCAGTTTGTGCGTCTTTCTGGACAGAGCCGAGACAAGCTCCGCTTCTGACAACGCCTTTCACCCCGATGTCCGCTTCCTCCAAGTAGCAGCAGTCTGGAAAAGTTAACTCTGCAGTGGCTGTTGAACGGGACTGTGCCGCTTGACAGCTTATGAAAGACCGACATTCTCCCCACACATACAAAAAGAGAAATTATTTGTGCGTAAAAGTGTAGACATGGGCTGCACGATCAGCGCCGAGGACAAGGCAGCGGTGGAGAGGAGTAAGATGATTGACAAAAACCTACGAGAGGACAGAGAGAAGTCTTCCAGGGAAGTGAAGCTGCTGCTATTAGGTATGGAAGTCGATTTTATGGTTATAATTTACTTTTACTACTATTGTGATTTGTCACGCATAGTTATATGCTATAGTAAAATGTATAACTAATGGTAATTTACCCATCACCCAACACTTAAAAAGTCATACATCGAGTGTCTTTGTTATGACTGTTTTACATTAGGTTGAATTTGTTTACAACGGGTCAGAATGAAACGTATTTGAGCTGTCACTTTGGCTAGACTCGGTTCTTATACACAGACAGTGGGAGGTAAAATGACACACAGGGTGTTGGCTGAGGAGAAGTGCCAGCGGGGAATGAACACAACAATCTACCCTTCAGACTGTTTATGCTGTCAACTTTTCAACACAGTTATGATCTCCATATCCGACTGGTTTTATGGGAATAATTTCCATTCAGTATACATGTAGGCATACAGATTTTTAAGTTTTTGAGTGGGATGAGTAAGAAAAAATTCCCAACCACTCACATTTGGGGAAAGTCTTCTTACTGGAACCTCAGAAATTAATTGAAATATAAATCTTATGCCAAACCAGCAAACATCTTTTAATACCAAATGTTGCTTCAGCATGGTTGTATTTTTGGTCCAGGTGCCTGTAGTTAGACAAACCATTTTGGTTTTGCACACTGTAATTTTGGTTTATAATCGAGAGAACATACATTGTGAAGAGAGCCTGACAAGAAATGCCCTGGCCACTTTGGCTTCTGGCAGCGTTGTTATTATCTGCTCATGTGTTGGAACTAATCTTTACAATCCTCTACATTAGCATATAGAAAGATAAATGTTTCTTATTTAATTTGTTCGATTTTAGGGTTAGTCAGCCCACAACTCCACCATCTCCAGATCTGAGATTTGTTCAAAAGACAAAACTTCCATGGAGAATTACTGTATTATAATGATAATTTTCCGGATAGTATCTCACTTGAGGCCTATATCGTAGACTCAGATCTTACCTGGAATATTTATATGATGATGTACAATGAATTATTCATCAAAATATCTATAAATTTAATGCATAGTCAGAGTCCCATGACTGAGTGTTTTTAAAGACCAGTTTTGGTATTTGCTTTCTTTTCAATGGGCATCTCATGTCAACCGTAATGTTTATGCCATTTAAATTACCATAAAAGGGACTGATGAAGGGTTTGCAGCTTGTCCCCTGGTTTCAGCTGTTAAGCAATAACTTAAATAACAAGATGATAAGCTCAGAAGATATTTGTGGATGGGAAAAGGTGTGAGGAAAGTTCTAAGGAAGAGAGAACTACTGTGCAAAATCAAATACAAAAAGACATGAAATGATACATATCTCTGAGGTGGGATCTCAGTGCTCTATAAACCCACGTATATAGATAAAATAAAAAAATGTCACTTTTGTAACCTTTATACAATCTAGACGAATAGCCATATGGTACCAGTTAAGCCAGTAATAGTTTTAATAGATGGCAGAGGACCAGTCAAAGCGTAGGACAGCGGAGTATCTCTTCCTCATTCGCTGTTTGGTTTCTGTAACATGATCTAATGTAATGCGATTACCAGTGGCCCCAGCAGTATTTCTCAAAGTGATGCCAGCACCCAGCACTTTATTAAATGGGTGATTTTAAAGTGCAAATGTTGTTATAGAATCCATTCCCAGGGAGCAGGCAGTAAATCATAGCACCAGCACCTACAAGCACCACTTCGGATTATAAGGCTGGCATTTTACATGGGCTAATAATGTATACTTTATCATCCATAGTTGAGGTTGAATGAGGACTTCTCTGCAAGAGGTCATTAAAACTTCCCACAAATGCAGCAAGTACTTGGTGTCCTCAGCTCCTGTATCCAAAATAGGATGAACTATAAAATTGTCAGTGATGCAATAATAAAAATGAAACTTTTTTGCTCTTTAACTTTTATTAGGTTGTAGTTATGTTTAGAAAATGCCTCAATTTGTACCATACATTGGTGAATTTCAACCTTGAACCATTATATAACATACCATTACAGAACATCATTATAGATTCACTGTCTTCTTAAGTCACACTGCAATAATGTAATAATGAATTGTGCTACTTTTGTTAAGTTTTTCTACTGTGACAAAAAGTAAACCAAAAGATTAGACTGCTTCTTTCTATACAGATGTGATGTTAACTATTACTGTAATCCAATCTGTATGAAAAAAAACAAAAACTCGTAAGTATCCAAACATACCAAATCTTAAACAAAACAACTTTGCTTTGTCTTTGATCATTTGTCATTAAAATATATTTCTTTTTGCAATCCAAACAAGAAAACAATACATAAAACAACACATGGATGGCAGACAGATTGGCTATGTAAGAGCGTTTTTATGCTCTGAGCCTGATCTAGGAGATATGCCAGGACAAAAAGCTGCTCTTAACTGTACTTCCTCCCATTTCTGAGTCACCAACGTGTGCCCATTCATCAGATGCTTACTGGCTGCTATTGTGCTGAGAGCTTGTGGCCCATTGTGTTTTATGCTTCTATTTTAGCAGAAGGGAAAAAACAGAATAGGTTAGCTTGTGTATGTTGGAGCAATTGGAAATGGCTTAAAATTACTGTAGTGAAGTAAAATACAAATGACCCGAAATCCTTTTGTGCGGGAGTGGTCATTTTCAACCACAAAAAAGTGAAGCAATTTTTTCCGAGTGCTGCCCTCTTCCTCTGTCTGTGCTAAATTAGATTTATGGGGGAAAAACAAAGCACGGATCGGCTATTTTCCTAATGCAAAACCACCAAAACTGAAGGGACCAATGCACACGCTTGACTTAGAAACAGCTTCCAGTGATTTTTAAATATCTGCATTTTAGATTGTGGTTAAATGGTTCCTGGTTTGGAGACATTGTGTGGTTTTGGATGCCTCTGTCTGTAACAGTGGTGAGTAAGCTGGCAGAAGGCCATAGCTGATAATGGGCCAGAAATGCTGTGAATGAGAGAGTTCAACAGTATCCGCCCCCCCTCCCGGTCTGAGAGCATAAATCTCATTTGGTGCTGTTAAACCAGAAGAATTTACGGGTTTAAATCTTGTAGACAAGCATCGGGACACATAACTGCGCTGCTAACTGTGACTAAATGTATAAGGGCAGGATTCCCAAATGGGCCGAGGCCAACAACAACAATACTACAATGACTTATCTTAAATCATTTTCCATGCAGACCCAGGCTTTCTATTTAGTTAAGCAGCACTCCATATTTCACATTCCTTTGTGTAAAAACATCTTCATACTGTGGTCACTAATTACTGTCTGTGGGTATATTAGGAAAATTGTATTACAGCCAGTGGAAACTCGCTTCACATGTTGATAGGAATAATTTCGCATAATAGCTTAACTTAGGCGTAAATCTTATTCAATTATACTTAATTTACACAAACTGGTACATTTAAAAAGGAATATGTTAGAGATTGGTTGATATGGGGTTCTTCATGACTGATGGCAAAACCTTTTTTTAGAATCCAGAGCAGCTGTTGGCCAATAACATCTGCTAATATTCTGAGGCTGATATTTGGAACAGATTTTAATAATTTTCCCCAAAACATTTGATTTATATTTGAATATGCAATTACACAACTCAGTTACTGTCTAAACAATCCACAGTCCTGTTTTACTACAAATCTTCACTCACATTTAGCATAGTGTGCGTTCTTTGAGCTGAAGGGTTCAAATAAACCTTTGCCTTTTCTTTAAGCAGGTGGTCAGCCCAAACAAAATATTGGCTGGAGATTTATAGCCAGTGCTCTAAAAGTGCAAAGATCAGCCAAACGATATATCTGTCTCTACATATGTGTTTGACAAGTTTTTAAAGTGGAATTCAGTTTGGTGAGTTGATAGCCATGTGTTGTTAGAATGGTTGTAACTTTTAATGTTGCTTAGAACGTGCTGCGCTCTAGGCTTTTAGTCAATCACCAACTTGTTATTTGATAAGATATCTCCTCTCTAATGGACAATGAACTTCCTTATGTGGTAGTTACTTTACCAGAATCATGCTAAAAAGTCCTAAAAGTTCTGGTCCAAGCTTCAACATTACACCATTTATCTACTGTATTTGTTTATATTTTTGGGGCTGACATGTTGACAGGGTTTGTTATTGTAATTGATGCATTGGTGTCTCTGGTGGAAAACGCTGCCTCAGCCAAAAGCTTGACAACTGTTTCCTGTTCAACTGATTGTTGGGGCAATGCAGTGATTGGGCCTTATGGTGAAACAAGTTCAAATTCTTACACAAATGCTCTCTGGTTCTCCTGTTAGCGTCACACTGAAGTTTACACAGTTGCATCATCTGTTTAATGGGACCACATGACTCTGCACATGTCTCTTCTGCTTCATGAAAAAGCAGTTGCTGGTCACTGATTGTAGATTCAGAACTACTTATGGTTGTTTGAATATGGAGCATTCAAAATACACACACAAATAATTTCTTGTTTTTGACACATGTTGTTGTATACTGTATCAGATTCAAAGCCAGTTATTCAGTAAAAATGAGAGACAATACAATTTACAATAATCCCTGGTGTGCACATTTACATAACTATTTCTGTATTTTTTCAGGTGCTGGTGAATCTGGGAAAAGTACAATAGTGAAGCAGATGAAGTAAGTGCATACTGAAATTGGTCACTTCTCCTCTACTCTATTTCCAGGAATTGTATATTTCAGTTCCTTTAACTGTCATTATTCATTATATGCCAGAACTATAGCAAGTCTCTTGTAATTGTGATAACAATTACATTACATTACTACAACTATTACAATTATTGTATAACAACAGGTTTTATTATCAGTTAGCATTAACTTAATGATATATGATTGCCCAATGATTGCCCAATCTCATCTGATCTTGGAAGTGAAGCATGGTTGTGCCTGGTGAGTGCTGGGAATATGTATTGTAGTGGAGTAAAAGTGGTTTCGGCTGGGACAAATAAATACTGTTTTTGTCACAATAAGAACATTTGAAGTACGATGTATTGTGCCGAGGGTGTCCCAGGTGTGTGAAAGGAGGAACTCTCCATCATCACGGTTTATGTTCATCCAGCTTTTGAACTTATTTTCCGATCCAATGACCCGCGCCCTGTCCCAATCCATAATGTGGTTATTTCTTTTACAGTGGTCTGATATGGTGGATTTTAGGTTTTCTTGCCATGCTTTGTCTTTGTCTGATGTGAAAAGCCCGGCCCGTTTCCCCTATGTATGATTTATTGCATGATTTGCATTGGATTTCGTAGATGGCGTTGCATTTTTGTTTGTGTGGGATTTTATCTTTGGGGTGTACTAGCTGTTGGTGGAGTTTTGTGTATGGTTTGACTACAGTGCTTATGTTGTGTTTTTTCATGGCTCTCTGGATGGGTTCAGTTATTTATCTAATATATGGTAGTGTGACTGTGTTCTTGTGATCCTATTGCCCTCTATTGGTTTGTTGTGTTTTTTGTCGGGGTTTGTTGGTTTTATTGTTGACTTGTTGTCTGCCTTTGTTTATGGCCCAGTTGGGATATTGACATTGTTTGAGCGCTTGTATGATGTCTCTCCTCCTCTTCCCTGTCAGTTTGGTCTGTGATGAGTGTGGCCCGTTCGGATAATGTCCTTACTACTGAAAGTTTATGTGCAGTGGGATGTTCAGATGTCCAGAGTAGATATTGGTCGGTGTGCGTGGGTGTTATTTTGATGCTGCCGTCTGCGATGTGGTGGATTTTAATGTCCAAAAATGCTATTGCTCCATCTTTCTCCTCCTTATGTGTGAATTGAACGTTACCAGTACTGTCCTATGTGTTGAGATGGTCCATGAGTTCTTGGGTGTGTCCTTGCTGTATTTTTTCCAGAAAAGTTAAACGGCATTGTGGGGGTGCTGAGTTGAATGCTTTTTGTTCCAAGTCCTCCATGAAAAAACTGCTCATTATTGCGGATAGTGGATCTCCCATTGCGAACCCCTCCTTTTGTCTGTAAATGATGTTATTGTATTGGAAATATGTAGATTTGGCCATGAAGTGTAATAGTTGTGTAATGTCTTCAACAGTTAAGTTTGTGCGTTTTTTGAGTGTTTTGTCCTTTCTGAGTTTATCCTGTACTATGTGTAGTGTGACATCCACGGGTTTTTTGGTAAAAAGTGAGATGACGTCATGTGATATGAGTATTTCGTCCGGTGCTACTGTGATGTTTTTTTTGTTCCTGTGCCAATTGTTTTGCGTCGTTGCAGTGGAATTTTGTTTGACCGATGAGTGGTTTTATTATTTCGACCAGGGCTTTTGACAGATTGTACGTGACTGAACCTATACTAAACCTATACGTGACTGAACTCCGTAAATGCGAGGGATGATGCTGGCTGTTGGGATTAGATCATTTTATGTCTCTCTGGTGCTTTTGCCTGTTCTGATAGGGATTTAAGTAACACATTTAGGGCTCGTTTCCTTTCTTCTTTTGGATTCCTTTTGATGGTTTCATTGGTGTCGGTGTCTGCTGTAGCTCTTCCATTTTCCAGTATAACTGTTGTCCTTCCTTTACCTGTGGGTAGAATAATCCCACAGGTAATTATTCTAATTATTCTTAATTCTACCCGCAGATAAAGGAAGGACAACAGTTATATTATATTAGTCTTTATTGTACCCGCAGATAAAGGAAGGACAACAGTTATATTAGACACAAAAACATACAAACAGTATGTCTGCTCTACTAGCAGACACCGACACCGATGGGAGGTGTGGTCAGTCTGAGCGACCTGCCAGGTCAATCAGGTTGACCACACCTATAGGAAGTAAGAACAGATGATATACAACACGTCACCACCAACACCGGTGACAGTTCTGAAGATGGCTTGCAGCTAGCAGCCGAAACATGTCAACAAGGTAAATACACTTTACCGTATTGTGAACCCAAGGACTTACTGTAGTAGTTAGTTTGTATCTGTAATGAGCCATAGAATTTATGTATTCAACCCTCCACAGCACAAATATGGTACAGAAACATACCAAAATGTTTCTCGATAGTACAAAGAAAAAGTTTCCATGATAAATATTGACCCCCAAAATGTTGTTCCACCTAATAATTGATAAGTTGATATAGTAATTATCATGACAGGCCCACACATCACCCAAATTGCCACATGGCTCTAATCTGGCATGTTTATAGCATGAATATGACAACTGTTGAGAAGCTGGTCTGTTAGCAATGCTTGTCCAAAATTAATCATCATTAGCCGTGCCTAAGAGTTATTGTAGCGACTATTTTTGCAAACCACCTGATTTTTTTCTGCTGTGAATCGATTTTGCAGTCCATGTCTCAGTGATTTACTAAATGGTTTTATGTAATACTCCTACATCCCCATTTAACAATTTCTCTCCATGACATTGACAGAGGACTCCCACTCCTAACAGCTGACAGTCAGAGGTTAATAGCGTGATGATACAAACTCGGTTCATATTTGAAATACCTCAGTTTGCTTTGGCAGAAAATGAAGCTTTCTTTTCCATAACATGTGAAACAATAGTCACAGAATAGTAGTTGGTGCGAGCCTGGCAGCCACTGAATAGATTGGTAGTTCCCACATTAGCCATGTGGCATGCTCAGTGAGGTGCAAACTCCAGTGATAATGATGACAGATTTCTCTCTATTTCTCACATATTATCCCCACTTGATTGTTTATTGGGTTGTGCAGGATCTTTGGTAAAGTTTTTTATTCTGTCTGTTGCAGAATCATTCATGAAGATGGTTACTCAGAAGAAGAATGCAAGCAGTACAAAGTGGTGGTCTACAGCAACACAATACAGTCCATAATGGCCATCATCAGAGCAATGGGCCGCTTGAAGATAGACTTTGGAGATCCAGCTCGAGCAGTATGTTATGAAACTTTTCACCTCTTATTTTTTCTTTACCAGTACCACCTCTTTTACGGTACCTAAACAATAAAACAATAAATAATAATAATAATTATTATTATTTATTTATTTTTTCATTACCATTTGTTTTGTTGCTCTGTATTATAATATATAGTGATGTATGTGGATCAACAAAGTTTGTCTAAAGGCTGCCAGACACTACAGGAGAATTTGCCCGATTTTGGCTGTGATTTGCTTCTCCTCAAGGCGTGACCCGACTTTGTGTCTTCATGTGCAGTTTTGGAGCCGCAGTGCGCCACATGTGTGTGGTGTTAGTGTGACTTTGAGCTGCACTGTCATATCGTAACATCAGCAACGCTACGGTAACAGCCAATAAAACAAAGCGTCAGGGTGACAGAGTGACGGACACACAGGCGCAAGATACAAACTCAGGAAATAGAGAAAATATTGAGAAGACTTTATTTGTCACCTCTCGTAAAGCTTTAACTTTAAACTGTAGCATTTCATCCACATTATCCATAGAATTTGCCCCCCGCAAATAATGACACCCAGTCCACAAAACCGCACCCAACTTTGTAGCCTGTGATATGCAGCCATATCCCACTGCAGTCTTTGCGATCAGAGATTTAAAATGTCATAAGATTCTCCTCATATCTGTGGTGTGCACTTTTTGTACATTTAAAAATCATTTAAGACAGAAAAATCCTGTAGTGTGTGGCGGCCTTAAGTTTAAAACATTTAACCCATTTTGCCTATGTATTCTGTCAGTCTGCCCATACAAAACCATCATAGTTTACAATCACCAGGTGTGGAGTGAATGAATAATGCAATGTAAAGCAGCTTTGAGTATCCAAAAGAGCGGCATATAAATCAAATGCATCGATATTATTATTATTATTTCTCCAGGATGACGCCCGGCAGTTGTTTACGCTGGCCAGTTCAGCAGAAGAGGGGGTGATGTCGGCTGAACTGTCCCGTGTGATCAGACGCCTCTGGACCGATGAGGGGGTCCAGGCCTGTTTTGACCGTTCCAGAGAGTATCAGCTCAACGACTCTGCCGCTTAGTAAGTCTGTGTATAATCCCCCCTAATACGCACTGCTCTGTCCAAGGGCAAAATGTGATCATAATTCATTCAGTGTGAAGACCACGAAAGCTGCCAGCTGGTCCAGAAACAATCACACATCAGGTATCCCAAATAATACAGCTTTTGTTGTGTTTGTGATACTGACAGTGCTGCTTCAGTGCAATGACAGAAAATGTTTTATTGTTTTATCATCTTATTAATGCTACTATAGCTAAAGAATATCAAATATATCAGATATCTCAACTTCACTTGAACATTCAAGTTCAAGTTATTACATAAGGTTTTGTTTGCAATAATGTTCCCTATTTCCAAACTTAAAATTGGGGAATACTGTAACTTGACTAACCAAATCCTTCACCTGACACTGACATGAAACTCTAACATTTAAACCCTTCTTTGTCCCCAGAAGGCAGTAAGATTAAGATTAAGCAGGACCCCAGTAGTAGACTAGAAGGTAGTAGTCGTACCTGCGCTACTATTTGAGAACCAGTGTGGGAGTACATAGTAATTAGATGCTGTTATATTTTCCAGCCAATGTGTGATAACATTTTATGACTTGGGTTTTCCTGTTTTATTTGCTGAAATAATTGAAGATGAGGAAGGCTTGTTGATGCATGTTTTATTATCAGACTTACGGCATAATATTACCTGCCAAAGTAAAAGCCTTGTCCTTGTATTAACATTACTATGATTCTAAAAAGGGAGTTCTATAGCAGCAAACAACTGGACACAACTTCCCAAATGGCAATATAAAGTGGTAAATAGAACCATTACAATTGGCAAAATAACATGATTTCTGCAAACAACTGACATTCATTCTAAATGGTTCTGGGTCTTTTTAAAATGTACACCGTGGCCAAATTCCTACTTATTATAACTATCAAAGTTGCAAATTGAATCACAAAAATTACATATTCTAATTTGTTCCACCCTAGTGTTAAATGAAACATGAAGACTGGTGGAGTGTTTGTGTGAAGGGCATGAGTTTTGTTGTGAAAACAGTTGATCTGTCATGGCACTCGGTGCATTCTGTCATCACAATAAGACTCAAGGGCCAGTGGAACTAAGTCTGTTTTTACTCAACCCACCACAAGCCTTGTGTTTATTATTCACCAAAATATGAGCCCTTATTTAGTATCACTCTGCGCAGCCCCAGATGTCGAGCAGACCTCCACAGACATGTACAAGCAAGAAACTGTGCACTGGAAAAGCAATGAATTATTATTAGGTTGTGTGTAAAAATGAAGATATGTCGTGTAGGGCCATTTTAACACACACTACTGCAAATTTACAGCATGTAGAATTTTCCATGTTTAAAGGTCAGCTATGTAACCTTTTGGTGGAGGGTACGTCACCTGCTTGTCTCCATGGAGATATTATTGCTTTGCCTGGAATATGTATGGCACATGTAACTTGATAAATGCAAGATATAAAGATGTTATGATATGATAATAATAATAAATATAGCCGCAAGCGGCAATGATCGACCCTTGCTGGCACTCGCAGCACTCGCAGGGGGGCGCTAATGCGCCCTATTCCTCCCCTTTTTTCTAGGCCAGGTGGGCTGTGGTGCGCTGTGGCGCACAAACTGTTCTCTTTTTGAACAGCGTTATTTCGTAAATTATAATTTCTATGTCTGTCTCAACTTTTAACCAGTTGGGGGCGCTAACATGCCTTTTGGAAGATGTGCCCACATTTGAGGTTGTGGCTGTTTTAAAAGTTTCATAAATGAAAATACGGCAGAATTAGATGTCTACATAGAATTACATTATGGCATTTGTCACATGATTAATCCAAGATGGCGGACTTCCAGTTTGGTAGGGGGCGTGGTCACAATGTATTTTTTTGTTCTTATAGCCATGATGCATCTGTGTACCAAATTTGGTTGGGCTACACCAGAGATTTTGTCCATTGGAAAGAATAAATATTTGAGCTGTTGCCATGGTAACACGATGGGAGATGGGATGTGGGGGTCGTTGACTTTTTGATTGCGACTATGTCAAGAATATGTGAGCCAAATTTTGTATGTCTACGATAAAATATAATTTTACTGCTCCATATAATCTTCCTAGGGGGCACTGTTGAGTCCATTTTTGATTTTCTTGTATGAATCTGTTCAGGGCGGGTGTGTCCACCAAAAATTAGAGTTAGAGGAAATTATCACTTGTCGAAGTTTTCAAGCTGCAAAAACAAAACAAAATTTGTTCCGTTGCCACAGCAATACTGTTCATTCTTTTAAAAAGCTTTTAACAACTTTTAGGTCCCACATGTCTAGATGATACAGAATGATTTTGGTGACTCTAGGTCAAAAACCCTAGGATGCATTTGTTAAAGTACGAGGACAGGAAGTGTGAGCATGTGACCTTCGGCGCTAGGTCACATGCTCTATTCTGACTTTCTGTTGGTTGCCTAGTAACAATGTGATGTACTTTTTTGTTGTACCAAATTTTGTTTGGCTACGCCAATGTTTTTGTTGGGGGTCCCACAGGCGATTACAGATTTTTGGCCTGTTGCCATGGCAACACGATGGGAGATGGCGTGTGGCTGTCATTGCCTTTTTTCATCAAAACCATGTCACGAATATGTGTACCAAATTTTGTATGTCTATGACAAAGTAAAATTTAATTGTTCCATACAAACTCCCTAGAGGGCGGTATTGCATCCATTTTTTTATATTCTTATATCATTCTGTTCAGGTTCAGGGTGCCCACAAACAATTAAAGTTTGAGTGAAATTGGTCAAAGTTTGTGAGAATTATCACTTGTCGAAGTTTGATGGCGAGCTGCAAAATCTAACCTAAAATTTGCACCATTGCTACGGCAACTCTGTTTGATCTTTTAAAAAGCTTTTAACAACTTTTAATTTCACATTTGTCTAGATGACACAGAATGATTCTGGTGAGCCTAGGTCAAAAACCCTAGGACGAGTTTGTTAAAATACGAGGACAGGAAATGGCGCCTTCGCCACCAGGTCACATGGTCTGTTCAATATGGATGACTTCCTGTTGGTTGCCTAGCAATGGGGTAATATACTTTTTTGTTCCTATTCCCATGATGCATTTGTGTACCAAGTTTGGTTTGGCTACATAAAAGTTTTTTGTCAGGCGTCCTTTTGGCGAGAACAGATGTTTGGCCTGTTGCCATGGCAACACGATGGGAGATGTTGTGAGGGCATCATTGAGTTTTTCGATCGAGACCATGTCACAAATGTGTGTTCCAAATTTTGTATGTCTACGACAAAGTAAAATTTTGCTCTTCCATGCAACCTCCCTAGGGGGCGCTATTGCGCCCATTTTTGATTTCTTATATCAATCTGTTCAAGGCCAGGGTGTCCACCAACAATTAAAGTTTGAGTGAAATCGACCAAAGTATGTGTGAATTATCTCTCGTTGAAGTTTGATGGCGAGCCGCAGAACCCAAAATTTGTGCCGTTGTCATGGAAACACCATTTGTCTTTTAGAACACTTTTAACAGCTTTTAATGTCCCACTTGTTTAGATGACACAAAATGATTCTGGTGAGTCTGGGTCAAAAACCCTAGGACGAGTTTGTTAAAGTACGAGGACAGGAAAATGCGCCTTTGGCGCCAGGTCACATGATCGGTCCAATATGGCCGACTTTCTGTTGGTTGCCTAGCAACCATGTAATATATTTTTTGGTTTGGAACAACATGACCTACCCACCACCTGAATTTCATCTGTCTACAACAAAGTTCATTTTTCGGGTATAACCATAGCCTCTCGTGCCATTTTTTAAGATTTTATCATGCAGAGTATTGGTAAATTCCTATTTTGGCGTTCTTGAATTTTGTGTAAAATTTTTTGACTTTTCGTCGGCGACAAGTCACCAAACTGTGCCTGGGTGGGGCATGAAAATAATAATAAGAAAAAAAACCAGAACAATATAGCGCCACCTATGGTGGCACATATATATGTCATTCGAAAGTACTCGCGTCCAGTAACGCACCCGTGGGGTCTGACCTCTCCGATTACTCGCATGCCCAATGCACTTTTTTAGAGTTTACCGGTGTGAACAATTACAGTTATGCCACTGTCACGGCAATGGGCAATGCCAGTCTGTATTATTGGATGCCATGAGTGTCACTATTGAGGTGCACTGAGCGTCCGCGCTCTGTTTTTGCAGACGCACTTGACACTTTGGCCATGGGCGATGCCACCGTGCCATGTTGGCGGACACTGGTCGATGGCATGAGTGCCACTATGTTTGGAAAGGGGAGAGCGCTTCTCACTGCTGAACAATCACAAAAGGCCCTATGCCGCCCTCGCCACTTGGGCCTAATAATGACATTCCAGGAAAAAGCAATGGCATCTCTATAATTTGATGGCAGAACCTCCATCAGAAAAATTGCAGTCAATATTTTGATCAAATGTTGGTGACCTCTGATTGGCCTAAAGCTACACTCAATAAAACCACATTTCAGTGTAAACAAAAGAGGATTTTTCTGTGTGCTATGAGTGCAGCTTACGATGTATGAGGTTCAATACACTGTAAGAATCCATACATATAAAATACTCTTACTATATTCTTACCATGTGTCAGATGATTTCCTTAAATGGTGCTGTAGAATGCCAAGAAAAGATGAAGCGTGAGGACAAGAGTCCTTGTCATGAATGATGTTGAAACATTAACTAAGGGTCACATGTGTCACTTGGTTACATAATACTTCAGCTTCATTTGCTTGTGCAATATTGGTTAAATGGAGAAGCATGTAATTAAAAGGAAGCTTCACTTTTGCAATAGTGCATTTTTCAAAACTACTGACATATCATTTCAACTTAGTCTTTCTGGTAATTGATCAAGTCACTTCTTCTATGTAATACATTTTACATGACCTAAAATGTCTGAACTGGCTCTTAGAATTAGGGATGTCAGGATTAATCTATTTACAGTTAGTGGGGATATTTGCAGTTAAATAGAATGTAATTAAATATAAAATAGCAAAATGTGAAAATTGTGATTTAATAAAGCTGGTCACATATCACAATATCAGTATGACAACCTATAAAACTGACAATGCAAATGATTAACAGATTTGACTTTTCAAGATTTCAGTACCCTGATTTTCTCTTACAGTCTTACAGTCTGCTAGTCTTATTTCTATTGTATTGTTTTTTCTGCAGCTACCTGAATGACCTGGACCGTATCTGTGAGCCTGGGTACGTGCCAACGCAGCAAGACGTGCTACGAACCAGAGTCAAGACCACAGGCATCGTCGAGACTCACTTCACCTTCAAAGAGCTCTACTTCAAGTCAGTTCATTAGCTTAGACCCTGGCATGTTGTACAAAAGCAACTAATTAAATTTTATATGGTTAAACAGTGGGGTGGTTTATTGTCAGAGTCAGCAGTAACAGTAAAAGTTGCTGTAAAAGTCACTTTTAAAGGCAATTAAAAAGTACCAAAGCACTGACCATGTTACAAGTGTGAAAGTGTGTATTTTAGTTTTACGATGTTGCTACGGGCTGTACTGTGTCTCCTTTGGATCCTAGCAACAACAATGACAACACCTAGTTCATGCAGCTCATATATCTAATGACTTCTACAGCACTTTGACGTAATTATATTGCAAACAAAGAGACAGCGTGAGGCTGCTTTGGGGAGCAGGTTTACATAGCTAGAATGTTTATATTGGCAGAGGTGAAAGATGTACTGCAAATGTGCGTTGAGTAAATATAATTGCAGCACTCAATTAGAAACAAGTACATTAATATAAGGCTTAAAGTAGTAGTACTAGTACTATTGCTATTGCTCGACTTGCTTGTGGATTACCATAACTTTTATTGCAACTATATGTACTGTTAAAAGGTTTTAATGGTAAACAACGCCATGAAAAACATGCGTTTGAAGTGTGAGCAAACTTGCCTCTCCAAAGATCTGGCCCATAACTTGGCTTGTTTGTTTCCATTAAGATAATTTTAGTGCCATACTGTGGAACATTCCAGACAAAGCAATAACTCCATGGAGACAAGAAGGTGGTGGTTACATTGTGCACCGCTAATGTGTATTTTTAGGTATTTTTTTCAACCCATTTATACTCTATTAGAGCTGATTTCTTTTAACCCATTGAATACTTACATAATGTTCACATTAGTGCAATACATATTTTTGTTTTTTTTACCTGCTAGGATTACATAACTATTTTACTCTGAATTTGAGTCCATTAAGCTGAATGATTTGCGTACAAATCCAGAAGCCCTTCCCGTGGTTTAGTACTTCCTTATGATGATCAACGTACAATTTAAGTGATTACATTGAGTCCATTTACATTATTTTGTCTAGCAGGCTGTACTTATAAATATTGGTAGAACATTAACTGTGATAGCCTCTATGACCTGCCTTGGGATGGGAACACTCGGGATGGTGTAATCATTGAATTGAAGAGCACAGCATGGGACCATTTCATTTTGGTTCAGCACTGTTACAGAGAAGGGCGCAGGTGCCACTGACACAAACATGAGCTTATGAAGTCAGGACACCTGTCTGCTGTTTTTGATGAGTTAAGAGACTTTGCATTTAAAGGTGCACTATGTAACTTTTCTGTCACCTGCTTGTCTTCATGGGAATGACTGTATTAAACTTATTAAACTCTATCTTGTAGTAGTTCAGTTACAGGTATTTTAATTGCTACAAAAATACACTGACAAACATGAATTATTACTATGAGGGGTCAACTCTCTACTGATTTGACCTGAAACTTGGCCTAATGGCATCACCTGCTTGTCTCCACGGAGATGGATAGGTTTAATTCTATAGTGTGGAACATTCCAGGCAAAGCTGAAACATCTTTATGGAGACAAAGAGGTGACGGACTCTTTACAAGAAAAGTTACATAGTGTATCTTTAAATGCAAGTGTGTTTTGGTGGGAGCAAAAGGCAAAACGATGATTACTGTTCCACACTAATACGGACATGCTTTTAAAAATTGTAAATGCACCCTCTAAATAGTCCCAGGATTCAATATTTTTTCTATGTTTCAGGATGTTCGATGTGGGGGGCCAGCGCTCGGAGAGGAAAAAGTGGATCCACTGTTTTGAAGGCGTCACCGCGATCATCTTCTGTGTCGCCCTCAGTGACTATGACCTGGTTTTGGCAGAGGATGAGGAGATGGTAAATATAATACTTTTGTTTTTTTGTAATACTTTTAACTTGATACAAACCAGGGCATTGATAACTGTTTGAACTATTCTCCACCTCACCAACGCAAATGTGCAAAATGAAGTCACTGAAAGAGACATCCTATACCCTATAGAAGAAAACCTTGACAATGATTCAATTCAAATGTGTGGCATTTTTATTTAGATTTACCAGTTTTTTTCCCATTATTGATGGTTAAAGAAAAAGATCCTTCTGGAGGTGGCATGTCACCTGCATAATTCCATGGATATAGAAAGTAAAAAACCATACCAACATACTCCATGGAAATAGATACGTTTTATGCCATACTGTGGAATATTATAGCCGACAACAAACATCCCATGGAAAGAAGCAGAAAGAGGCTATCTTTCAGGCCAAATAAGACAAATTATGAGTTTTGTGGAGATGCAAGCATTCTTCACTGCAGTAAATACCTCGTAAAAAGGCCATTGTCATTTATATTTTATTTGCCTAATGTATTTCATGCACTTCACCATAGCTACAATCTCTGTAGGCCAATACCTGATGATGATGATGTTGTCTATGTTTTTCAGATTTTCTTTTGAACCCTCACTATGTTCGTTCTTTATTTTAATTTTTGCTATGCTATTTTTCTTTTGCTGATTTGTTAAATTAAGAAAAGTAATAAACATTTAAATCACAAAGAAAAGAATGATGATACTAGTCTTGTGTTTGTCTCAGAATCGAATGCACGAGAGCATGAAGCTGTTTGACTCCATCTGTAACAACAAGTGGTTCACGCTCACCTCCATCATCCTGTTCCTGAACAAGAAGGACCTGTTTGAGGAGAAGATCACACGCAGCCCTCTCACCATCTGCTATCCAGAATACACAGGTACAGCCCAGCAAGCACGGCATTCTGGGAACACACACAACACTTCTGCTGTGTCTTTGTTTTGTTTTGTTGAAGTTTGTTGGAGTTTGTTGGGGACAAACAGTTATTTCTATTGCACATAGTTTTTATTACATTATTAAGAGGATATGCTGACTGAAGATTTAATAATGCCACCTGCCTGTATTGTTAAAATAGCCAACAGTTCAACAAACATTATAGCTGATTGGTCGCAATTAATTTGATTTATCATTACAGGTCTGATAATGTGTGAGACATAAAGCAGTAAGCATTGGTATTTTGTGAGAATGCACTTCCTCTGCTATGGTATAAAGGAGTGAAGCAGTTTAAATTAGGCTCAAGTTAGGATGCATCTTAGTGAAGGTAATCTATTTTACTCATCATCAGTGAAGGTACTTTAAAAATGAAGTCATAAGGTGGAACTGAGCCTTTTGAGCGCAAGACCCTATTTCTGCAGGATTACTCAAACGCAATTTAACATGAAATAGGATAATAAAATTAGGCTAGTATTTTAGGATATAGAAGCACATTTCCAGGCCTTTCAAAGTTAAGTTAGACTTTGGGACTTTACGTCCTATAGAGCATAATATTGAAAAGGCTTATTAAAGAAGACATAAGTCCACAATGTTGATCTAAAATGGCGTAATAACTGAAATTTCACCATGACTTCCAGTTCAAAATCACAGAAGTGAATCCTCTTCATTGTGGCATTTCACTGTGGCAAGCAGCCAATTTTCATTTATTTATTTTTATTGTTTAAAATGGCTACACGGCACTTACATGTAGGATCTGAAGTCTGAATGTACTAATAATTGCAAGGAAGTACAGAGCTGGGCAGGTATGTAGTGGTAAGTGATACAGTAATGTTCTGTGCACTCAAGCCTCAAATGCAGGACAGTACGGGCTTACTCAAACATGCATGAATTAACAAAATACAAGTATGCTAATGATGAGGGAACACATGGTCCAAAGCCTACCAGTCAGTTTTGTCTAATATGTCCCCTTTAAATAATGCACTTGCCTGTCTCTTCTGTTGTAGGTGGGCACTCGTATGAGGAGGCGGCCGCGTACATCCAGTGTCAGTTTGAAGACCTGAACAAACGGAAGGACACTAAAGAGATCTACACTCACTTCACCTGTGCCACGGACACCAAGAACGTGCAGTTTGTGTTTGATGCGGTCACCGATGTCATTATTAAGTTCAACCTGCGAGAGATAGGCCTGTACTGATGCTCCACACAGCAGGCAAGTGGCACTCATATACACCAAGATAAAAACATGTTAACACAGGGTCATTGGCAACAAATGTTAGATATATAGGCAGTGTCGTCGCTCCGCACATGCACATTACGCACAGCGCGTAGGACGCCGAGTGCTTGCGGGGGCACCAGCAAAAAAACAGGCTTGTGAATCCTCGCAAAACTATCTGTCCAACTATCCATCCAAAGTTCAGAACAGAATCCCCCAAAATCTCTCTTTCTCTGTCTCTCCCTCTGTCTCCCTCTCTTCCGCCCATACTTTCTCTCTCCCTCTCTCTCCCTCAGTGTCTGGACCTCCGTGCATGTCAGCAGATAGTCTTTGCAGACAATTTTTTTCTTTAAAAAATTGTATTTAAAGTTCCTTGATTGATTAAATTCTATTGTACAGTTATTACTTACAAGGGTATATACTTGTTCTGTGTTTACAATGTTTAGTTAAATTTTCAGTCTGCAGTCATTGCACAAATCTTTGTTTATAATAATAGTGGTGGTATTTTTTATTAAACTTTTTTAATCATTTATGTTTCATGTTTGGTGTATTTGTTTTGGAAATAAAGCGAATCGCACTGATAAATTCTAAATTATTGTTCATTAGGATGGGGCAGGGTGGGGTAGTGCGGTGGGGCAAAGCATTTTGTGCTTAGGGCACCCAAATGGCTAGCAACGGCCCTGTATATAGGTCTGACATTTGGACTTTTAGCATATTGGCTATCAGCCTTAAATCTCCACCATAGGTAATATTTTGTTTTGGTCCATCTGCTGCCTAAAAAATACACACAAAGCTTTATTTTAACACTTTATTATGAACAGAAAACTGCACAAAATGTGACTACACGGCTTTCTTGGTGTGTGCTTAAAGGATTGTGGGTGAGTTTGTAGGAAATTTAAATTACATAATTTGATATTCATATTTAAAATAATGAAAACTGTCCACACACATCAGCCCAAAAATATTGGCAGAGCTTATCAGTAATTGGTTGCTCTGGATTCTCTGTATTGGCATCGGCTATGAAAATTCCCGTATTAATCTCTAACTTTTGGTCAATTGCAATAGATCAAATGAAAACTTCAAGACTACTCAGATTGGGCACATTAATCATTTTTTCTCCTATTTAGTAGCACTTTTAGGTGAGATTACTATCAAAGCATATGCAAATAAAACTAAATTACCTGTCTGTAACCTGTAATACTACATTATATGTGCTGTTGTGTGATCTAAAGTTCTTATTCTTGTTTCTCACAGCACCACTTTATTTTTCTCTTCAGATCTTTGAAGCTGTATTGCCAGAATGCCATTTCTGCAGAAGACCTTTTGTAAAGTACAAATAACGACTCAACCAGTATTGGAACAGACACAAGGATTTTCAGTGGGTGTTTGAACAGACATTGTCCTGTACCCTGGTAGAAACTGAAGGGTCAGAAAGTTTGTAAGTTTGTGTCTGAAGTCCCAAAGACATAGTTCAAGGGCTCAAAGACACAGTTCAAGGGCTCAGTCAACCCATTTTACACTTCTGTAAATATATTGCACTTGTCTACTCGTTTAGCTTTCTTTCATAGTGCTATTTACTCGGACTTATTGTTTTGGGGCCATAGTAACTTAACTTTTGAATAATTGCACAGTATGTTTTTCTGCTCACCGTTGTATTGTGTAAAACAATGTGTATAACAGTCTATGCCATTGTAATTCAGCCACATCGTACTGTTTTTATACTTGGCACATCACCGCGGTGGAGAGGAACATTGTTTTTAGATGTGTTTTTGTCAAGTTTGGAGCAGAATATATGAATCCTATGGATATTTATGATGGAAATATGAGGTTCTTCTAAAGTTATAAATAATAATACATCAGTGTATGTACAAGTGTGTTTTGCTAATAGAAAGTCACTGGCACTACTTTTGTTAAATATTACAAATGTCAACTTTTCAAAAAAAAAAAAAAATGATTTGTAAATTTCCTTTAGGTGGTTCTTCTAAATATTAAATAATGCCACAAAGCTCTCTTCTCTTTGCGTTATTTATTTACAATTTGTGGTGAAGACTGATTGAATATGACTGATTGTAAATGTCCAAAATTATTACATGCATCCATTAATTATGTATATAACAGAGGTAATTTTTTTTTAAGAGTAAGTGGCCAATCTTACACTTGCTGCTTGTTTGTAAGACCTGCCTGAGGCTTTATGAGTGTTCATGACCTTTTTGACCCACTGAGTTATGAAAACAATAAATCATGTGTGGACAGAGGAAGCGAGATCGTGTGATGCTGTAGGATTTGTGACTTTACTTAAAAACTGATGCTAACTGTGCCTATGGTCCAGTCCACACACAAAAGAACCTCTAACCCTGACGGCCTGATAAAGTAGTTGACATTTGGCTCTCCGCTCAATGCCTTTATTGTTAAGCTCTGTTTCCTTTGAACCTCACAGCTCAAACACAGAATTACATAAAGGCAATGAGCTGCTTTGGGTGTATCCTTCACTGATGTCAAGCTCATGTGGGAGGTTAAGTTTTATTTTTTATGATATATATGTCATATGTACAATGTCTCTGCATGTCCCATCTAAAAGGCACATTTGCAATAGAGTTTTTGACAGGCCCAAGTTCTCACATTCACATAATATCACAACTTTCTCAAGTGCGAGATCATGAAGCACAGGGAGAAATTCTGCTGCTACATTTAGAGGTTTTGACCTGGTTCATAGTCAATATATCTGTTTTTTGTCATCTGTGGCCTTCAATTTTATTTGAAAAATAGTTAAATTCAAGAATAGTATTTAGTGTGAAACTGTTTCTGTCCCCGGATTGTCTCACGAGTTTCAGATAAAGTCCCTGTCTCTGCTGTTTATGTCTATGGACCCAAACAAATGCGATAATGTCCCACTTAACAGTCCCATATGTACAGCGTATCTACAGTTGTCAAAAATACAGTATTGAGCATTAAAGATTAATAAGAGATTAATACAATATAATATTGTATAAAAAGATGACATTGTCTGTAGTCCCTCTGTTATCCAAACGAGTTCCACTGCAACTAAAGGTCTACCCTAAATTAACTGTTGTCTGGAGACAACTTTTTAGGTGCTGTGATTACGAAATTGATAAATCTTCATCACATTGTATTTTACATCAAATTTTTTTAATTAAATTCTACAATGGGACCCTGTCAACACTCCAGGCTCATAGAATGTTGTGCCGTCACCACAAAACAACCTTTTGGACCACACTGTTACACACCACACATAAACTGGAACAATGTGAAGTTAATGCAGCTTTATTTCATGCCTCTAAATTTCATAAGAAAGGACAAACTTGTCATTTTCATTCAAATTTTAAAATAAAACATCCACCCTCTATTGTTCCCTTCTTTCTCATTTACATTTATGAATTATCTTTCAAAATAAAATCCACTACTCTTATGTACAAAGATTACTACCATGTTTGACTTGAAAATTAAAATTAAAGTGAACATACATCAACACTATTTGGATAGATACATATACAATGTTTGGATGGTAATTGTAATTTGAATATTCTGCAAGCACTGGGCATATCAGGCATATTTACACAGTAACTTTATACATCGTTGATATCAAGACCACAAAAACTACTGTACTCAAAAAAAGAAATGCAATGCTGCTAGTCAAATTATCATATTATTTCCCATGTTTTATTGTTTTTATTTTTTTTTTTTGTTTCAATTGTAAATAATACTCACAACACAGTAGTCAAAGGGAAGCAATGAGGACAGTATGTCTAATTATTCACTTGTTCAAGCAGCTTTGGGGTATGTGTCCACAGATTTTGTGGTGTTGGGGCCCAGTGAGGTGCTCTCTGCTGCGGGATGGAGCAAGAATTGGCAAGGACAGACCTCCACACCCCATCAGTACACTTCTGCTTTAATGCCAATATGCAAGGGGCTAAGGTTGAATAGAAACTTCTGCAAAAGAGAAAAAAATACAGAGAAAGAGTCATGAGTAGCTTATAGTGCAAGGTTTCTGCAGGCATGTACGTGAAATGAGTCACACCAACTTTTTGCATAATGTTGAATATGTTCTACTTTTGTGATAAATCTATGGTATTTTTGCTAGATCCCTACAACTACTGTAACAGAATTCCTCAACAAGAAAGAAGCAGGCAAGGTTTTAATATTTATGTCCAACTATGGTTTAATGATTTGCCTTAGTATCAACTTGACTGCTTATAAAACCTACAACAATGATAGCTATGAATAACAATAAACCTTTTCCAACTTTTCTCAAAGTTTATAACTGACAGTGACTCAGATAAAACCATATTTTCTGTTACGTTGTTATGGACACAAGCTGTCTCCAGGCAACACGCGGTCAGATCTGGCCAGGTTTTGGTGGTTTTAAATGGAGTCTCAGTCCCAGCTGGGCCCTCTATCACAGTGACTATAACAGAGGCAGCAGGAGTCATGGTGTCCTGCTGGAGCTCACCTCTTTCGTGTGGGGCTGCTTAGAAAAGACCGCAGTCTTTTAGGTTTTCTTTGATGATGATATCTGTCACAGCATTGAACACAATCTCCACGTTCTTGGTGTCTGTGGCACAGGTCAAGTGGGAGTAGATTTCTTTCACTCCTTTCTTCATGTTCAAGTCCAAAAACTGTGTCTTGATGTAGTTGCTGGCATCGTCATACGTGTTTGGACCTGCAGACCAATGATAACATAAAAGTTAAATACTTAGTGCCAACCGGAAAAAATCCACCAACTCATAATTTTGTCGCACACTATCAGCATGTTTCCTCAAAGCTTGCTTCAGGTATTGGTGTTATATAGATTCCAGTATCGGAGGGTATTCTAAACTGGACCGGTCTCTGTGTCCCCATGTGTCCCAGTGACACATTTGTCTAGTTGAACAGATAAATGTAAATACTGTAGAAGAGCAATGAAGATACGGAAGTGGCTATATGTTTACACAATCATGCAACAAATTATTTTTTGTCCCAGATAGATATATTTTCTTATAACTGCTATAAAGGTGAAAAGTTAATTTGTTAACAAAAGATTAACGTACATTTATGGGCCTTGCTATGCATTTTGAAATCTTAATATCTGCAAATATTGGTTATTGCCACAGCAGCAAGACAAATATCAGATATCAAAAAATCCATATTGAACCATTCTAGCTGCTTTGTAAAGAGAACACAGGGACCATTTTGATTCATTAAGCACTCAAGCAATGCTTTTAAACCACCCTGAGCACTCACATAACACATAAACATATATGTATTGCTCTGCTGGTTTTTTAGAGGTCTTGAAATTTGTACTGCACTGAAAGAAAATAAGGCATTTGTCTAGACCCAAGTAAAATAAAGCAGGATTGGAGTTTTTCACCCATTTAGGCATACATACACGTCTCTCATATCTCATATATCAAAGGGACCTTAGTCCTCACCATCGTAGTCTGGGAAGCAGATGCTCAGGTGGACCTTCTTGATCTTCTCCTCAAACAGATCCTTCTTGTTGAGGAAGAGCACGATGGAGGTCAGTGCAAAGAATCTGTGGTTGCAAATGCTGTTGAATAGATGGAGCGACTCGTGCATGCGGTTCTGCAGAGAACACACAGCTGTTAGTTACAGCAGTTATGTTATAACACTACATGATATACTATTTATAATATACTGCTTTATAGAATAGTGTTTTTGCTGTGGTCAAACTCACCACTTCATCATCCTCTACCAGCACCATGTCGTATGCACTGAGAGCTCCACAGAAGATGATACAAGTGACACCCTCAAAACAATGGATCCACTTCTTCCTCTCTGATCTCTGACCTCCCACATCGAACATCCTGTAACATCACACACGGTCAGTTTCAGATTATAGAATGAAATGAATCAAACCAGCATTCATGTGTCTGTTATTAGCAATTATCCAGCACGAAATACAGTGATGGCAATTTGCTTTGCCCAAGGACACAACAGCGGGATGCACTAATAACAGATGAAACCACCAACCTCCGGGTCAAAGGATAAACAACAACTGAACTACTGACACATGAATACACACCTGAAGTGCAACTCTTTGCATGAGAACTGTTCTTCAATGATACCAGTGGTTTTGACTCGAGATCGCAGCACATCCTGTTCAGTAGGCATGTAGTCAGGCTTGCGGATTCGGTCCAGTTCGTTGAGATAGCTATTGAGATTAGGAAAAGAAAGGGGTACTTTATATTGGTGCTTCTTTATATTGCACCTGTAATATTGTAAAATATGTAGTTCAATTACGTTGGTCCCAAATACTCATATGACTTACACTTTAAGCAAGATTGTCTTAAGTAAAATATACTTGGAAGCTGTGGATTTGTGTGTGTGTGTGTGCGTGTGTGTGTGTGTGTGTGTGTGTGTGTGTGTGTGTGCGTGTGTGTGTGTGTGTGCGTGTGTGTGTGTGTGTGTGTGTGTGTGTGTGTGTGTGTGTGTGTGCATTGTATTGGAACTGTGTTACACCTCTAACAGTGAACAATTCAGTAACCCAAAAGTAAGACTGACACAAATGTTAAATAAGCACCAATTTGTTACATTATAGGCCTTTTATAACGTCTGCATATTCAACCATTTTCTAATGGGGAGTTGAATGGGCACTCACTATCCGGCAGAGTCGTTCAGTTGGTACTCAGCAGCTCTCTCGAAGCCAGCCTGCACCCCAGAGTCGGCCCAAAGTTTCTGGATGACATCAGCGAGCTCAGCGGGCATTGTGCCTTCTTCAATGGAGTCTGACAAGTTCTGCAGCTTCTGTGCATCCTCCTGCAGGCCACAACATACATCAGCGAAATTAAACCTCTTAGATCATGGCTAAATTGTGTTAGGGCCTAATAATGTCTGTCTGGCGTTCGTCTTTGATAGGTGTAATTGGAGACCTGTCCAGAGGGGGAGCCGAAGTTGATGTCCAGCATTTCCATGCCTCTGATGATGGCCAGAGCAGACTGCAGGATGTTGCCGTAGATGACGGCCCGGAACTCCATCTGCTCCTCCTTTGTGTAACCTCCCTGATGCAGAATCCTGGACACACAGAGCAGAGGGAGGTTTATAATCACACACCAGGTAAACTATCAAACCTATAAAGTTATGCAGGCTGGGTTATAGTGGGACATTATGTTAATATCAATATTGGAGCAAGATTCTTCATTTAATTTTCCTCTAATTGCACTGATATATAGGATACTACTGCCAGAGACACATAGGCCTACATACAAGGAGGGTGTCTATACAGTACAGTAATGTTATTAGCCCAATTAGAAAAAAAAAAAGAAATGTCCGAGAGAAGTAGCGTCCCAAAGTAGTAATTATAGAACCAGGTGCCTTAGACAATATAAAAGGCAGAGCATATTTAGACAAGGGCGAACATCCTTGATTTAACTGTTACATGGCTTTGGCTTTATTATAATCTGTTATTATGATAAACAAATGCATTCATGACTAAAAAGCTATGACACCTGCTCACACTGCCCCCTGGTGGTAAGTTATGTATTGGCGGATGCAATATCCACAACTTAGAGCGAGTGTCTGACAGGTGACAATAAATCATGCGGGAGGATGGCCCGGTCAGTTTAAACTCTGGATGAAAAACAACAGGGACCCTGAACTCTACTGGCCAATGACCACACACACACACACACACACACACACACACACACACACACACACACACACACACCCACACACACACACACACACACACGCACACACACACACACACACACCCTCTGATCTGATTCTGCACGTGCACTCAAATAAACTTACTTCATCTGTTTGACGATGGTGCTCTTCCCTGACTCACCAGCGCCTGCAAGAAACATAAGGCAAAGGTATAATATTTGTTCACACTTTTGACTTTCAATTTAGTAAGAATTGTGAAGAAAAGGAAATTATTTAGTCATATACTTAAAAACACGCTGCTGTGTTTTTTAGACTGTCGCTTCTTTACACTACAAAAAATGATAGGCCTACTTCAGTCATAGGACATGATGAGCTAGTAAGCAGTAGTGACATATTACAACTATAACTAACATATACATATGTAGATACTGCAAATAGCCTGATAATTGTTGCTTAACGGTACAGTATGTCACTTTCTGGAGGTGGAAAGTCAACTGCATGATTCCATGGAAATGGAAATTTAAAACCATACTAAGGAACATAGATATGTTTTTGCAATACTGTGGAAGATAATAGTGAAAGGAACACCGTTTCCATGGGAACTAGTTGGAGGAAGCCCTCCTCCAAGCTAAATAATATAAATATAATACTAAATAAATAATGTGCATTACATGCTCAACTAAAACACAGAATGATTGCTGACTGAAATAACACAACACAACATTCTTGTTTTTGTCTGATTGATTTCATCCAGTCTGAAAGTTTACAAAGAACAATGTCTTAATATAGGTGGTGTTTGCACACACCCGAATTCCACCACCAATAGTATAGACATAGATATAGACATAGTTCACAGTGTCACAAATCCTTAGGACAGTAAATGGTATTGTATTGCATTTGTATGTGTTTGTTTATTATCCATACACAGTTATTTTTGAGCAGGCCAATTTGAGGAGACAGATCCAGCTGTGAGCTAACCCTGTACTAAACTCATAGAACTATAATAAAATGTTATTCTTATTCTTATTGTTCATATTATAGCTCCATGACTAAACTCCACCCTTTAATGTCACAGACAGGCCCAAAGCTTCAGGCGCTTAGCCCAGACTTATGGTTCAATGCTTTGTGGCCCTGTTCAACCCTTTAGACGGAGAAAGTCTTAGTCCTATTACTGTGAGCCCTAAATGAAGAAGAGCGGCATAGGCCTGGCCCGAATGGTTTAACACTAGTTGTTTTTGGTTATCTACAGAACATAGCCATCATTTGCAAATGTATGTGTTTAGTTGCTTTACCAGCAGTGCCAGCTACTGACATCATCATCTGATACTCATCCTATATAACTGTATAACCATTTGTAGGGACTCTGTCTATGCAATTATATAGTATTCTTAAGGATGAAAGTACCTGAATTAAATTATACCAAGTAGATTCAAATGTGGCAATTAACTACTTGCCAAACACAAGGTGAAATTTTGGAACAAAAGGATGCACTTTGACAATATGTATCTTGCATCTAATCTGTTGACAAATCATCAAGCCATTGCTTTTAAATAATATCATGTTTACTTTTGTCTATCCACAACTGAGCTGTTTTATTCCCAGTTGTGAAATTCTTACTATGCAACAGCTAATTAATGTAATGCAACTTTTAAGAGCAAGAAGGTCCTGGGTTCGACTCCCAGGCAGCATGGGACATTTCTGTGTGAAGTTTGCATGTTTTCTCTGGGTGCTTCCTCTGCCACTAAAAACATACAATATACACGATATAGGCTCCCCTCTGGAGCCAGTACTCCCGTGAATTTCCCCTCTCCTCATTTTAAATCTCAATGGGACTTTTCTTGGTTAAATAAATGACATATTAATGTTTAACGAAACAAACATAATGTCATTTTTTATTCAGTGGTTTGTGCACAAGAGGGATCAGAGCAGAGCTCAGGGAGATCTGCTGTAAACCTGTTATGGCTAATCGGATTGACATATCACCACTGTGCTGTGATTCATTTAGACCAAAGGCTGTGATCTCTTAAGCACCAATGTCCTTCTATCACAACTGAAAAGTCACTAAAGAAAGTGCCCATACTTATCATAATATGTGTGCTGTTTCTGTTTATATTTGCCTTTATGCATAAATTGTATTAAAACAGCATTTGAGGTACACTTATTGTGTGCTATGCTAAAATGTTTTGTTGATCTGTAAACACTGCCTGCACAAGCACATAATGTACAGTAAATAGTACAAAACTACATAGCTAACCCAGACAACTGTCTTTGATCCTGTTTTCTTGTAGTCAAACTACTTTAAATGTCTCAGACAGGACCAGGAAGAGACCACCCTGAGCCTTTTCCTGTTACTTAATTGTCTCCATGTCTTATGAGTTCATGGGAAATTAATAAACTAATGCCCTGTTTTAAAGATGGATGTTAAATTAATCTGAGCATATCTTCCATCAGGCAGCTGGCCTTGAGCTGGTTAAAGCTACTTTCATGGCTCTCATCCAGGATTGATAAAGTATGCCTCAAATGACTGTCTGCCTCCATAATAAACTAAAACTCTTTTAGATACACCAGACAGTGCCATTAGAAAACCCAGACCACTCTAAAGTTCTGCAGTGTTACATCTGAAACTCTCGCCTGTTGCTGTTAACTTGAGTGCTACATTTGTGCACCTCAAGTGTCTGTCCAAAACAAATTACTTTTGTCCAAATGCAGAGCCCAGTCTCAGTATGTTGTTGTTCCTGTACCATCACTACATCTACTACACTTCACCAACGTTAAACAAAGCGTCCACTCACCAAGCAGCAATAGCTTGACAGTTTTCGAGTCCTTGTCTGCATCCTCCTGGAGTTGTTTTTCCAACTCCTTGGATTTTTTATCCTCCGCACTTGCTCCTGCTCCCATCTCTTCCTCAGCAAACTCGAGGTCCTCTAGGATGGAAATTTTGACAATTGTCTGCCAACAGCTACAGAGAATCTGGGTGAAGCACTAATCGCTTCGAAAGGCGATTGCCGAGCGGAAGGAGATTGTAAAGGAGGAGCTTGAACCTCTCAAGCTCTTGGCCTTTCAGTTAGGTGATCAGTTGCGACCCCTTCGAGTTGTAATGCAATTCAGCGCTTTCCTCCCTATATAATTCCATGGAATTAAAGCTCTGACTTAAAGAGTGTCTCTTCCTGATTGGCCAGTCATCTGATTAGTGTTTAGAGGCCAATAGTGAATCATGAGCGTCACATAGGTAAAGGCCATTGAGAGTCAGTGACTGATCTTCACTTCTGATTGGTGCTTTTAGTTTTAGTTTGGGCATTGCCACTGGCATTCATGCTCACACAGTCTTAATATGATCATAGCCACAACTTGTTTAAGTCAAGGACGTTTCTGAGTTGAGTTGCAGTGATTGAGTCCACTGCAGTAACTGAGTCCACATAAATAATATGAATATATATTGACTCTTGATGGTTCATCACATGGACACAGAGAGGCAGGCATTAAGGCCCTGTAAACTACTTAGAGCTAAGTCATTTTAATCCAGGTGGTGTGTTAGCAGCTAAATAAAGCCACTGTCACTGCAGCACTCTCTTCAGGGGGGTCTCACTGTTAACATGACCTAAATGTGTGGCATGGTTACATAATATTGGGCAACCCACCACACCTGAATTGATCCTTGGCACTATACCCTTCTTGTGTGTCATTGTCCAGGGTTGATCTGTGTGTTTCATCAGAGCAGTGGTCATGGGCTTGTCCTGTCTTCTGGCCCGCTCCACAGAAACACTGGTTCAATTAGAACATGGAGTTTCACCAGTGTCAGCATAGATTAGTCAATCAATGCCTTTGCCTAATCTTTACCAACAGATTTCTTTATTATTCGGAAATGGATTGTGGAATAAAATAGTTGGTATAATAATACTGCATTACACTTATATTGTGCTTTACGTACAAGCTTGAGCCTCTCAGAGCACTACAGGTGAACAGTGTCCTTCTTGTGTCCAGACGGTCCTAGATCTGCTTCAGTGACGTCACGGTCAAATAGGCTCAGTGGGCATATACAGGATTGACAGACACACAGCAGAGCACAGTCAGATGAATGTTATGTGAACATTAGAATGCATGCAAAATGCTGCCTTTATGGAGGTCCACACAGAGTGAATGTTTTACAAATCCACTTCACCTGCATATAATATTAATGCCGTAACAATAATCCTTTGTACTTTTAACTGAATCAAAGACGCACTGACCAGTATTTTTGTATCTTGCAGTAATAGTTACCACAGTGATAAAGACCACCACAATCCACAAACCTCCAAGCAGCCTAATTGAAAGGGTACTAGTGCTGTTGGGCCAATCTCATTAGAAGTGAGGATGGTGCAGACCTGCTTTACTCAGGCCTCACTCTCCTGATCCTCTGTTAAAGGGATTGCAAGAGCCACTCCTCCGACAGGGGCTTAACACACAGACTGGGGGCACAGTACTGTTTTACCATTACTATTATGAGCTTGGTGATGGACTGGTGAATATAGGACTGTACAATTCCAATTCTAAAATTTTGAATAATTTTGGCTTAAAGAAAAAGTGAGAAGAAACAACATTTCTGAATTAACAAATCCCTAGATTACTGTGCATTAAATCCAGTCCACATGTTAAATCCAATCCACATGTTATTTCAGGTGGTATGGTAAACAAATAAACAATACTAATAAATAAAAAAAATAATTTCAAAATTTCAGTTCTTTTTCTTGACTTTTTAAAGGGTGACTACTTTTTGGAGAGTACACCACCTGCATGAGATGCTATTGTTTTGCCTGGAATTTTCCACAGTATGGCATTAAACTTTTGTCTATATTCATGGAGAAAATCAGTTGATGCCAGCAGCCCTAGTTATAGGTTAGATCTGTGTAGCGGCATCACTGCTTAAATTAAGAGTGCATGTCTTTCCAGGTGTTTTGAGCAATATTAACACCTGTCATTTTATTTTGAATTGAATTCATTAATTCTCGGAAAAGCAATATAATATTAGATCATGGAGACAAGCAGGTAGCAAAACCCACATAGTGCAATGCAACTGTGCCCATATAAATATATTTATTTAGAGCATTTTTAAGTGGTTGATCAGTGGAGGAATTTTAGATGTGACTTTAGTGGACAGGGAAACCCTCCCACTTAAAAAGGTCAGTGCGGAGGAGTGGTGTGAAAGTTATAGATCTCTCACTCATGTATTATCACATCTGTGCTATATTGGCACTTTTTTGTTTATTTATTTTTTTTATTTTTGCTATTTAAAAATATTGATTAAGATTATTTTTAAAAGAAAAAAAAATATATGTATATATTTATTTATTTATTTTGTATAGTTTTTTTTATAGTTGAAATTGAAGGCCTTTACCTTCATTACCTTAGAATTATGACAATGCCACTGGTTTTAACCTATTTTAATGTCTAATCTAATGCAGTGGTTCTCAAACTGTTGTCACCAAGTAAGAAAATATAATAATTGCAGAGTGCATGCCACCAAAGAAGCATTCAGTAGTTGATTTGTAAAGGGTTTCTCCTATCAATTTTTTTCACATTCACTAGAGGGCGCTAGTTCACTGGCTTCCTTTACAGTCTATGGATCATAATAATTGTCTCACTTGCTGAAGTTTAAGAGCCAACAAATGCTTAATGCTCATTTTCTGTTCATGTTCATGTTTGTTCTTGGCTTCACCAAAGTTAAAAAAAAAAAAAAAAAAAAAAATGCCCGTAAGGTAGACCAAATTAATGGAAGAACCTAACACCAAGTGGATGCATAAAGGAAACGCATACATTGTTATCTATTTTTATTCTACTTGCGTGTGTAGACTAGGTCATTCCTCTTTCCTCCTTTCTTTTTATGATTTTTGCTTTCAGGGGATATGGCATATGGGTGAATGGACCCTACTTTGGGTGGGGTACAGGACAGTCACAGGTCAGACATAGGGTCTCAGGCGACACAATAATTTACTCTTGAAGACCCTTGCACTAGACCCACTTTAACTGCTTCATTACCAGGTTAATCATAACTATTCTCGTCTGTGATTTGCCAGATCTGTGGTTGTCATGGCAACAGCAGCAGGCTCCATGTGTCCCTGTTACATTGGGTCTCCTACATTTTTGGCATGCCTAGTGTGCCTTTACAGTGTGGTGCCATAGGGAAGCCTCACCCCTTTATTCTCACGTCCTCCCTCTCTCCTCCTCCCCCCATCACCGCAGCTCTACATGGGGGTGTTTCAGGTGGGCGGGGCCTGTTCCTCTGCAGAGGGATGCAGCCTCACGTTGGAGTCGCCAGTGTGGGAACCCCTGCTCTAAAGCACGTCGCATGGACACTCACACTGCTCTCTAGCCTTCCTCCAGATCTCTCCATCTGCACGTCTGTCCTCCTCCATCTCTCCTCTGATAGTATCTTTGCATCCATCCACCGCTCCTTACAGCTTCCTCTGCAGCCTTGACTCCCGCATCTTCTCTCTTCTGTTTTCTTGTCAATTTGAAGAAGCTGAACTGAACCACACGATCTGAGAACATCATGTCATCCAGTCTGCCCCCCGGGATGACCACCACAGGAGTCAAAAACAAGCCCCTCTCCCCCTTTAAGAAGCGCGGGAGTCTGCAGTACACCACTAGCACAGGTGAGTGAGCGCCCTGCAAGTGTCTGTTTTCTAACAGACTAATACAGTCTGCTACTTACTCAGCATATACAGTATATAGAATATATAGATTTGAAATAACTTCTTAGGAAGAAAAACAGGTTACTTTGTTTTTCAATTATAGTTTTTTGGAGGGTGAAACCTGTTGATTGTCTTGGACACTTGGATCCCATCATAAACCAAGAAAGTGTAATTAAAAAATCTTAATTAATTGAAGCTGACATTGGTAACCTTGAGATTTACCCAAGGAATGTACTTCATCAGGAAATTATCCAAGCTTAAATAATTAGGTCATTACAGTGCAAACCATTAAAATACCTGAAGCAAAAAAAAAAAAAAAATTCTCATTTAAATACTTCCTTATATGTTTACAATGCACGTACTAAGTCAAGCACATATTATAGGTACATTGCATAAGCAGCTAAAGCCATTGCTTCACTATCCCCCACTCACTATGAAGACATATTTCACCATGAATCAGTCTTGTCTTTTCCCTTCACTGTGGGTTAGATACATTGATGACAGTGTTTTTTTATAGTCCGTGCCATTAGGTTCTCGGGTCTATGGAGTGTGTAGGTTGGTACCTCAGGACGTGATCTCTGACTGAATGAGAGGCTTAGTCAGCAGTGTGATGCATGCTCACTAAACATAAGCTTTTATCTGAAATACAAAGGACAGAGGGAGGGATGACCCTGTGACGTAACACTATTGGTTTGAGTGCATCGTCATTTTGCCAATAGCACAAATTGAAATTCCACATGAGCAATTTGACGAGTTTACATTAGTTAACTTGTTGGTCTAACTAAGAGATTTAAATTAAATATAAATATAAAAGTATATTTGCAGTTAGCACCTTCCAGTAGAAATATTTTCAGATCATTATCTATATATCAAAATATTGATAAAGATATAAAGATATTAGAAGGAATGTCAATAACAAATTGTGACAATCCTTAAAAATCCTAATTTTATCATAAAAGCGTCTAGCTATCAGTGATGCGTCCCAACCACAGACTGAATAAAGGAGTGTAGTGTGAGAGTGTGACGTCACCCATAGCGTTAGGCTCCAGTCAAATGAAGCTCACAATGTTAGCAGTTAGCAGAGGTGAATCTGGAGCTGAGTTCCATATTAGGAATAGGAACTTATTTACGGACAAAATAGCTAAATAAAAACACCAACATCATATTGAGTGGAATACGAACAGAGTTAGGCAGAGAGGAGTCGATGGAGCCGGAAGCACCCCCATGCACACTTCATATTTGGAACGCCGAGGCTATATGTCTCCTTGTAAAATAAGAATGTACTGTACTGTGTAAGTATTGCAGAGTGAAGTATTGAAGTAAGAGTGTTGCAGAAAGTTTAAGTCCTGCCTATGAGGGGAAATGAACTGATGAGCTGTATGTCTAGTAAACAAATGTATTCCTCAGTTGTTATTCATACATCTTTGTCGACAGTCTCAAAAACACTCATTTGTGACCCATTACAGAGCATTATCGTAAAAGCAAATAAATAATTCAGTTCTTGGTGGTTGTAAACTGGACCTTTGAGTCGATATTTGCAGATAACGTCATATCTGTTACATAACCCGACCATTTTGTTTCTCAAACTACATTCTGGCTTCACAGTCTGAGGCTCTGTTGAGAACACATTTGGTAGAGAGTAGTCATTGTGATGATTACTGAAGCCACAAATCGATTTTCAGTCTTCGCTGTCCTCCCCATTACCAAAGAGTCTTCTATGATTGCGCTTATTTGGCACTTAGAAGAGAAAGTGCCTATTACCAAAGTCACTGCAGAGTCACAGCCCTGGCTTGTTCATATCAAGACCAGACAGACTTGGCTAATAAAGGCCCTGGGATTTAATACATACCTGCACCAGCTCCAGATAGTGTGTGCGTTTTGTCTGAGAAACATTTGACTATGCAGAGCTGACATTTTGGTGACGCATCCTCTTTTGTGTTTGGAAAAGGCCATTTGTCAAGTTTAGACTAAACTGTACAGCTGATTGTACTGAAGAAACATGGAAAACAAGCTATGACGATCTGATACAATGTAAAAGTATTTAAAGGTCCTATATTATGCTCAGTTGACTCATGTGATCTTTAAGTTATGTTAGAATGGCATCAAAAACATACTTGGAGTTGTGTTTTGTTTCATTCACACAGTCTACATCTCCAAAGCTCAAAATCCTCTGTTCCACCTTGTGATGTTATACCTTTTTACCTTTTGTTCAGTAGAATTCAGCAATTCCAGGGCTGAAATTATCCTAGTGGAGTTTGAAGTTTAAAAACATAGTGGAGCACTTCCTGTATTACCACTTGACATCACAAGGTAGTGTTTTCTGTCTATAAGAAAAAAAAGAAGGAAGAGGCTGCGGAGAACCTGAGGGAGGCCCAGAAAAAGCAGAAAACCTGGTATGACCAGCAGGCCAGAGAAAGAGACTTCCAGCCAGGCCAAAAAGTTCTTGTTGTTGGCAAAATTGCAAGGCCCATACACAGTCACAAGGCGCATGGGACCGGTTACGTATGAGGTACACCAACCTGACAAGAAAAAGTCCCTGCAAACCTACCATGTGAATCTTCTGAAGGCGTGGAAGGAGCCATCTGTTTTGGCTCCTGAGACAGCACTGCTGGTGAGACAGGTGGACGTGGAGGAAGAAGAGGATCCTGGTGTTCTCATAGTCCCTAAAGTCTCAGAACCTTGCATAGCGCACCTCTCGGGAGACCAAGCTGCCGATCTCCTAAAGGTCTTCAGAGACATGCCCGAGTTGCTTGCGGCAAAGACCACTCTGATCGAGCATGTGATTTGGCTGAAGGACCAGAGTCCCATTCGTCAACGCCCCTACCGTGTCCCAACTACTGTTGGCACAACTACACCAAGAGATTGAGTCTATGCTGGAGCTTGGAGTCATCAAGCCGTCAACATCAGAGTGGTGCAGTCTGGTTGTCATCGTGTTTAAAAAGGACGGGTCCTTGCGCATTTGCATAGACTTTCATAAACTCAACTCCATTTCAGAGTTTGACGCTTACCCTATGCCAAGGATCGATGACCTCCTGGATCGTATTGTATCGACTACCTACATCACCACGCTGGACCTGTGCAAAGGCAGGTGCCCCTGGAGGCTTCCAGCCGACCCTACACAGCCTTCAGAACACCAGTAGGACTCTTCCAGTTTACTATTATGCCTTTTGGCTTGCATGGTGCCCCAGCAACCTTCCAGTGACTCATGGACAGGGTGCTACAGGACTGTGAGGAGTTCAGTGCCGCTTACCTGGATGACGTCTTGATCTTCAGTGACACTTGGGAGCAGCACGTCCAGCACCTGAAAGCAGTCCTGGAGAAGATTCGAGCCACTGGGCTCCAAGTGTGAGTGGGCCCGCCACAAAACCCGGTATCTGGGCTACCAGCTAGGAATAGGAGAGGTGCGACCGCAGATGGATAAGGTCGAAGCTATCCAGAAGTGCCCTCGTCCACAAATCAAGAAGGAGGTGCAATCGTTCCTGGGCCTGGCTGGATGGTATCGGAGGTTTGTTCCCCAATTTGCCACAGTTGCAGCACCACTCACAGCCTTGACAACAAAACACCTGAAAAACCCATTGACCTGGACTGAAGAATGTGAAAAGGCCTTCAACACCCTAAAAACTTTGCTCTGCTCATCTCTAGTGCTACGCAGTCCTGATTTCAGCTGCCACTTCCTTGTGCAGGTCGATGCCTCTGAGGTGGGTTTGGGAGCAGTCCTTGCCCAGGGGGAATCCGGAGCTGATCCCATCTTGTACCTGAGCCGCAAACTTCTGCCCAGAGAGTCCAGATATTCGGTGGTCGAAAAAGAAGGTCTGGCCATTAAGTGGGCTCTGGAGAGTTTCAAGTACTACTTGCTCGGGAGAGAGTTTGATCTGGAGACGGACCATCGAGCTCTCACATGGATTAATTCAATGAGGGATCACAACAGCCGATTGACCCGTTGGTACCTCTCACTGCAGCCCTTCAAGTTTGTGGTTCGGCACCGATCTGGAAAGTCCAACTTGGTTGCAGACTACCTTTCCAGGTTGCCAAGGCTTGGTCAGCCTTGGGGAGGAGGAGGATGGTGTAACGGAGTAGCCCCGTCAAAGCCTGCGCTAACCTAAGTATGCCCAAACAAGCTCGCGTTCGCCACTTACCTGGTTTCTTTCATTCTGCTCCATTTCCCGCTGTGTGTCCCGCTCCCCGTCCGTCCACTCCATTCTCTGCTATATTTAAAAACATCCTTCTGACAACGCCATCATCATTACACAGGATTAGAACCCCGTCACATTGTAATAAATTAAATGTTAGATATTATTGGGAATAGTATGTTGTATGATACAGTGCCTTTTGGGGTAATTCTTTACTTAAGGGACCAGTGACCACATATTAATCACTAACTGTGTGATAATCAGCATGAAGATTGGTTATTTGAATATTAGGTAGTGTTTATAGAGCACTTATTAATGCATATTATGACAATTGTTAATATATTGTCTATTAACATCCTCATGGTGCTAAAAACTGTTATTAAGAAAACAGAAAAAACAATTTACTAAATGGCTAAATAGTTACAAACACAGACATACAGAATACAACATTATAAAGTCCTTTATTTACTAACAAAGATCAAACTACTTAGTAAGCCTATTCCTTCTAGTTATCCACGTGTGGTCCTTAAACTATGTTACCACTGTTTGTTATGGCAAATTCATGTGGGGTTTTGTCTCCTTACAGAAAGCAAAGTTTGAACCAATTTTACAATTTTGGAGCTGTTATTCCGTGAGACTAAAATCTGACCTGTCTGAGCTGCTGTGTTGATTGTTTGCGATAGTGGCTGTTATAATTTGACCTTTTTGTCCCTAACAGGCTGCTGTACTTTCCCCCGCTGAAGTTGCTGTGGTTTTATCCTTTGACTCTTCAAGGCTCCTGTTGATTGAATATGATCCTGAGGTTAGCGTAATGTAAATGCTGACCCACAGGGGATAGCTAGCTAAAATTTGTCCTTGTGGGGCTTCTGTAGCAGCTGTGTATTCCTAAGTATTCCTAAGTGATATTTCTCGCACTTTTGAGATCCAGTCAATTCAAATTGTCAATGATATGTTTGGAGTTTTTCATTTGAGAGGTTTAGATCAGTTCTGGGACAGATTTCAGACTTTAGAGGAAGAAATTGAGCTGTTTTTGAAATAGTATTGATTAACAGTCTGTCTGGTTTATGATCATGAAAACAGTACTGAAAGCTTTTTTCTTTTCTTCTTCAAAGTAAAATTAAATTTAAAAAATCTTTTGCCATATCTCACAGCTTCAACAACAACGTAAAAGCAAAGACCACTGTAATGTATACATATGTTCTCTTCACACTACATTTGCCTACCTTTGAATTAATAATGAATGAATGGACAGCCTGATTGGTGCTCTGCATCTTAATTATACCGTGCACTGGCTGACACTTTAATTTCAGCGCTCAGCATTGATCGTCGAAACGACCCCAGCAGATGGTTGATTATTTTAATAAGTATCTTAGACCATCGATTTATTCTAATGAGCCTTGTGCCAGTCAAATGCAAAAGTGGAAGAGACTAGCTGTGTATGAGTCATCCATTGCAAAGATTATTCACACTCTACAAACTGAATTTACTACTTCTGTCAATCTGCCTCTTGCTCTTTTGCCAGTTTTCTGCAGCGTCTCCATATATTTAGCAGGTTTAGGTACAGTTTTTGTGAGAAAGATAGTTCTGAATTTTAGGGTACCACCCACTCAACTGGTTCCTACTCAGAGCTCCATGCTGCTTTTGTTCTAGTTGAACCACTTCACATTATCACCACGGCAAGAACTCTTTGAGCAGTGAAATCTCTACAATATAAAAATGTCTAGGTTGTTCTGAAATAATAAATAGGTCTATATATCAGAGATAGGTAGACACATTTCATAAATATTTATTGCACTACTACTGCTACTTTATTCAGCTGTAACCTTGACACATTTCCACTATACACAAGAGTATATAAAGCTTTACTCAAGCTTATTCAAAAATCATGAATGAATACACCTTGAGACAGAATGAGGACAATTAGACAAAATGAAATTACTACAGTGGCGTTATATCACTTCTTTAAATGCGTACTACATGTTTTCTTCTGTTGACAGGTATTGATGGGTTTCAAGCTATGTCAACCATTCTGTGTGGTCAAATCAAAATATTGTATCCTCACCAGGACTCCACTAAAGTCCTTCAAATTAGGAAGCAATTGTTTATTTGAAAAAAGTGCCCAAAGGCCAAAATGACCGAGGTCTGTAATGACAATAACAAATAGGCACTTTAACAGCTTCTCTTTCAATATGCCTATGCCTTAAACTTCCAGGCATCCACAGGAGGCTTACATTGATTCAGATGTGCAAAACTCAGACGTATAGCCTATTCAACAAGGACCAGGAGGATATTCAGTGAAGCAGATCTTTGTTACAGCATTACGTTGCTTTTCTGTTTCTCCATGTGGAGATTTGTTGTTTTTCTCTGCTTCCTAAATTTCATGATTGTTCAGTGTTCAATGTAGCTGGTGGCGGTGACATTGCAGGTTGCATTTTTCACACTTCACTCCTGTCTGTAAACAAAAGTTCACAGCTATAGGTTATTTCATCAGTATATACAATATATAATAATACATGAAATGAAAATGCTCGGTGCTTGGTGAAAATGCAGACATAAATCACTAGTTATTTATCCATGGTTATTCCCATTTAAAAACATTACAGATTTATTTCCAGACTATTCATTTCAAATAAATTTCTAACACAATACTGTTAATTAACAAGGAAATAAACCTATTCTGTTCTTCCGCACCATTACTAAACCACACCAAATTATTAGGCTCTCTTTTGTTTCCATGGTGATGGAGTTTTAAGTTCAGAATTAGCCTGAGGACAAAATGCATTTGAAATTTTGGCCCAAAATGAACCTTGTATATTTCCCTCTGTGTTATGATACTGGCAATGAATCATTTTCATCCATATTCATTTTGCTTATCACTTGAGGGTGACCACCTAAAATTGTAGAAAAAGAGGGACACATCTTTCAGGGTGACACACAATAGACTGGAATGCCAATAGGTGCCAACATATTGCAACCCCCAAAAGGTGCTTGATTTCTTTGCGAAAAAAGAAAAGATTAAATATGTTATGTAAATGTCACTTTATAATGTATGTGGCATTTAAACTGGGACGAGGGATAGGGGCTACAATGGCTGTGCAGGACAGGACAGCCAAAAGAAGGACAGGTAGTATTTAGCCTACTTATCACATTCAGCCAGAAGCACTGATAATGTAATCGCATTCATTTCAGAACATGTTTGTACAGTGAAATATTGTCTTTTCAGCAGAAGATTTAATATTTTCTAATTGCAGCCTTTGTAGTTGGTCAATTGCAACACATTAAAATTTAAGTACGGCAGGAGGGAGCCTATGTGAAGAAATGTGCTATAAAATAAGGTGCAGTGTGTATTACTCAACTAAACTTAATGAGGCCACATACTTTAGTCGTCACTTATATTATGAGTAATTTGGCAAATAGATTTTATGGTAAATATTGCATTGCGATAAATAATTAGAATTGGCTCTGGATGTATAGAATAAGAATGGGCTATATGATAAAAATTATATATCTTGATTTTTGTGTATTATATTGTTTTCTGCTGGGTTTCAGATGACATCACAGCATTCTACAGGCCAATAATATTTAATACAGTTATCAGAGCTAATATGAATATTGTTAAAATGAAGTGTTTTTGTAATACAAGAAGTTAATGGGCCTTGTCACTGACAGAAATCATCAGGTTAAACATTTATGAATTTACCTTTTAGATATTTCCTGGCAAAGTACAATGTCAATAGGAAATTCTGGCCCTTGTCCCTATCGCATTAGAGAATATGAAAACCATACTTTTATATGTTTAGCTTTTTGCAGATGTCATTAATACAACATCAGGACATATCAGCTTGTTTATATGGCCCTGGTTTGGTTATGCAACACACTGCGGATGGCCCTTTGCACAGACTCCTCTTCTCTGTCACACCTCGTCACTTTGATCTCAGTCTTCGTCTGATGCCTATTGACCGGAAACAAACGTGCCTGGTTAAATGTTTAGCTATGTCACTCCTTAATAAGGTGAAATCTGCTAACTAATCACACTAAGTGGAGGTAATGATTGGCTGGATATTGGGACTTCCTGCTATCTGCACTGGACACACCTCAGTATGATAACCCTGAACACTTAACTGTGATGATCTCTGTGTTTCTCAGTGATTTGGGTGAGTTAGGGATCAGATATAGCATCTCATATTTAACTCTGTGTGGATTAATAGACACTGAAAGGCTTCCTGATGCTTTCTCTCTCCTCTCCAGACACCACTGAAGGTAAATAATACACAATAGTAATAATTAGCATTGTAAATTCTAAGTAATATTTCATTTTAAAAATAAATAATGCCATAAGAAGCTTAATTTAATGAGAGGTTAAAATTAGCAATCAAACAATCACTCAATTCAATTTTGTTCATTGTCATTTTATTATCAAACGTTTCAGAGTTAAATTTATTTAATTAAATGTTCCAACAGTTCAATTTGTATATGTAGGCTTAAAGGACATGAAGTTGATCGACAAAGGGGAAGGTAATTTGAGTTCATTTTGTCAGCAAACTCCTAAGGGTTTCATCTTAGCATTTGTTACAGACAATTTGGTTGTAAGCTTTGGAAATAAGGATAAACCACCCTGTACATTGTGTCATACATTAATTTTCCATTAGGGGGTGCCGTCGCTGGACCCTTATTTCCAGGAAAGAATTGCCCAGACACTATCTAGATTGTACTGACAAGCATGAAATAGTTTCTTTTTTGGGAGCAGCAACATTACCCATAATCAAAATTTCTGTGATCACTTTTTATGCAGATGTTTGTTGATTATTTCTTTGGTCTGCCATATGTTGTTGAGGTAAAATTGGCTGGTATGGTTGTGTTTACTTTGTATATCCCAAATGTCATAATGTTGTAGACTGAGACTAGTCTGCAAATAACAAGCAATGTGGCCTTTAAAAATAATTTCTGTTGCTTTTCACAGTTTCATTGGTTTCAGCCATGTTACATGCAACATTTTGAGGGTTTTTTTCCTATTCTAAAGATAGAATATTTTATTTTATCTTGTGAATAGCTGTGGCAACAGCATGTACAGTTATCTATCTTCAGTGTCAAACACTGAAGCGGAAAATAGTGACACAAATGAAATCAGAACAGGACCAGATTTGAGCATGCCAACATGCCTCTTGGCTTGAGAAATGTTACACTAGTGCCACTCACAATACACTGAGAGATATGACACAAGGCAAGGAGTTTGTTAAGGTCTAAACCACGTCATCACTCTAACAATAAAGGTACGTTCACACACATCACATCCACAAGCTGGGACAAAACTGGGACTAAACTTGGAAGTGATGGGCGGATCAGTACCAAAATATCAGTATTCCAGTATTGATAAGGTATTGGAAAGAATCAATTCTCATACTAAAATATACACTGAAAATGTCATTTTTTTATTCAAATTTGAATATATTCTGTACTTTGTTTACATTCTATTTTTTTTATCTGTATACATCTTTAATTGTAAGATCAGTGTGAAAAAATAAATATACTAATTTGCAATGTAGTTTGCATAAAAAGTGGCGTTAATAAATTGTTATCGACTAAATATTGATGTCCACCCCAAGTCTGCTTGCCTACCCATAAAAGTCACCAGACTCTACTGCATTTACACACACAAAAAGGAATTATAAAAAAAAAAAAAATCCACCATGTTCATAGTGGGGAGAGTGATGACCCTTTAATTCCTCCTATACTGCTGCTATGCTAACTGCAGTGTAAGCCTATAGTGACATGTTAGACCTTAGCGCGCAGAAAGCACAATTTTCCACACACACTCACAAACACAAACATCCCAAACACATGGTCCCTTCAGCAAAACACAGCCAGGACCGTCCCATATAAGAGAGGGGGGTCTTTAACATCACGTCTTTGACATCATCTTTCACACTGCATCATCCGCTATGTCCAGACACCCCACCCCCCTCTTTGCCTTCTTCAGTGGTACGACCCAGGAACATGTCTGAGTTATTTAAATGAGCAGGGCAGAGGCAGAGCCAGTACAGAGGAGCGACAGCTGGCCTGGACCAAGTGGCAGACAGAGGGAAGAGGCAGAGGGGAGTCCATGGATCAACATAGGATGAGTCCATGGATCAGCTTAAGACGAATAGTGTATGTATGGCATGGCCAGACATGTGCAGCTGTAATGCTCAAATGACAGGGTTGCTTTTGTTTATTTCTGTCCTCTCTTATTCTTCACAACATTTATCATTTCCTAAATCAAATTCATCACAAATCAAAGACATCACTTCATCCGGTCTTTGGTTTGGTCTCTCGCCTCCCTCCGTCTTTCTCTGCAGTGTAGTACAGTACAGCTATAGGACACAGGAGGTATGGTCCACTGGTGTAGTCCCTCTCCCCTCTCTTTCTCCCCTCACTGCATGTTCCACAGAGCCTTTGTGTAATAGCCAGGAGCGGTGCTGTCTTTGGAGAAGGTGTGCATTGATTGCTCCCTAAAAAAACGTCTTTCGCGCATTTTCTCGAGTTTTGTATTTGAGAAAGCAGATTCTAGCAGATCAATATGCCTTGCTGCTTACACCTGCAACTATGGACTCTTAAGTGCTGTTTCTCAACTGGTTGTGTATTTGTGGAAGAATGTACAGCTTTTTGTATACAGCCCCAGCAGAAAATATAACAAAGAGTATTTCTAAACAACGCATGCAACCACAGAAGCTAAAGTATTTCTGGTTTACAGAGACTTTGATTGGGCTCTTGAGGGAGTCAGCTGTTCAGTGCAGTGAGTGGCAGTAATGGTGAATGATGAAGCAGCCAGCATCTTCAGAGAAGCACAAGGGACACTACTTCCTGCTGCAACATCTGAGTAATGCATTAAGGCTTGTTAGCTGTCAATTTAGCAGTAGTTTTGTCTGAAATAAGACTATGATTACAGTTTGAACATCAAGTGAATATTGGCAAACCATTTAATTTAATTTTGGCCTTTTGACAGAATTGGTTATGGAACTTGAGCCTTTTCTTTGATTTAGTTTGTATTATTTGATGAAAAAATCTGTACTTTTAGTCTTTGCAAAAACCCTAATGAAAACTATATCTAAATTTTCTAAGCACTCTTTAAAATACTTAGTTAAATGATTGACCAAAGGAACAAGTTTGGTTCAACTAGGTCATTGTTTGTGAATGTAGAGTCAATTTAATCCCCATTTCTGTCCTCCTTTGGGTTAGTCCTTGTTGGTAAAACATTTGCATCTTATTTTACACATAGTTTTTTCCAAAATTAGACCTGGAATAGTTCAATCTGGTGGTTGTGAAGATCAAATATTTTCTTAGGTGGTACTTGGTGTGAAAAATTTGAGAACTTGGCTGTATGAGTTGGACAGTGTTAGAGGTATTTACTTTTCTGTTAAGTGAAATTCCAGTGCTCTGATTTTAAGACGATTAGGAAATCATCCAATACATAATTACTGTATGTATAATGCATTAAAATACAAATTAACAGTACTGTGTCTGCACATCTTTGGACTCTCCTTATACTCATAGTAATGTATAGAGCTTTGTTAGGTATTGGCTCTTGGTTCAAAAAGTTTCTTCACGAGTTCATAATAATGCCAAGATCTAAAAAATGGCTTGCTGTGCTGACACCACCCACACTGTGTATTTATAAATCAAATATTGAAGTTACAGTGTCTTACACAACTTGTTTGAAAGTTTGTTTTAAGGTTTGAAAGTTACCTTGGATACCTCAGATTCAAGACTTTATATTGGCTTCAGCTGTACTGTGTGGGTTATGTAATGAGTTACAGAAAATGTATTTCTTAAATTGTCAATACTGAAATAAAAATAAAGGATGGAGCGATATGGTGGTGACCTTCTATTTTGGTGATATTATCATATTGTGATTGAGTTCCTCTGTTTAATTCAGCTATATGATTAAACACTTTTCTGCACTCCTCCATTAGGTAGATGGCAGATGTGAATCCTGTTCCCCCTCTCATCACCTGGCACCTGGCCAGAGCGGGTCAGCCAATATAATTAAGGATGGTAGCTTTGAAGGCCTTTTAAAGATACACAAAGTGAGATAAAACACACACCACTAATTTGAGTTCCTTGTAGTGAAAATTGACTAACAAATGTTTCTGCTAGCTGGGCATGGTGATAGACCAGCTGTTATGTTGTATTTATTTATGTGATTGCCTTGTTTACTGTCCTGTTGCTTTGGTACAGGTCATTTTTTTCAGTGAGAGGCACTTTGAGTCCGAGGGGCTCTGTGTGGGCTGGAAACCAAATGTGCAAAACAACAAAAAAAAAAGCAGTTCGACAGGTGCAGCTGATGTGTACAAACAAACAGAGGACTGGGCCTCCAGATACCTGTAGTTTGTGATCAGTTAACCTTGCTATGATGTTTAATTTGAATGAGCATTATGTTGATGTGTGAACTTACAATCAAATTTTGCCTTGTTTTTGCTGTAATGACCAGTGAAAGGTGAAGTGCGTAAAAACGTATTGATAGAATGTATTAATTTGACAAAAAGTCAAAAACGTATCTGAAAGCAATGTCTTATAAGGAACAATTGGGGCTAACGTAAACATTTTTGAGGTGGTATTCAGTTGTCAATACCTTTCAAGTGGTAATATTATTGGAAGATACTGTATTTAGTAGTAATATTATGTCTGTATGGTATTGTTATTGGTGATGTATTATGAATGACTGCATGTATGAAGCACAAGTAACTAACATGATAATAATTGAAAAAATAGTGATGCATAGGGATGCAGCTTCAACCTCTGACCTCCTGTTAGTTGACTAGAGTTAACTAAAACTCTACTATCTCCTCTCTATCTCTGCATCTCTACTTACCCAGTTTTGAGCTCTGACTTTTTCTGATGAAATATGCATGTTGTGGAAATCAGTTGGCAAGCTGATACTATTTGACCTCTTTTTGCAGCTTAGAGGAAAAATAGAGCAAGGATTTAGTGCCTCCTGTGTGCAACATGTTACAACGATTATTATCCTTATGTGTGTGTAGAATCCCTCAGTCGTCCAGGTAGAATCCATAGCAAAAGGAGAAATTTAATTTGTCAACTGGACAGAGTTTATTTGGTTGAAGATCAGTACAGATTACAACGCACATACTGAATGATGCTGTCCATTCAGGACAGTTTAATTTCCAGTGTCTTGCTTGTGAACAGTGGGGGATGAGATGTTATGTAATTATAGATGCAAGTATCCAAATATAGCATCCATTAGGGGATTAGCCCAGGGTCTGGTTGCCCTGGCTCTTGTGTGACCCGGGTTGCATGGATGTCTTTGCCAATGGTCGCATCCTGCACCCCTCTCTGTCGCCTGGTGTTATCTGAGCAAACACAGATAAGACTCAGACTGCTGCTTACTGCATCACACATAGGCCCGCTGTAATACACTGACATGGTTCTATAACTGCACTTTACTCAACTGGCTAAGACCAGCATTTTCTATGTGGAGATTAGTGACCTAGTGGCTCAGTTGATTATTTGTTACCTGATCCAGAGGTTGGCGGTTCAAATCCTGCTCTCGATATAAACATCATTGGTTGAGTGGTCAGATCCATTGACCCAGAGGGTGGCAGTGTGATTCCAACTTCCACAGATGAAGTGAGTGGTTCCTTGATGTAAAGCATGAAGGTGGAAAAGCACTTTATAAAAATGTGACCATTTATCATTTATATTTGAAATGTATCATGGTGTAATTATGAAAATACAGCCATTGATATAATTTGATCCAGGTTTGAACCTTTCACTTGCAAATTTTATGTAAAATGTGTATTCTGAGTAATGAGATATATTGTAAAGGAGAAATTAAATTCTGTCAATTGGACAAAAATTTTGACCTGACCAGAACTGAAGAAGCAGCTTGGCTGAGCTGCGAAACGTATTTAATCAAAAAAAATAATAATAATTTTGTCCACTTGACAGAAATGAATTTCTCCTTTGCAATGGATCCTACCTGGATGACTGAGGCATTACGCAAATGATTAGATTTTTTTTTTTTTTTTTTTACTATTTTATGTGCCATGTGCAGTTGGTCAAGTTTTAACACCTTGGAAGCTGATTTAAAAATACTGTGTTGCATAAGCTAAAATATTATCTTTTTATATTCAAACTATTTTGTGTGTCATGTACTAATAGTTGAGTGCATGATTTAGGTGTACTATAACCTCTATTCATTTATATTTTTTGGTACAGTTCTTATTGTCTCTGATCCATTACATGGTGTTGTTAACTGCAGGTTTTCATCTCTAAGTAGCTGCCCTTTGCACTGGACTAAGCCTTAACAGATGGTTCAGTGCGACATGTTGTTATGACTTAATGAGTACAGGTAGTTACATATTGGCACTCTTTCTTTTTATATGACCTCTGATACTGAAGTAATAGTATATATCAATTGGACTAACTTGTTTTAATGAGGCAGAACAAATCTGTTGATTTAAATCTACTGCCAGTAACATATTGCAAGCACTTTTGTGTGACAATACCTGAATGTACATTGCACACATTCAAACAGTGTGAAAGTCCCAAGTTTGATTACTAGATGGGCTGTTCCTACGTGAAGTTTTCATGTTCTGTCTGTGTCTGTGTCCTCTGGGTGCTCCACTTTCCCCAACCATTAAAAATCATGTACAATAGGGTCCCCACTGGAGCTAGGACTCCCCTGGTTTAAATTCCAGTGGGATCTGGGTTAACTAAAGGTTAAATAAATTAAAAACAAACAGTTAGAATTAGTTTTAGAAATGCAGTAATATTGTGCATATTGTCAGTCTAATCTGCAGCAGCCCCCCTCCACCTATTTGCACAAGTCCCCGATCTGATCTCATAAGTAGTATTTTTGCACTACGTTGCTTATTATACAGAAAAGCTTGTTCATCTATTTGCCTGATCCCATTCATTTTCAATCTAGTCTTGTCTCGGAGCACTAGTCCTTGGCCAATTAGTTTCACTGTTGCTCAGATACAAAAGACGTGAAAGTGTGAGCTCTTGTAAAAGGTGTGGGAAGATTCATTGTAAACGGTCAGATTGGATTAGTTTGGGATTTTTGGACGCTGAAGAGTTTGTGCGTCACAGAAACTTAGTGTTGAGGAGGACGTGTTGATTGGACAGTGTTGAGCAGAAGGTGAGGAACACGTGCTGAGTTTTGGCAAATAATTGAGCCCCCACCTCTCATTATAGAAACAATGTTATGCACAAGAGAGTTTTATTTTCAAATGTTTGATCTTTAGTATAAATCCAAAACAGTGCTTGCTAATTTGTATGTTTTCTGTGCTGATACACTCAAATATGTCATGATTAGCTTCCTCTCTGTAAAGACAGCTGTTAACTGGCAATGTGCTCTGTTAGCAACAGCATGTTTACAAGTGCATAGACAAATCAATGGCAGTCACATCATAACATCTTGTGTATTACACTTGTCATTGGAATCACACTATGATATTTTTCTACTGTTTACTTCCACTATCTTGTTTTTCTCATATTAAATATGTGCTGTGGAGGGCTTGAATCGTGGCCAAGGCAAATTTGCTATGCTCATGTTTCAGTGCAGCTACTACCTTGTTCCTGTTGATTAAAAAACAAAAAAGAAAGAAAGAAAACAAACAAACAAACATACTTTTCATTAAAAAGCATGATTTCAGTTATGTGCTGTTTACATTTGCCTTGGATGACCGCTGTCTCTAGCTTTATAGTCTAAAAATACAGGATGAGCTGTCATTCTAGCACTTCACTGGATTAAATATTCAGTAAGACTTTAAATATTTCAGCAGCAGGTGCATTGTTACAGAAGGACAATTAATATCAATGTTGTCCAGAGTCTGACTCTTTCCCTGGTGTGGCAAGGCTGGCAGCTGCCCCTCTCAAAGACCCTCCACTTGTTTGCCCCTCTTGGCTTTCCATGACAACTGGGTGCGTATAAACTCCCGGTGCAGTGGAACAATGGAGGGTATTAGCCGGTGATGTGCTGATGGCTGTCCACCTGAATGCTCCATTGTGTCTTGAGGCACAAACAGCCACTGAGCTCAGAGCAGACTCAGGAGTAAAGACCAAACAAGCCCCACTGGCCATTGCCTCTCTTTCTGTCCCTTTAACATAACAGGAGTGAGTGAAACATGCATTATTATTTTGCACTGAATTAGACTGTAGTTTTGTAACAAGCTTTTGGCAACAGGTTTTTGAACTGAAACAAATCCAAATAATCTAAAGACAACAGACTGGACGCATTATTTTAATTTTCTGCCTTTTTTCCATCTGTCTCTCAGCAGTGGATCCTCGTGGTAAGCGGCACCTGCTCACTCCGCAGCACTCCTTACCCGGGATCCCAGTCTCTCTGAAACAGTCCATTGACCTGCGCACTTCCATGGACGGGAAATACAAGGAGATTGCAGAGGTACCAATCAAATATCTGAGAAAAGTGTGTTCATGATCATTTGGATTGCTAAATATCTTATCATTTATGTTCTTTCAGATGAAATTGTCAGGGTTTGATTAAGCCTAATAAGCACAAACACACTGACAAAATATGTATGCTAATGTAACAGATCATCCTTTTTTGCATGTACATAACATAATGCGCATAAATATATCATTCAGTCATGCCTCAAAATGTATTGCTTTTCTATGAAAGTAATTTGTAAGTAGGTAGTATACATGTCACAATAATTATTATACTGACTTATTGCTTCAGTATATGACAATATGATATTTTTGTTGTAACGCAATAAAATTTAAGATGTATTAAATAGGTGACTTCTTTGGCAAATTCTTTGGCTTATTTTAGTTATTTATTTGTTGAAACTCATGCCTCTTAATGATACTATACATTTAAAATGGATTTTTTTTACATTGTTGTTATTGTATCAGTGACATAAAGTAGTTTCTATATTATCATTATTGCAGTAAACTTCTGTAGCAATATATTATGCTTCAGAATTTGTTATGGTGACAGGCCTAATAGGTAGGCCTACATTTCTTGAGAAATAGAGTCTATACTGGATCTAACACATCCCACACTTGCCATTTGGAATTGCATGTAGAACATTTTGTATCACCAGTTGTGATTGCTCATGCTTTGCTTGCATTGGATTATTATTGTTTTAAATTAAAACTGTCCTGTGTATAGGAGTTATTCTCCCGCAGTCTGGCTGAGAGTGAGATGAGAAGTGCCCCGTACGAGTTTCCGGAGGACAGTCCCATCGAAAAACTGGAGGAGAGACGACAGCGCCTCGAGCGCCAGATCAGCCAAGATGTCAAGTACGGCTTTTACACATGAATATTGTATAAGACTTGTCCAGTAGAATAAATAAGTGTAATTTTGTTTAATATTTTTGAGTTTCTGCACTGAAAAGCTTTCTAAAAATGATTTAAAACAGTGATTAAAAATGGAGGGCTAATAAAATATCTTTAAAATCTATACCCAGATACTTATCAATACTAAAACAACTGTTAAAAGGAGATATTCATTAAAGCATGTCTTGATAATGAGGAAATTACATAAATAGGGCAATGTTGAATAGTATCCTGAATAGTTTTATAATGGTATTTGATCTATTTCAGAAGTCGTAGAAAAACTACAAGATAGTATTATAGAAACTACTATTTTATGTGGAAAACTGCATTGTATTGTATAATTCCATGGAAATCTTAGCACTGTGACAACACTAGTAACTAAAAACATATTCTACTGACGTATGTAAAATCCCTCAGTCGTCCAGGTAGAATCCATGGCAAAAAAGGAGAAAATTTAATTTGTCAACTGGACATAGTTTATTTGGTTGAATACGTTTCGCAGCTCATCCAAGCTGCTTCCTCAGTTCTGGTCAGATGCTGGCGGACACTGCTTTATATCTGCCTGAAGGGAGGAGCTTAATTACAATGAAAATTACTCTGAGACAACACATATTTAAATACAGTTTCAGTTGGTCAGGTGATACAATATGGAGTTGTTAACAGTTTCTGTTAGTCATGTGAGTCTATTCAATATGGAGTGGGAGTGGGGGAGTAGTTAGCATATCCATTCAGGGCCATGATGGGTGTTTTCACACCTCTGGACCTGACCTGGCTAGTCCCATTGTTTTCCCAGTTTGTTTTGATTTAGGTTTGAGGATAGAGTTATAGATGGGAGACAAATGATGTCTGAGACCTCCATTTCTGTTCAAGGAAGGATTCTCTTTCTTGACAAAAAAGAGAATGTGGTCTACTCCATTCAGTGTAGTGAAGACTGCTGTGAGCGCTACATTGGAGAAACAAAACAGCCACTTCACAAAAGGATGTATCAACACAGACGGGAAAACCAGGGTGGGCCGCAATCTGCCGTACATCTCCACCTAAAAGCCACAGGCCACTCCTTTGAGGACAGCGAGGTCCAGATCTTGGCCAGAGAAAAGAACTGGTTTGAGAGGGGAGTTAAAGAAGCTATTTTTGTCAAGAAAGAGAATCCTTCCTTGAACAGAAATGGGGGTCTCAGACATCATTTGTCTCCCATCTATAACTCTGTCCTCAAACCTAAATCAAAACAAACTGGGAAAACAATGGGACTAGCCAGGTCAGGTCCAGAGGTGTGAAAACACCCATCATGGCCCTGAATGGATATGCTAACTACTCCCCCACTCCCACTCCATATTGAATAGACTCACATGACTAACAGAAACTGTTAACAACTCCATATTGAATCACCTGACCAACTGAAACTGTATTTAAATATGTGTTGTCTCAGAGTAATTTTCATTGTAATTAAGCTCCTCCCTTCAGGCAGATATAAAGCAGTGTCCGCCAGCATCTGACCAGAACTGAGGAAGCAGCTTGGATGAGCTGCGAAACGTATTCAACCAAATAAACTATGTCCAGTTGACAAATTAAATTTTCTCCTTTTTTGCCATATTCTACTGACGGTATCAACATCCATAAAACACACTGCATATTATCCATGTTCGTATAATACTATCGCATTCATTGGATAACATAAGATTACAAATAGCATAGCAACGTGACTATAGTGCACCTTATTGAATACAAGAAACAGTATAAATATATCACCTGTACTCGTAGGTTTGAGCCTGACATCCTCCTCCGCGCTAAACAGGAGTTCATGAAGACTGACAGTGCCATGGACCTAGAGTAAGTCCTGCTATTTTTGCCTCATTGTTCCCACAGCGACCAGATGAATGTGATCTGTGTTATTGATTTGTCATTAGATACATGAAGGAGCAGAGCCAGGTGCCTGACTTTCAGGAGAGAGAGCTGGTCCCAGAGAGAGAGTATCAGAGAGTCACTATTTCTGGAGAGGAGAAATGTGGGGTAAGGCTCAAACTAGGAATGTGCTTCAGCAACATTGTGCCACATAAAACAAGAATCTTAAAAGTACAATATAAACGATGATCAAATAAAAGGCTTGCATAAAATAAGGTGTTACAATAAAAATAGACTTTCAAGGTAGAATATAGAAACACAAGACACAGTACGGGCAGAATAACTATGATGAGTAGTAAGTTTGGCCTGTGTATGGACTGATGGAGACTGGAGATGACAAAGGTCTTTACTTTTAATTTGTCTTTTTTGAAATCCAGTCCTCTTTTCCCTTGTTTATCATTTATATCACACATAGAGAACATACAATCAAAAGATTACAGCTGGTCAAATTAGATTAAGGTAGAAAAATATAATTGTCATATTCAAGTGTTGTACTTCTTTTCTGTATTTAAGTGGAAATCTGAACTATAAAACTCATGCCTATTAATACAGGAGGAACATCACATGAATTAATTAATTAATTAATATAGCAGTTAATCAGTTTTGAACTGTGATGACAATAATTGCTCCACTGAATTATAAAAATGTCAGCGATTCAGGCTTTGGCATCACTATTAATGCACAATTAGGAATCTTAGGAATTAGTGCTAAATTAAAAAACATTGTCTATTTGATTTGTGTTCAGTATTATAATTTGTATCCACTGTTTTCCCCGTGTGCAGGTTCCTTTCACAGACCTCCTGGATGCAGCCAAATGTGTGGTGAAGGCCCTGTTCATCAGACAGAAGTATATGGGACTGTCTCTGCAGAGCTTTTATCGGACGGCCGCTCGGTTCCTTCAGGAGCTCAGTGAGAGACCTCTGGATTTGGAGTTGTACGAAGAGGAGATACCTGAAACCACAAGCACTGCTGGTACAGACATACAGGGCTAGTGATATGGTGATTAAAAGAAAAAAAAACGAATCCTGATCTCATTCCTGTGACAATCTCCTAAAACGTAAACCTAGAAGATAAACTATACATTTCAATCTGTAATTTATTGTGCATTGCTTAGAGAAAGATAGACTGACAATAATATTTTCTTTCTGTGCCACCTTCAAAAACTATAATGATAATGAGTTGATGAGTTTGCAAGTGCTAAAAATCACAGGTGTAAAAAGAGTGGAGAATAACAGCATATTATGTCTTTCTTCCTCGCTAATTCGTAGCAAGACACCCCCACTGCCTCCTCGCCCCATCTGTTCCCTCTGTGTGCAGTGTCCCAGTTCCTTCACAAATGTAACTCAGTCTGTCTCTTTCAGATGCCACTGTGCACCCACCTGCCTCCAAAACGCACCCCTATGAGAACCAGGACCCCTCCAGCACACCCCCCGACATCGGCTACGGGTGCAAAATGGTGAACGGCATCATGCACGTGTACACCAGCAGGGGCACCATGGACAAGTGAGTGGCTTAAAATATAAAATGCATCATGCCACTATATATTCTAACACTGACTGCAATTACTGTGATATACGTAGTTATTCATGGGTGTCAGGTTCCATTCAAAAGGTATACAGTTTTATTTAATTGTAATTGTATTTTTGTAGTTTATTAATTGCTATCAAGCACAATGTTTTGTTATTCTGAAACCCATGGATATATTGGTTTAAAATAAGCTGAATCATATATCTCAGGTTTACAACAAACTCTTTTGTTGCCTGGAATGTTCCACAGTATGACAGTATTTTATTTATTTATTCATTTATTTGTTTATTTATTTATTTGTTTTGCATTAATTCAATCATATTTGTAGGTAGGCAGGTAGCAGAGTCTCCACTAAAATGTTTCATAGTGCATCTTTAACACAAATTTAGATAAATTAAGTTAAGTTATGTCTTATAACTTAGATCAAATTTCCTTTTAAGATGTTTTTGCTTACAATCTTGTGTCATAATCTTCTTTTTCTTATGCTCAGAACATCATGAGTTCTACTTCTCATAAAAGTAGAAATTTAATTGTAAGTCCTTGAAACATTTAGATGCCTGTTGCAGACATAGAACTCATAAAATTAAACAAATGGAGTAGTCAGACGCTCTTGGAGGATGTTTCTTTTCTGTTTACCCACAGTTCTTTGCATGTTGGACAGCCTCATCTCTCACTGACAACCAGAGCTGTGGAATAGATGAATATGTAGTTTATCTTAGCCAATTTGGTATAATGAAAAGTGGGTGATTTGGCGAGATACAGTGATTTTATTTCTTTAGCTTGACTCGGAAATCAAATGTTTGTTATTGTTTAAACAGGAGCACTGAGTTGGACCTGCCTTACCCAGACCTGCAGGAGTACATCGCTGATATGAATGTGATGATGGCTCTAATCATCAATGGACCAGTGTAAGGAAAACACAGCAACATTTTAAAATAACATTGTATTAACACTCAAGAGCCTAACAGAATATTTTAGTATGTAGGTAATGAAATATTTTACGGCTAGAGTGTGAAAAAGATGGACAAACAGCAGTCCATTATTTTATTACAAACGCAAAGAGATAGTGTTGTGATGAGTTAAACTAAACCAACTGGACTTACTTGTCTTAAAGTTTGCATCTATTAAGGCCTTGTTTTGTTTCAGAGCAAATATTGTATTATGTGATTAAATAGTCTAATTATCTAAGTAAATATTACTCTTTGGCACAGAAAATCCTTCTGCTACCGCCGCCTACAGTACCTGAGCTCCAAGTTTCAGATGCACATCCTGTTAAACGAGATGAAAGAACTGGCAGCGCAAAAGAAAGTCCCCCATAGAGACTTTTACAATATCCGTAAGGTGAACTCCACAGCTGTATCTACTCATACATCAGAGCGGCCCTGGCTTCTGCTTATGAAATGTAAATGTCCTCTTTCTCTTTGAATCCAGGTCGACACACACATCCACGCGTCTTCCTGTATGAATCAAAAGCACCTATTACGCTTCATCAAAAGGGCTATGAAGAAAAACTCCACGGAGATCGTTCAAATGGACCGCGGGAAGGGCCAGACGCTGATGGAGGTTTTCGAGAGCATGAACCTCACAGCCTTCGACCTCAGCGTGGACACTCTGGACATGCACGCCGTGAGTATAGCCCGGTGTTTCCCAACCAGGGGTACAGACGCATTTACCTGGTGGTGTTATGAACGATTATAGATCACTGCAAAAGGAGGAGATATTGAATAGTATTTGAGTTAAAAGTGTTTTCTATAATTTACATCCTAAAGAACTTTTTGGTCATAGATATGATTAAAACAATACAAATGTGAGACAGTCTTATACGATTCCAGACAAAAAACATAAAAGGGACACACACACACATAACTATATCAATCTAGATGTTTAATTGAAAAGTGCTATATAAGACTTATGCATTATTATTAGTCTGCATGTTGTGTTGTATGTGTACATTTATTTATATATTAAATAATGCACTTAATGCCATGTAGATGTAGATGCTCATTCACTGTAACTTCCCATGTGCATCTTAAACATTTCTTTTCAATGCAGTTTTTTTTTAAATATTGAATACATTTTATATTATAACTAACTGTGCTGGTTATGTAAATCATGCACTATCTTTCTGCAGTGCACTTTCGAAGTACACTGCTGATAAATGCTAATGTGATCCTCATTTGTATTCAGGACAGAAACACTTTTCATCGCTTTGACAAGTTCAATTCCAAGTACAACCCAATCGGAGAGTCCATCCTGAGGGAGATATTCATTAAGACTGATAACTACATAGAGGGCAAATACTTCGGTCACATCATTAAGGTGCTCACTGCTTGCATAAATACATGGAATATTAGCCTATTTACTGTGAAGAGAAACTATATCCTTGTAGCACCCTCTGCTGACCTCCATGCATCATTGCTCTTTCAGGAAGTGATGGCTGACCTGGAAGAGAGTAAATACCAAAACGTGGAGCTGCGACTTTCCATTTATGGTCGCTCCAGAAACGAGTGGGACAAACTGGCCAAGTGGGCAGTCAAATATCAGGTGTACTCTGATAATGTCCGCTGGCTCGTCCAAGTTCCAAGATTATTGTGAGTAGTTGTTGGGTCATAAAGTTGCTGTATTTTAAAAATGTTGAAGTACACATAATCCAAAGAACCACAGACAATTACACAACCTGTGAAATTCTTTATATACTCTATTTAAATGTTATTGTCTTATCATATATAATTAAAGGTGCACTATTTAACTTTCCTTTAATTTATTCAGTTACAATGTATTGCTCAAAAATACCTTGAAAACTGGCATTCTTACTCTGAGCAGGGTAGCCTCTCCACAGATCTGACTTGTAACTTGGCTTGACCGCGTCACCCGCTTATCTACGCTGTGGAATATTCCAAGCAAACCAATACATTGCCTCAACCAGAGAAATTACATAGTGCACCTTTAAGTAAAGTTATATCACTACAGTAACTTGAATCCTGATGCATCTGTTTTCTCTCTAAAGTGACGTCTACCACACAAAGAAACAGCTGTCCAACTTCCAGGAAATGTTAGAAAACATCTTTATGCCTTTGTTCGAGGTCACAGTGGATCCCAGCAGTCACCCGGAGCTGCACCTGTTCCTGCAGCATGTAAGACTTTATAATGTGATGTAATGCTTCAATTAGAAGGGGGCAGGAGAAAATTTGTATTCTAAATAATGTATTAATAAGGGATATTCAATTAGAGATCTTATTAGCAAGTTGATACTTTGCAGTGACATTACGCTGGCGGTGTTCTACATGTATGTGTACTGGCAGAATGTTCACCACTTACCATGGAGAACAATGCACACATTAGCACAAGATCACCTGAAAGGTCAATAAAAAATACAAAATGGATTTAAACAACACATTTTGACTGTGACTGTAATGTTATTTGAGACAAGGACTTAGTTAACAGCACAAATCAACTCACCTGTTGTTCCAACCAAGTCAGTTCTTTCTGGTCAGATTGTGTTAAAGATCAGATTAAAAAGCCTCAGATCTTATAGTTAGCATCACACCGCCAAGGAATGTTGATGACATCAGCTGCAAAATATCAATAGCACCATGATCTCGCTATACCACACCATATGCATATTGAGAATATTTCTTATATTCTCTGTTTGTGCATATAAACACCTTAGGTTGTCGGCTTTGACAGTGTTGATGACGAGTCCAAACCGGAGCAGCATATCTTCAACTCAGACAGTCCTCTCCCTGAAAACTGGACGGAGGAGGACAACCCGCCCTACTTCTACTACCTCTACTATATGTTTGCAAATATGTCTGTGCTCAACCACCTGCGCAAGTGAGTTGAAACGCTAAGTAATAAAACCTTTTATAAGTCTTGAGGTCACTTTACTGATAAAACACCAGCAAAGTTTATTACAAAACAAGCTACACAAAAGTTAAGGTACACAGTGCTTGTATTTGTATTTACTTCTTTTGAGGGTTATGTAAAGCAGAATCGCTGTCACTATAACTCTGCAAAATATATATTTATCCTTATATCTTAGATGTATTCTAAGATACACTATTATATAATTATGGTTTATTTAACAAAAGGTTACAAGCAAAAAGTAATTATGCTCACAAACTTACAAATTAGACAACTATGATTAACAGTTATTACATAACCTTTTTGTGAGTGTGCTTTGCACTTGAAAAACAAATTAGAGGAGTGTTAATTGGTGTCAGTTTTGTGCTGTGACAATTCTTGCACTTTCAGCATGCCTTGATTTTCTTGTAAACCTGAAGTGATAAAGTTAATGATACACTCACTTCAGAGATACTGTACCTAAGTAAATGTATTGGCAGACATTTGTAAAGTTGGAAAATCATTAACCTTTCAGTAGACCAGTTTATTTTTAGTAGTGGTTTTATTATTTATGTTTAGATTGCTTCAAAAGAGACTATTACTTGGCCACATAACAAACTGATTACACCCTACTCCAGAGGCCACACTGGGCGCCACAAGTGTAGATTTAAGATGATTTTAAAAAAGTCAGGTTTATTAAAGGTGCATTGTGTAACCTTTCTGGTGGAGGGTCCGTCAAATGCTTGTCTCCATGGAGATTCTATTGCTTTGTCTGGAATGTTTCACCATATGGTATTAAACCTTTCTATCTTCATGGAGACAAAACCAGAACAAGTTACAGGTCAGATCTGTGGAGAGACAACCCCACTCACAGTGTGAATGCCTGTTTCTGGATATTTTAGATCTATAAAACCACCTGTAATAAATGTGAGGTAGAGCTGTTTAATGTCATACTGTGGAACATTCTTGTCAGAGCAATGATATATCCATGGAAACAAGCAGGGGACAGACCCCCAATCAAAATGTTACATAGTGCACCTTTCAGTTTCACAGAAACATTTATTTTAGCCTTTTTACCTATACTAACTAAAATTGTATATATAGATTTCTTCAGCATTGCAGAGACACACAATTTCCTCTGTGCCCTTGGGCAAAGTTATGCAGTCTAGTGGTGTATCAGATCTCTCTTATAAAAAATCAATAACATCTTGAGCCATCTATATTAAAGCACTTGAGACGTTTTTTTCACACCTTTACTACACGACCTTGTACAGTATAATTCATTGTAATCTGTAGTTGGTTTGCCGTTTTGCTCTGCATGTCGTAGGCAGCGGGGCTTCCACACTCTGGTGCTGCGGCCTCATTGTGGCGAGGCGGGGCCCATCCATCACCTGGTCTCCGGGTTCATGCTCTCCGAGAATATCTCACACGGACTATTGCTCAGAAAGGTGAGAAGAGGCTGGTTTGTGTGTATTTAGACATGGTATTAGTAATTTAAAAGTGTATTGTGACAGTTGTCTATTTGAATTGGGACATGATCAACATTTTTACTATTAGCAACATAAATATACCAGTGCTCATTTTCAGACCATTGCCTTAAAAGACACACATTACTAAAATGTTCAGTGACAACATTGGTACAACATAAATTGCAAATAGAATGTTTATTTTAATATTTTACATATATATTATAAAACAGTCACATATTAATTCATAGATCACTATGAAAAGGCAATGTTTTTGTATTAAAAAGAAATAGAACACACTGTAGCAGCCAGGGTTAATATAAGCAGATATCACTATTTTCTTCCAGGCTCCCGTACTGCAGTATCTGTACTACTTGGCCCAGATAGGCATTGCCATGTCCCCCCTCAGCAATAACAGCCTGTTCCTTAGTTACCATCGTAACCCCCTCCCCGAGTACCTGTCCCGCGGCCTCATGGTGTCCCTATCCACTGATGACCCACTGCAGTTTCACTTCACCAAGGTCAGTCAGTCCTTCACTTTAATTTATAATGTTTTAAAAGAGGTCTTGGGGTTATTTTATATTGTGGTGTAATGTATGCAGGAGCCCCTAATGGAGGAGTATAGCATTGCAGCTCAGGTGTGGAAGTTGAGCTCCTGTGACATGTGTGAACTGGCCAGAAACAGTGTCCTGATGAGTGGATTCTCACATCAGGTTTGTTTACTGCTGTTTACAACTGTATTTATAACATTAAGGGTTTTCTATTTAAATGAATACCTACTTGACACCTGAAACAATTTCAAAAAGAATTCTAATCTAATATTGTGTGACTCAACAAAAATGTTATAATGAATGTATTATGAATTAAACTTACATTTATTTCGTACTATAAATATATTAGGGCCTCTTTTGCACATGGGAGAAATCACCTTTTATATACTCACTTTTTATATAAAATTAGTTACTTTTGTGTTAGAATTTGATCTTCTGTTCCAACGCTTTTAAATAAGGTAAAAAAAAATAAATAAATACATCACCAAATGTTGATTCACTCAAATCGTGGGTGTTTGGTCAAGGCCAGTTGGGACCACTTGGTTTCGTCCCAAGTCTGGGGTCTGATCCAGAGGCACCTGCGAAGGCTGGGGCCCATTCAACAAACCCTCTCTTCTTTCCTTTAGGTCAAAAGTTACTGGCTTGGTCCAAACTACATCAAGGAGGGACAGGAGAGCAACGACATTAGACGCACCAACGTCCCAGACATCCGTGTGGCCTATCGCTATGAAACCATGTGTGAGGAGCTGAACCTTATAACCCAAGCCATTCGCACTGATGCACTAGAAACCATAGAAGAAGAGGGCAGTCTGGGTATGGGAGCTGTGCAGGGACAAAAATGAAGCAACAACAAAAATGAACTAGCATTATTTGTTTACTTCTCACCGATTTTACAGATTTACATATCAACCAATGACACCTGTGGAGCAAGAAAACTTTTTATAAAGAGACTTAGAGAGAATATATGAGATAGGATCTATATGGACTATGGAAGTATTAACTTTATTTATTATTTTATCATATTTTTATTTTCCATGGCCAAACACTGTCGACATTTGTGTATAATTTTGTCTTTTGTAGCAACCATTGAATAACACTACAATTGATATGCACTGACCCAAAAATGGGAACAATCTAAAAATTAACACATTTTACTATATTTTAAATGCATCCCATTTACTTTACTATACATGAGAAGTAAGTGGCATTTCTTGCATTTTTTTTTTTTTTTGTAATACTGGTACTGCTACAATATGCTGCTAAGACCACTATTTAATAAACTGATATAAATACTTTGAGTACTACTATCAGCATTGGAATATATACAGATAACCTCAGATTGGATTACAGAGAAACTTGTGTTACTGTTAATATAATATGACCCACTTTCTTTTTCACTTCTCCTTTAAATATTTTATCCACCCTATAAAATGGGAATTGTTGAAAAAAAGGAAACCACAAATAAGACAGAAAGCTGACTACATAAAAATCAACCAAACTACTGTTTTACCCAAAGTTAAATACCTCATGTTTCTTTTAATCGAAAACTACAGTTTTTACTATTCCTACATACTTTCCACCACTGCTCCAAATAAACTTGCTGTGTTTCAGTATTTTTGCATGACTGCAGCATGCCTTTTCTGTCTGGTCTGGTGTAGAGTAATGCTACAGTTATAAAGATTCAAGTACTTTGACAAAACTTAAACTCAAACAAGGCATTTTGGAGTAATATTGGTCTACACAGCTAACAATGCATGATCCCGTTCATTTTGTCCAGTAGTGCCAAATTAATTATTTTTACAACTCCTGTCTGCTTGGTTTCTTGTGTTTTCAATGGGGTTACAACAGTCTATATGTATGTTTGTGAAATATTATTTAATAAATGTTGTGTCTTGGAAAAAAATAAATGTTTACAAATTTACCTACATACAGTGATTTTATTATGTATCATTATGAACCAACACAAGCTACACATTTGTGTGCTGTAGTTAATGTGTTATTGTGTTTGTGTATTTAGACAAATGAGAAGTGGAGGTCCCGTGGATTAGCAGGAAAAATGTGAACCTAACAAAGAGTCCGTTGTACTGACAGGCAGGGCCATTCAGCATTTGCCAGTTTAAACTAATATTTGATAAAATGTGAAATGAGCAGCAGATACAGTAGTATGAGATGTTAAAAGTGTCAAACATTGTAAATCTCATAATTCAGTAATGAGGGGTTTTTTTTCAAATTATGTTGTCAAAAATTGAACTACCAACAGTAAGAAACAAACAAAAAAAGTACATGTTGAGCACGTTTACACCATAATCCCATCCCTCCCTTCCTTTCATCATTTATAATTTTTCCTCACCCAGCTATAGTCTGCCAACTGTGATGCAGGTTAGGGAGTATCTGAGAAAAATCTTTGTCATGATAAATGTTTGAAATTCCCTGGTTTAATGAAAATGTTAAATGCAACAGCAGGCACATATAGGGACAACAACAAAGTCAATATAAGCAGCCAAGTAAGCCTTGTCTTTGACTCTTAGACAACAACTCAGTTGAACTGCAATGAAGGTGATATAGATTTTTACACATTGGATATTGATGTGTAGAATTCCTACAAAGTTCAGTTCTATTCAGTAGTGGGTGGTGGAGGCTTTAACCTGTCAAAACACATTTATCATGGTCAGAAACGTGCAAGATTGATTATAAGCCTAGATAATTGTGCACAATAAGCCTATATTACTCCTTTCTTTTCTTTTCTTTTCTTTTTTTTTTAAGATATGAAAGTCCGATGCAGTCTTGAATCTGGATTTTATGAGTTCATATTTACATAGAGAGACCGTCCATCATATTTCTACTTGGCAGGTTAATTAGGAATAAAAGCCTGTGTATTGAATCGCAAACACCGTGTACAACACTAAACAAAGCATGGTAGAACCGGTTTCTGAATGGCGCCCTCTAGTGTGTCTTATTATGAAAGACCTTCCCTTTGTCACGCCCCTCTGTGTGCTCATATACACACACAAACACACACAGTAGCTTTCCTTTACTGCTTCAGCTCCGACAGCGGCCTCTCCTCTGTTTCTCTCCGTCCATAACCACATCTTTGTCCACTTTTACTCCAAAATGAAACTGGCATACTGGGACATCCGTGGGGTAAGTAGGCTACCGTGGTTTCTGATAGAAAACTAGCATGCGTTTGAGCTTGGCTACAACATAACCTAACCTCTTCAGGGACGTAAAGCACAAATGTAAAATATTTACTGGCATTATTTGGCTTTTTTTTTTTTTTTTTTTTTTTTTTACAATTAAACGGCTTTAAATTGTAATGGAAAGAAATGGAAGGATCTGTCTGGTTGGTAGAAATGGGAAAACAAACTGCAACGCTCAATGTTATGCAAGCATAACCACGTGTGCATAATAGGCTACTGTCATTTTGTAACGCGTGGTGCACAAGCATCCTTTTTAGCGCTGTTATTATGTAGTAACTTATGTGCATGCTTTTAAACTGCGTAGTTAAAATGAATGCACTAAAAGTCAGGCATAAACCTGCATCAATATGCACTGGTGTTATGGTAAAAGTGATCAGCCTATCAAGTTCATAGATTATGCAACATTAATAACAATAGTCAGTCTTTTTAGCGGTTCAACTTTCACCTTGTTCATTGTGTGAATATCACACACCCATTGCACTACTGTTGCACTACTACCCCAGGTGACCTGCCACTAGTGCCCTTATCGCACTTTGACAACCTGAGCCCAGTAACCAATATTAAGCCTACATATGGTTAATAAACTAGACCTATACAGATAAAGTCCAGTACCAGGTAGACTATAGCTATACCAACCAGTTTTCTTTTCCTTGGGATCACAGGCATGTTGTGTCTTGTTGCTTGCCAGTTGTCAGTAGAATTCCCTTGTGCCAGTCCATCCTAAACAACATGTTAATCTAATGTCTTTGTGCCTCTTGTAGCTTGCCCAGCCCATCCGCCTGCTGATGGAGTACACCGGCACCAGTTATGAGGAAAAGCTTTACTCCTGTGGTGAAGGTAACACGCTTCTTAAAACTATTTCATATAACTAGTAAATTCTGCAAATAACTTCAATCAGGATTATTGGTTCACACAGCTCCCAACTACGACAAGAGCTCTTGGATTAATGATAAAGCCACGCTCGAGATGGACTTCCCAAATGTAAGTGGCATAACTTAATATACTGGAATTTTTCTCAAGTAACAAGCAACATTCAAGCAATTTTCTTTCCAGCTGCCTTATCTGGAAGACGGAGATCGAAAGATCTCACAAAGCAATGCCATTATAAGATACATTGCACGTAAACACAATCTGTGTAAGTATTCTACTAAGAACCTCTGAGTCTTTATTCTTTGTAGAAATATGTTTGGACTCATTGAAACTTATTATTAAAAAGCAAAATGTGACCATGATCAAACATTGTCTTCAAAGGTGGAGAAACTGAAGATGAAAAGGTGAGAGTGGACATCCTTGAAAACCAGGCAATGGACTTCAGAAATGGCTTTGTGATATTGTGCTACAGAGAATATGTAAGTGTATAGAAAAGTAAATGTATAAATATTGCATATTAAAGCATGTATAATTGACAGTTTTGACTTTTTGCCATAAACCAGGATTCTAACAAGGATGCATACATTGAGAATTTGCCAAAGATATTGGGTCAGTTCTCAAAGTTTTTGGGAAATAGGAAATGGTTTGCAGGTGAAAAGGTACTTAAAATCCAATATACTTTTATAATGCAGTAACACTGTTGTTGATAGCCATGTTACATGAGTGTGTGCAATTTTATAGATCACTTTTGTGGACTTCATCATGTATGAGCTTCTGGATCAGCACCGCATGTTCCACCCATCCTCCCTGAACGACTTTAAAAATCTCACAGATTTTCTGGACCAATTTGAGGTAAGAGTAGACTTAATGGGCATTTTCTGTTTGTTAATTCCTCACATTACATATAAAAGTTTTAAAATATTTATTTGAGTATACTGTATATTTGTCTTATAGGCGCTAGACAAGATCAAAGCCTACATGAAGTCTAATCGCTTCATCAAGACTCCCGTTAACAACAAAATGGCCAAATGGGGAAACAAAAAGGAGTAACTGATCCCAGCAAAAAAATCAGTTCATCAAAAGTTCAGACTAAACTAGAGCGAGTAGTTTGTTAATACCTTCACAAAACATGTCTTTTGTAGTTAAAAGCATTCAAAAGTTGAGTTGGATCAAAATGTTGTTGTTGATGTTGAAAGAAGTTTGAACCAAGTTTGTATGGATTTTGTTATTTGAAGCACTTAATTTGTACTGCATACAAAACATTTTTGAATAAAGATAGAACAAAAATACTGTGAATGTTTTGTTACTTTACTCACATACAGACGACAGCCATAACATAGTATTTTTTTATTTTTATTATAATGTCCATATCATCCATCATGCAACACACCTACAGAGTTTTGATTAAGGTCTAGGTATTTAGTAAGCAAATTACAAAATTAAATAGCAAATTACTGTTCAAGATCATATGCATACATTCATTGGAGTTTCTAAAATTTCAATTCAGCGGTATAATGTGTGAAGCCAGTTTTACGAGTTTTACTACTCACTAATGTTCAATCATTATTAACAGTGAAATAAGACACTTTAGTAGCGACTGTTGTAAGGTCCTGAAGGTTCACTGGCAAGCTGTAAAAAAAAAAAAAAAAAAAATGAATGAAAACAGAAGAGTGTAGAACGCCTCAGTCATCCAGGTAGAATCCATGGCAAAAGGAGAAATTCAATTTATCAACTGGAAGCAGCTTGGATGAGCTGCGAAACGTATTCAACCAAATAAATTTTTGTCCAGTTGATAAATTTAATTTCTCCTTTTGCCATGAAAACAGAAGACAAAACTTGGGTTACACAGTATCTGATGGTGAGGTTGGTGAGTTACCCAAACCAATATGCGTTGCAGTAAATATTTGTCAAGTTTCATGAATTTTAAATATATTTAGATATTTAAAACAAAACAACAAAAATAAAACTTTTTTTTTTTTTCAAAATTAGAGGGCTGTGATTTAGTGTTTTTATAGCGGCGTTTTCAAAATCCAGTCTTTTATCAAACTGACTAAATTATATTTTAATAAAAACATATGTAAAAGATGCATCAAAAAGGAATACTAAAAAAAACATTTTGGTAAATTTTCAGTTTTTGCAAATGAACTCTCCATTAGTGTTTTGTTACTCACTGCGATGGCAGATTTAACGGCTTGGAGCTGAAAGAAGACTTTCCCTCCATCCTCTGGACACACAGATCGGATCTCATCTTTGGTCATCCCCAAAAGCTGTCGTCCATTCAGTACTCCCAGGCTTCTCACTGTCCTGCACCACAAAACACAGACAGAATTTTAGAAGATAAGATTTTATCTTAAATGCAGTCCTTACTGTGAGCGGGCCTGGTGGCGCAGTTCTGACATATTTTTTATCTGAAGTAATTTCAAGATGTGGTGGGAAAACACTGCCCAACTAGGATGTTAGACACCTTTTTTCGTTGTCCTCCATCTTTATTTGAAATTATACACTCTTTTTATAGCAACACATGAATGCAACCCATTTCACTCACAGTTTGGAGAAACCCTTGTAGGCAAGCCAAGCTGAGACCTCTGCTGAAGAGGAGCTCATGTCCAGAGTCACAGGGCCCTCTCTCTGTAAATACAAACAGTTCGGTATAAATCTTATTATTAAATGCAGGGGGTAAACTGAATATTGAGTAGGTAACCTGTCCCATTTGTGGTTGGTCCATTGACTCCAGGACATTTTGGGGAACATGGCCCTCCTCATAGCGGCTGTTACGGACCAGCCACCACTGCTTATTCTTCTGAACCACCTGCCAGAGACCAAAGCAGTTCAATGCATGTCAGTTACACAAAACACACGGAGTTATAACTATAATTCAGCATCTGGGTAAATAATAAAAAAAAAGGTTGATGGACGAGCAGCAATTGTGGTGTTCTTTCTGCTTTATAAAGCATTTGTTTAGTTTCTGCAGATTTAATATAGATCTCATGTCATCATTATTGCCAAAGACATTGTCAAGACCTTCTGAGCTTTTCAGGACAGGAGGTGGCACAAGCCCAAAGGAACCACAAGACATAAATAAAAGGGACTTTGCAACTCACCTCAACCACATCCCCCTTCATGAGGCTGAGCTCTCTGTTGTTTCTGGCCATGAAATCATAAATAGCTCGCATATACTCAGGTTCACTCGATCTGAAACAGACAGGTATTTTACTTGTAAGCTGACAAAATCCATTATAGAAGGTTAATATTGTATAGACAGTGTACCGTGCAGGGGGCGGAGTAGCCCATCCATTTTGTAGTTTGGGGGGGAGTCGCTGGCTGTTGCTCCGGCTCACTGGGCGTGTCTTTTGAGGGGGTGGAGGGGGCTGCCAGTTGTCATAAAACTCAGGGATGTACTCAGGGACATCTTCCTCTGCCCACTGGGAACTAAGTGAACACAAGGATATGTATAGGCTTAATGTTGGCTCCCAAAGTGGTTATGTAAAAGCATAGCAAAAGAAAAATTCAGTTCTGTCAACTGAACAAAAATTTATCCAAGCTTCAGAACGGAAGAAGCTGCTTGACAGCGGACAGAATTGAATTTTTCTTTTGCTGAGAGATTACACAGACATCTTATGTAAAGGCACTCCCACGATCCACACCCTAAGCTCCCATTAATTAAATATTTGTCATCTTTGGAAAGTAAAGGCAACCAACATATCAGTTCACTGTAAGAATAATAATAATAATTATTATTATATTGTACACAAAAATGTAATACTATATTTTGTCATGTTTAAAGTGGACATAATACTGGTATGCAAAATTAATTTTTATGTCCTTCATCATTAGCTTACTCAAAGATGTATTTTGAATGAATATTTAACCAATCCTGCATTGTCCTGCATTTGAGGCTTGAGTGGTCTGAAAATCTGGTTATACCTACCCCCTATCCGCACCCATAGCTGTGTATTTACTTCAGACTCCAATCCCACATGTACAATTCAATTGAAACACATACATGAAAATTTGATGCTTTACAATAAAACATGCTGTTTTAGATTAATACTGCTTGCATAAACTAAATGTAAACTTATGGTCCATATTTGTCTAATATAATTTAATACAAAATAGTGGAAAAAAACACAATCTTCTTCAACATATCGTGCAGCCCATACAGGCCTGTCTGATTCGAGTGAGTTCATAAATGTACAGTAAATCTGACCTGGGAATGGTCCAGAAGTCTCCCAGGGACACCCAGAGCTGCTGCTCCTCCGGGGTGACCACAGAGCCCAGCAGCTGCAGTGCTGCGTCTGTCAGCAATGGAGCCTGAACTGTGACAGGGATGTCCTGATGATAATGAGGCACCAACTGGAGAGAAAGGACATAAAGATGGTTTTATTATGAATGCTTAAAGGAGTGTTTCTAAAATATTGCATCATCCTTACCCTATTCAAAATGTTGAATATGATGTGGACATAGTCTTCAGCGCTGGGTTCAGCGAGGGCTCCCTCCAGCTGTGCCTGTTACATAACATGACATATACATGCATTACATTAAACTGTTGAGAGTCACTAAGGAGTCATTTAACCGAACACCATTTACCACAATATTGAATGCATATTTGATTTTCTGAAGACAGGACATGTACTGGTCCTGTGGTGGCAGATTGACAGTGCTGACAGTTGGTTCAGCTGCAGAGATGATGTAAATATGTCATGCAAAAGAAGTACTTTGTTATGACAAACCAAACGTAAACTAAACATACACTGCACCTTTTTTCTTCTTTGATTTCTTTTTCTTTTTATCAGATTCCGGAGAAGCTATGCTCAATGCTGCGGTGACTTCAGATATAAAGATCTCCAGATCATTCAAAATATGGTTAAACATTTCCTATAAGCCGCAATAATATCACATAAAACAAGGTTAAAGAAGAACCACAAAAGGTTATGTTGTGCGTGTTGTAACAGAAAAGACACAGAATGATTTGGCACTAGATTGCTTAATGGTGAACTCACTATGTTCCACTCTGTTTCCGAGAGCTGAAGAGGCTCCGGGTGAAAGTGTGAGTCATAAACCTCCTCCTGGTACACAACTTCATCAGAACGACAATTTTCTGGCGAATATTGTAGAATATTTTGTAATCAGTTAAAGGAAAAACACACAACACACATCCTCAAGGCCTCGAAAGTGCACCAATGACGAAAGCAGACTGAACAAACTGAATTGGATTTTTTGTTTTTTTATACAATAATGATGAATTTGAAACTTGTATTTATGGAACTTAATCAATTTTGACACTTTTAAATGTTTAATGATAAAGCAGCTTGTAACTAAATCTGGCACAAAGCATCTTTTCTCTTTGAGATCAGTGATTTCTGTGCACCGTCCTTGTTTTAAATTAATAATAAATAAATTACAAAGACAAAAATAGCTCATAACATAGAAAGGGTTTTTACAATTTGGTTCACTTAGCACTTTTTATTGCTAATCATTTTTATTGCTGATCATATTTTTGGAAACCACTACTCAGGACTTGGGTAAAATATCTTGATGCTATCCTGTGGTCCTCTGATTCAGGTACATGTTTTTCCCTTTAAAATTGATTCCGTATTTTTTGAATGATTCACTGAAGTATAGCATGACAGCCTACCTGGTTCCCTGCTGTTCCACGGAGGGGGCTCTGAAGATGGAGTGAACACCGCACGGGGGCCTTCAGGGCGGTACCCTCCAGACACATGCGCACCAATGATATTCTCGAGATTGCTCCTACATACAGATAAGCAACGGTGTAAGATAAGTTAAACTAATGATATTCTATGTTAAATGTCTTGATTTTTGCCTGAGTTCTCCCTGATCTGCAGGTCTCTGGGTCCGTGGTTCCACAAATCCTCGTCCTCCTTGTTTAATTGCTTTATCTATGTCTGCCTTAATGACCTCAGCCTAAAAACATATTTCCAGCTTCAAACTAGTATTTTGGTGGTTAAAAAATTTAACACTTATTAAATATGAATAAGTGATTTTAAGGCCACTCACCCCAGTCTCTTCACACTGAAACATATAGACTTGAGGGATGCATTTGTTGCGCTCCTGGACAGTGAGTGTGAGCAGAGAGTTGTAGGCGCAGGTGTCCAAAATGGCATTGGTTTCCATGATGTTGTTCAAAGGCAGAGAGTCCAACTCTGACTGAGTGATCACAAAGAATGAAAAAAATATAAAAATGTTGTGGTTTCATTTTCTTATTTGAAAAGCCAGTTACGTCTATAAACAACTATTAATTAGAAAATGACAATTAAAAAAACAGATTATTTATCAATTTATAGCAACATTCCTAAATACAGTAATTCAGAGTTACTATACAGTTTTATAACAAGAAGGGATTCCCAGAGTAAAGAAATCTGGAAAAAAGTGGTACTCAAAACGCTGAAACCTTGGTCTCAATGTCAGAGAGGACCAGATAGCCCCCCTGCACGTCCAGGATCATCTCCTGTGACCACAGCCGGCCCTTTGTGTCCAGCCTCTTCAGTTTGGCCACACAGTCACTGATGGAGTCCACATCCCGACCATCCATTTCACAGGTGAACAGGTGCTATAACCAGAGAATACAGGGTCCTTAGAGAGGAGAATATGCATTTTAATGTGTTTTTATGGTTATTTTTACCTCCACTCTGACATTCAAGTTGTCTGTTTGTTTGTTCAGTGTTTCTAAGTACTCCTTTCTCTGCACTTAAAACAAAAATAAGTATAAACAAAACCATTCATGCAGCATATTATGCCTAATATGACATTTCATATCATATCAGTATTAATTAATCACCTTTTGTGAACACGCCAAATAAAACCACTATTTGATTCTTGTCAAATTTGTTAAAATGTCAATTTTTCCTGCTCTCTTCATTACATTGAAGAAATATAAATTTACCTTATTACTTGTCATGTCATACCTAAGTATAACTATAAACAATGTTATAATTTAATACAGTATTTTGTAAGTGTAAAACTGTTCAGTTTAGTGTGAACATACTGTAGATGGATTTCCCTGTGGGTCTGGACATGTTTCCCTGCACTGGAGAAACCCTCTGGTCTTCATTATAAAAACTGCCAACATTGCGTCTGGGAGACAGGTCCTCCAGAGACAAGCCCCTGAAACAACAACCCGCCCCCCAAAAAATAAAAAAATATTACATATAACTTTAGGAGTATTTTTTATTGGCCTCTGACTGCAGTAAAGCTGTATGAGTAGCCACTGCTTGAAATGAGGAGAAAACCATATCAACTGAGAGGAGTTTATCTAGGTAAACAGGTGTGTGTGGACAGATGAAAAAATGCAAAACATTTTGTTTTTCCAATTGTAGAAAGGAAACATTTATAATGTGAAATGAAACCAACTCACCCAGGGGCGTAGGAGAATGGACTGGAACCAAACATTTTCAAAGTTTCAGTCTTTCAACACCGATCCTCAAAATGCCTGCCCAACACAAATGTGTTGTACCTGTATAATTCATTTGTTAAGACTTGACATAGAGTTATCACACTTGAGTTCAAACACTTGAGTTCAAACATTTAGGATTTTAAAATACAGCCTTGGGTGTCAGTTTTCATTTACTGTATACATTTCATCACAAGTTAGTCATTAAGGCAGAGAACAGGCATGTAGTCTACTTTAACAAAGTTAACAAAACTGAATACATTTTGAAGTTAACCTATATTGAACACCAAAGACTGAACTACAGAAAGACTTCACTAACTCACCTATAACTTGTGCAGATTTCAATCACTTGATCATAAAACCTTCTTTAGAACATTTAGAAAAGCTACTAAACCACAGCCCATAAAAAAAACATTTACATTTGCTTCTTTACCTTTTTACCTGCCTGGTTGCATTGGAGACTATATTCCCCCTCTTGGGACTAGGATAGTCACAGGAAAAATCGAGTATGGAAACTTCCTGAATCACAAGATCAAAGTGCAGATCTTTCAGATGTGACGGTTTAACGATGAGGGCAGGTCTTTGGATGTTGTGCTTCCCTGATGAGTCCAGAGGTCACACATAATGCTCTGTATGGCCAACCAAAGGTTCCTTTATTGCGCCACTTGTAATTTGAAAACTTATTTCCTCATGGTCTAGCCTTAAAATAAAGAGTTTAATAACACAACAACTGATATAGACTAAAAACACAACACAGGCTATTTTTGAATAAGAGAACCATTTATTTTATCATCATCTGAAGTGTAAATACTGTACACACCCATAATATTCACAGAGACACTGAAGAGGAACTATTAGAAGAAAACGCAAAATGCGGGCGCCTCCTTTCGGTCGATGAGTGGGAATAATCCTTGAAAATTGGAGTTTAGACTGCAGCTTTGGCCTGTGTGGCCTTGGCCAGGGCCTTCAGGTCTGTGATGCACTTGGCGATGCTCTCCTTCTCCTGAAAGTACATAGGTAATCAAATACATTAATCAAGTACATTAGAGTGGAACAAATGTTAAATTAAGAAGACATACAGGTAGGAATTTTAAAAGACTTAACAGAAGATGATATACCAGTGAACTATAGTTAACCATTGTGCCTTGTTAAGGGAAATTTGTGTATCTGAAGGTACATTTCTCATGACAACTACTTGTCAAACCGAACCCATTTTGTGTCTGTCAGCGGTATCAAATCCCCATATCTCGTATGTCAGGTTGGAGTACCACAAGGCTCCACACTTGGACCTATTTTATTTTCATTATATATTAATGATTTGCCGAATGTTTGTACAGACCTTAATATTGTGTTGTATGCAGATGATGCTGTAATTTTTACAAAAGCAAAGTCTGTCAAGGAAGCCTCAGAGAAATTAACATCAGCAATCACCTGTGTAGATAAGTGGCTGACTAAGTCAAGTCTCTTACTGAACACTAAAAAAACTGTCTGCATGCCATTTTCGAAACGCTCATCAAAGTCTTGTTTAAATGTGGTGCTGAGGGGAGAGGGGCTCCAGTTTGTAAATGAATTCAAGTATCTTGGTGTTACCTTGGACTCCACATCAACTTTAAATTTAAAAAAAAAAAAAAAAAACATATCAAAGATTAATCTTTAATATTCATAAATTTAAGCAAATTAGATCATCATTGCCAGAAAATGCAGCTAAAATGTTTCTCCACAGCATGATTTCTTCTCACATTGAATACTGCATTACTAACTGGTCAATGACAAGTATGACAACCTTAAAAGCAATAGAATCAGTTTTTTAAAAAGCTTTAAAAATATTTGACAGGAAATCTTTATCTTTTCATCACTGTCTCATACTTCAGAAATATAATATCTTAAGTTTTGAAAATTTTAGAAAATTTAAACTAGTCTGCTCGGTATATAAGGTCTTAAATGGACTCGCTCCACCACCTTTGGGTGAGTTCATTATGCTCAAATTCAGTACTAGAGGTAGGGTAACAACAGCCTCTACCAGAGGCAAGTGTGTAACACCTTATAGACGCACAACATGCAGTCAGCAGGTGTTATCAGTCAAGGGAACAGAAATCTGGAACAACATCCCAGCTGCAATAAGAGACTCTACCACATTCAGTACATTTAAAACTAATCTGAAACGATGGCTTAAGAGAAATCAGATCTGTGATCACTAATGTCAACTTTCTTGACGGATCTCCTATGCAACAAGTTGACCAATTCAAGTATCTTGGTGTTCATTTTGATTCTTAGATGACATTTAAACCCCATATTAACTCAATCATACAGAAATTATCTTATCAGTTAAGGATACTTTATTCTTCTATTGATTGTTTCACTTTACCAGTCCGGAAGCGAATTGTAACTCAGTTTCTTTTGCCAAATCTGGATTACGCTGATGTGGTCTATCAGAGTGCTACAGAAACCAACCTCCATGCTCTGGATGTCATGTACAACAGCCTTTGTAGATTTATATTAAGATGTCCTTATCGCACACATCATTGCCATATGTATTCTACATTAAACTGGACTTCACTTTCTGTTAGAAGATACTTGAACTGGCTTCAGTTTGTATTCAAGTGTCATTATTATAATTACCCATCTTACTTAAAAGAATTTTTATGTCCACTTTCATCAACTTACAATTTCCGACACACTGAACATTTGTTTTTCAATGTTCCTAAATTTAAAAAGGAAATTGGATGTAGAGCATTTAAAATTAAAGCTCCTTATGATTGGAATAATCTTCCTACCTCACTCAGATCGATCACATCTTTTAATCACTTCAAGACAGCTATTCGTAAATATTTTCATATCAATTGTTCCTGTTTCTGATTTAAGAAATTTATTATTTCCTTGTGTATTGTGTGTGTGTGTGTGTATATATATATATATATATATATATATATATATATATATATATATATATATATATATATATATATATATATATATATATGTGTGTGTGTGTGTGTGTGTGTGTGTGTGTGTGTATATATATATATGTGTGTGTATATATATATATATATATATATGTGTGTGTGTATGTATATGATGTTTTCTTTTTAGGACCCCCTCGCAAACAAGATGACACATCTCAAGGGGCTATCCTACTAATAAAATAAAATAAATAAAAAAATGATGTTTTGCTCCTGTGTAAATGTCAGGACTGTTCCCCATACACCTTTCAACAAACTCTTCCCACAGATTGTTCATTTGGGTGAGCCAGTCACGAGGATATTAAGGGAGTTGTCAAAATGGGCATTTTATAATGAGAGTCTACGGAGCGCAACGCAACAAACTGGCTTTATGCAAAAAGAAAAAATGCACCAAACTGGCATCTAAAGGGTTAATTATTTGTGGTAATGTATAGAATCAATATGTCAATGGAAAGGGAACCCCTTCAGGAAAAAATAAAATTATTCTATTAAGCTTTGATGATTTTATGGCAGTTTAAAAAGCAATACATAATTTGTACTAAGCACTCTCAGTGTACACACATTTTCAACAAGGCACCAGGGTTAACAGATCTATTTTATACAATCAAATAAAGATTATGTGTGCATGTATAGATTAAAAGCAAAGCACAACATTTTACACCTTTTGACCTTGAATTTATTTACCATTTGGGCCTTTAGTTTAATATCAAATACTGCGTGAGATGTGTGTACCTGCTGAGGTGTGATGCTGCCGATGACACTCTTCTCGACCCAGTTGACCATGTGTTCCTGCTCCATGCGGCGGTGCAGGTCCTGGAGGGCGATCTGATAGTCCAGACGCCTCTTCACCTCGTTTGTGACCATGTGTAGTCTCTCCCTGTAGTTTGTCTCCAGAATCATCGCCACATTGTTCTGCAGCACATCATGACACAGGATTATCATTTGTTTAATTTTATTCCACAATGAGTCATGTTAATGTATTACTGCATTTTTGTGTCATGATGTCCTTTGTTGTTTAACCTTATGTTCAGCTGCTGAACATGGATGACTAATAACAAGCAGCAGCATAAATAATCTTAACTTGGTCAATAATGTAATGAGTTTATAGTGGTTCTTTTTAAATGTCACATTTCACCACTGTTCAAAGATGCTGCAAAAAATACAAAATCTCTAAACTAAACTGTAATGTGTGATTTTTACCCTCTTGGCATCAAAGAGCATTGACCGTCCCTCCACTCTCCACTGCTCCTTCTTCTCGTTCTCAATGGCCTGGTCCAAGTTAGTCATGGCCAGATCCTTCACCTCCTGAGCCTTGGCCATTTTGTCCTGCAAAACCATGAGGAACATTAGCATATAGTGTTACCTACCACATTTTAAAATATTGGGTGACATTTCTGAAGTCTGGCTTCTAAAACAAACAAAGAACAAAAATATCCATGCCTCATTTATTTTGTCTGCAAATGCAGCAATTTGTGCTCCATATTTCTTAACAATGTAGACAAAAATCCCTCCTACGGAGGCAGCGACAAAGGTTTCGTGGTTGATAATGTAGATTTCCTTGGAAAGCATGTAGACAAGGAGGCCGGTGCCAAGCATGTAAGGACCTAAAAAAACAAAAAAACAAAAATATGAAACAAGTAAATTATTATTATTGTTATTATTATTATTATTGTTATTATTATTGTTATTGTTATTATTATTATTATTATTATTGTTATTATTATTATTATTGTTATTATTATTATTATTATTATTATTATTATTATTATTATTGTTGTTGTTGTTATTATTATTGTTATTATTATTATTTTATTATTAATATTATTATTATTATTATGACTTGGAAATTATTAACCCATGGATGCCCAAACTTTCTTGGAAGACCAAAATTACTTATATTTCTATTTTATTTCGACTTGTACATATACATTTTTATAATTATGTCTCATTTGACACCTGTCTCTTACTCTTTTTGCTATACCATCTATTTTTGTTACTCTCTGTCATTATATTATATTGTGATGTTTGAGCTACTGTATCCAAATAATTTCCCTTGTGGATCAATAAAGTTTGTCTAAGTCCAAGTCTAAATTACTACGCATTATTGGGTCCAAGCCTATTCATGTTTTTCATATAAAAAGCGCTCCTTCATATCCTGATAGTCTTTTTAGGGTAAACCAGACACTAATAGCAGAAGTCTTCTGACCCGTGACTCCAGTTTTGGGGTACAGAAGCTGGAACAGCTCCTCTGGGAAGATGCCATGGCGTACTTTGCCTCCCGTCTCAGGCAGTGGGGGCACTGGGGCCAGACTCTGGGAGGACGTCTGCAAAGAGCGGGAGGCTTGGACCAGACTGTAGACAACAATTGCACAACATTAGTGACAGGTGTCACATCAGACAACACAAACAAATAGCAGAAGGTTGACACTTACCCAGCACCAAGGGATCCATTGCCTTTCAGGGCATTAGCTGTAAACAAGAGAGGACAAACATGTAAGGGCAAATATGCACAGAAAGTATAGGGTAATTCTGCACATGCGTGCTTAACGTATAAATACATGCTAAAACCTAAAACATCACTCTGGAGTCTATATGCACATTAGAAACTATCAAGTCACCCTTGGCAATCGTATTAACTTTTTGATATTTACGGAGATATACACAGAAAGAACATCATTTTAGCAACATTGAAAAAACAAAAATCGCTCTGAAGGGACCTCTTAGGTGCAAGGTACTAAAGACAAAATGTTCTATCAGAGCTCTGCTGGCATAAGGTGACATTTGCAGACCGGCAAAGTTAGCTACAGTTAGCTTGAGTAAAGTGTGTGTGTGCTAACGTCATTACCACCTACAAGAAACCTAAACGTGTAATAATTTACGCTAAATGATATATCTGTTAACTCTGTGTGCATACTTGTTATGTCTTGCTATTATTATAGCGCATGTCAGCTTCTATCTGAAAGTTAGCTTTTGCTAGTTTCCCATTCAAAGATTGGCCTTCAGTTTACCCTTCACGTTCACATTACTACTAAGACTTGTATTTCAAAGACATTCACAGTCAGTAATCTAAAGAAATAAACTACGTCTGGACAAATATAATTTACCTGAGACGAAGACGAGCCTGGACAACATTTTGAAGGATGAATTTGGCAGGGCACCCTTGTTACGGCCTTTTCGTGCCCTTCTACTGAGAGCTGTAAAGATGGCGGACACAGCAGTTCTCACACTCAAATATCGCGAGAAGAGCATTAAACATGCTGTTCTTGGTATGTCCATTTGGTGGCGTTGTTTGACATAAATATAAAAGAGAGCCTTGTTTTAGGCGTCATGTTTATTATTTAGATGTTGATTGACAAATTTCTTGTGTTTCTGGAAGTAGGTATTGCGTAAGTGGAAGAATTTATTCTCAAATTAAATGAAGAAATAGGCAGAGATTACAGAAATACAGAGTGTCGGTGCAAATTGATAAGCCAGGCATACTTGAAAACAAGCTTTTAGCAAACAGGCTGGCCACACAGTATAGATAGATTTAAACAAAGTGTATTCATTTTATTTAGAGTGAATGTGTTTGAAATATAGTTGAGAAGGATGGTGATGGGGCCCAACTTTTTTGTGTACCTGGGTAACCTGAGACCCATAAATATGTATTATGCTATCTAATATTGTAGTTAAGAATCACTGCTGTAGATCATTTAGAGCACATATCAAGATGCACTTTACCAAATGTCTATATATATGATAAAATGATATATGATATTAAAATACACTGATTAACATTACACTCTGTGATTTCGCCCCAAATAAATTTGACTCACGTTTCAAAAGTTGGTCTGCCAACGGATTACCAATAATTAATAATTTGATTAAAGATGGGAATATAATCAATTTTGATACATTAAAACAAAAACATAATTTGGAAAAGCAAGATTTCTATCGATACTTGCAAATAAGACATTATATAGAGACAAAAATTAGAGTGAGATCTGACACAAATGAAGATCTGATACAGGTGATTAAAAAGGCATATAAGGGTGATGTAAGAAAAAGATTAATTTCCTTTCTGTATACATTTTTTACAAATAAATCTCCTCATTCAACTGAATATGTGAAGAAATTATGGGAAAAGGAGGGAGAAATGAACATAACACAGGATGAATGGACACAAATATGGAAACGACAATGGAAATGCACCTCCTCATATAGATGGAGGGAATTTGGATGGAAAACTTTAATCAGGTTTTTTATTACCCCTTGTCAAAAGACTCATTATGACGGGCAACCTCCCCATTGCTGGAGAAAATGTGGATCACAACGTGCACACCACGTCCATATAATGTGGGACTGTCCCCGGATCAGAACATTTTGGAAGGATTTTCACAAAATATTACAAGACATTTTTAATTGTACATTCCCTTTTGGAATAAAAACTATTTATTTTGGATGTATATCAAAAGACTGGTCTAAACAAGACAAATGTTTACTAAACGCCCTACAGGTTGCAAGTAAGAAATGTATAACAAAAAAATGGTTACAACAAGAGGTACCAACATTGTCATTGTGGTGGGAAATAACACTGGAGATTTATAGGATGGAAAAGTTAACGGCATATGTTAATGATAAAGAAAGATGGTTCATATCATGCTGGGAAAAATGGGTTCAATACACTAATAAACATAAGCCAAACTTAATTCTAAAGCCTTAAATCATAAATCCAAATACTGGTCACCCCCTGATTGTTCTTTTGTTTTCTTATAATTTTTTTGTATTTTTTTTTCTTTGTTCTATTGCATTTGCTTTTATGTTGGGATCTTTGTCTTTGATTATAAATTGTGAACATTGATGATTGTACCTAACATTGTAAACTGCAAAATTCATAAATAAAAAATTTAAAAAAAAAAAAAAAAAAAAAAAAACACTCTGTGAAACATACACTGAAATATAAGATTGGCTGTTCAGAAATAGAAGCCAGAAAAGTCAAAGAAAACCAAAATGAAATTTCCAAAAGGTGATCACAGTTCTGGCTCATCCCACTAATCTGCTTTTTTCTGCAGTCTTCAGTGGGGTGGCTGGGTCTGGGTGTAATCTTGGGGCCCACCCGTGCATGGCATCAGCTCTGAGCGAGTGGCTGCTGAGATAGAGGAACATATGACGCTGTGGTTCACTCGACTTCCTGTAAATTTATGCTCAACTGAACAAGCAACATGTGAAACAGATACATGTTTGAGAGAGTGACAAAATGGATGGCTGCTGTAGGACTGTGATGTGTCCCCTGCACTCTAACAGAGAGCAGTAGGTAAGTGTCTACAATCATTATAAAAATCTGTTTGTATTTTCAGACTAGCCAATGAACTTCCCACCTAAAGAATGTTTGAACAGTTGGTCTCCAAACTCAGGAATGAGTTGTTTCCGCCAATTCTGCATTTGTACTTAACCTATTTTATCATGCATTTATAACCTATGAACAATACTGTTTTTGCTCTACTCATTTGGTAGAGACATGAAATTTTGTTTACAATATCCTAAATTAATATGATACAGAGAATTACAAGTTCTTGTTTTCTCTTTGACTAAATCATTGCATTTGTATCAAAACTAAATATTTTTTAATGCATTTCTCAAAAATATATCAAAAATTACAATGCATTTGATTTACAGCAATATTATAACTAGCCCTCAACAGATGTATGAGCAGTTTGCACATGGGTCTCTGATAGATGAGAGGTACTTTTTGTTCCCAGATTCTTAACTATAGACACAGAGCACATTGTGTTTGGCCCATATCTGTATTAAGGCACACTGCAGATAAAATATAGAAATGAAACACTATGTTATTCCCTCCTGTAGTTAACTAAACTCAGATTGAATTACTATTTTGATCAAAGCCTTAAACCGCAAACCATATACCATGAAATTAAGTTTGTTCATGGTTCGCAATAAATATTTGCAATTTGGTTAGATAGCCAGTATAATGTGCAAATTAACATTGTCTTCTTTATGGCTGGCATTTTCCTGTATTATCATGGATACTGTGGCATACTTCTTTGGACATTTAATAATTTTGGACAGTTGATAAATTGGTTGATCTATTTTAACTTCCTTTCTAGTCCATGGAGCTGCAATGGACACTGTGGCTGCTGGAAAAGTCCACCTGTCTACATTAAAGTTTGAAGAGAAATCGCTGATCAGAGCCGAGCAGCACGAACTCCTGAGAGGCAAAAACAACATCACGTCCTGCCGAAGCCCAACGCGAGAGTTTGACACCAAATCGATAAAGAATGAGCTCAAAGAAAAGAGGCAGCTGGAGTTTCTGAAGAGGAGATCCTTGAGTCCAGAAATGTGTGGCTCAAAGTCGGACGAGAGACAGTCCAAAAGGAGAGCATCGCCAAGAATATTTAAAATGAGGCGTTCGACATCAGAGTACATAGAACAATCCAGTTCCACTGTGAATGGACTTTCAGCTTTAATATTACAGAGGAGTTTGAGTGAAACTCCTAGCTCCAGCAAATGGGTAAATTGTTCAATATATTATTGTTTGTCATAAGTGTAGTTTATAAATTAATTACTGTAATAATATTAATGCTCTTCAGACTTCATTATGGACTGAGCCTATACAGCACCATACCTCTACATCAGAACCCCAAGGCCCACAGGTGCAAAATGGAAAAACCACAGTGAATGGTGAGGCATATTAGGTCTTTTTTTATCATTTTAAAGGTGCACAATTTATTTTTTCTGGTGTAAGATCTGCCACCTAATTGTCTCCATGGAGATATTATTATTATTAATGCTCGACAGTATGGCATTAAAATGATCTACCTTGCATTTATTTAGTTATAGGTGTTTTTATTGCTCAACCTTAAAAAACAAACATTCTGACCACTCCACTGATCTGACCTGTAACTTGATGTTATGGAATTACCTGCTTGTCTCCATGGAGATAGATATGTTTGATACAGCATTCTATCAAACATATCCATGGAGACAAGCAGGTGGCGAACTGTGCAGCAGAAGTTTCTTAGTGCACTTTAAGAGGCTGAAAATTGTGTTTTACTAAATCAGCTTTTTTCTGTCCAAGTGCGAACCACAAGTGTAAAAAACATTCGATCTGAAAAGGTTCAACAAAGACTGACTCAACAAAGTGAGTGTATTCAAGTGAAGAAGATGCTGAGAGAGGCCACTGTACAGACAGAGTAAGTCTAATGTGATATCCAGGTTTAGATTAGAGATAGAGATGATAAAAATGTAAATATATTATTTTTTACATGGTCATTGGTTTTATGTGCAGGTCTGGCTCTGTCACTGTCCGAGAAACAGTAAGTGGTACTAACTTATTTTAAGCATATTTATTTGGTTGTCATAGTATGATACAATGGTCATTTTTATCTTTTTTGCAAATCAGGACCTACAGAAGTTAGCAGACTACTTACAGGTAAACAAGATGTGTACTTTCCTTTACCTCATGAACACTAATAAACAACACATTTTTACATAATATTGTGTACCACTATTGTAAGATCCACACCAATTACAATTACACCTGTTTGATCTAAGGGGCGAATGCCTGTGTATACCTAGTTACATATGTTGTTTTTACGCTGTGTATCAGGAGGCCCTTTGGCGCGAGCAGATCTTAAAGAAAAAACTAACATCTCTCCAGGAGAGTACCACCAACCTCATGAACTCCTCTGATAAAATATGGATGGTAAGTCTTATTCACACACAACAGTTTCCCCATAATAAAAGTATATTTCCCATTTTATGATGTGAAATTACTACTGCTCATTGTTTAGTTTGAATTAATGAGTCTGATGCAGGCAAGTGTTGTCCAAATGGGGCCAGTGTGGTTTTGAAGCTTCCTTTTTCTGCCCTGCAGCAGATGAGTGAGGTGCAATTCTAAAATAAGAAGGGTGGGGCTTTTACAAAGCACAGTGATATGTTAACTGACTTCATTATATCTAGGGTTAGCTGTACTGGTATAGTAACAATACTAACATAGAGGCCTTAATATTAATAATTTGGCAGCCCTTTCCGTGTAGCCTATATTAAAATATACTCAAGTTAAGACAATCAGCTGACATAAAGTGATAGCTCCTATATGGGCCTCCATTTCATTCAGGTTTAATTATTTTTTAATGTACTAAGGTTTTAATGTCTGATGTATTGTTGGTGCTAACTTTTTGTTTTGTTTTTTGTTAATACATTTCACCACAGCTGTAGCTTTAGGTGTTCACTTGTGCGTCTATCAAAAACACAAATACCACTTCCTCTGTAACCCACAGACGCGCTGTAGCGAAGACCTGCTGAGAAACAAGATCCAGGCTCTGGAGGCACAGCTGCACGTTTGTCTGCAGGTAAGAGCCAGTGCTGCAGCAGAAATCACCCATACACAAATCAACATTGAGTTTAAATGCATTTTGGAATAGCTGACTACATTGATTAAATGTCATTTATAATGAGGCATACTGAGGTTGTAATATTTTACAGAAGTTTCCAAAGGATGCTGTGAAGAAGCTGCTCTTGCAGATGGAAAGGCAGAAGTTGGTTTATGAAGACAAGGCAGTTATTGCTTTGCAGAAAGCCACACAAGAGAAAACTGAGGCTGTGACCAAAGCACACTCACTCCAGGTATAAAGACTAATGACAACAGTAGCTAAACTATACTGTAATTATACTGTCAACTATTTGCAACAGTTGTTTACTCCAATTACCAGAATCTATTTACTTCACATCTATTATGACTGGCCTGTCGTAAAAAGTCTTGTCAGACTAGAAGACTAATATTTTTAATATAGTGTGAATCAGAAAATCTTTAATTGCTTTTGTCAAGTAGTACTTTCTGTGTCAATAATGTTCAACACAAAACAATGAATATATAATATTAAAATATAAACTATGATAAAAAAAAATAAAGGCATGTATAACAAATGCATGCCTAAAGGTGCTAAAATAGACTTTGACTGAATATAAATAGAATTTTGACTGAATTTAAATTCACTAGCAAGGACCACGCTGACAACATAATGCGACAAAGATATTTAATAATGAATGAATGATGAATGACTGGACGAATGAGGTAGTGATGACTGGGTTGAGACTTAAGGTGGGGTCTCCGTCTCAATCATCAATTGGCCCAGCCGGAGCAGGACCCACTTCGTAGATGTCTTATAGCTGAAAGACAAACGAGATAGGGGGTAGGAGGGTGGGGTCGAGCCGAGACAAACTGGGATGATGGGATAGACAGCCACAAATGGCTTCTGGGAAATTAGAGGTGTGGTTGAGGTGTGGTTGTGGTGAGTTGTGGTTCGCTGGTGAGGAGGAGAGGGCGGTTGAGGCGTGGTCCTGCTCCTGAATCTCAGTTAATCATATTAACCACAGTGCAAAACCAGAAGTACAAATATATTGTAGTATTGTTGAAATGAGTTCTTTAAAGTGACAGTCTTTTTGGGGAGTCCCTCTTGATCCTGCCATGTCCCACAGGAGGCTCTGAACATGGCGGAGACAAAAGCAGATCGATGGAAACGTCTCCATGATGAACTTAGACTGAGCTCTGAACAACTCACACAGAAACACAACCAGAGCAATGACCAACTGCTGCAACTGCAAAGCCAACTGGAGGTATAGGTCCAGAAGGGGTGCACCAAGATGGGCGGACAATGGGCTATTTGGTCCAAAAAGGGTCTGAGTGTTGAGCATGTATGTTATGTATGTTTGCCATGCAGCTGTCCTGGGTCAGAGAGGCAGAGCTGAAGGAGGAGCTTGTGTCACTGAAGCAACAAAATCAGGAGCTACAGTACAAAACATGTTTGCTAGAAGAGGACAACAATGTACTGAGAGAGGAAATACAAAACTTAAGAGGTCAGTGTTTACATATGATATATTTATTTATGGTAACTACATCCAGAGCAAATTTTTCATTTGTGTGTTTTGAAGATGGCAGCGGCGAAACTGAACTCCTGATGCAGCAGATTTTAATGCCAGCAGAAACTGAGCAGTGTCTAAAAGAGAAGGGGTCTCCTGAGGTCACTGAGCAGCTACAGCGTACTTTGGAGACACTTCAACTTAAAGAAAAAGAGGTGAATAAGACACTCCTAAGTCAAGTGTATTTGTTACTTTTAGGTCAATTTGAGCAGGTTTGACCGACCTAACAAAAAATAAAAAGCCAAAACAGCCAGCCTTTCAATGAACTTTGATCAAAGGGGAGCAGTTATATGAAGAAGTTTCTGCATGCACTGCCTTATACTCTAAGATGGTTCAGAGTAGTTTTATGCTGCAAATAAGACAGAAGCTGATTATCTGAAGCAGAGTTTTGGTATCCTGTTTATTATCTGTATGACCTTGGTTCACAGGATCTTATCTATGTAGGATTCTTGAAACAGAAGTGAACAGTTTGCCCATCACATAATGTTTTAACTAACTAGGGCATTCAATATATTTCCATTGCTACAAAACAGATGAGTGATATAAAAGAAAAACAATGATAATATGTTTTTTTGATCAGTGAACAATACTGGACACTACACTACATGACCTATTGTCTATTATTTTTGCAGATATTTGATAAAGCTAAATTATCCTCATATAGTGCATAATTTTGTCCTGTTTTAGTGCGAGGAGCTGCAGACGGAGCTGAGTGCCATGGAGAAGGAGTATCGCGCCACACAGACCCGACTGTCCCAGTGCAGAGACCAGCTCCGACAGGTCACCCACAGAACAGGGACATCGGTCAGTACGCCATGCAAATTCTACAGTATAATAAAGGGTTTTAAAAGAAGCAATCTAAGAAGGTTTCCAACAGGTTAGATAAGATATTAGTTTTTTTGAATGCCACAAAGTCACACCACACCAGTATAGTATAATATTTTAGCAACATCCAAATCCAATCCTCCTATATTTTTGTATCCACAAGACATTTTCCTGCCTTATACACTTAAGGCTCAGTTGTTGGGCTGCAAAACAAGGCAAAGTGCAATATTACATAGGCTTATACTATTATTAATGTGTCCAATATAGTGCCTTCGAGGGCCTAATTATAAATGATCAAATTTTCTTTTTGGATATTTCTAATGGGAAAATACCATGTAATTAATAAGAAAAATCACCTAGGAGAATGGCTGAAACTCAGCTGTAGTCTTCATAAGCTTACTTCACGATTAACATTTTAACATTTTATTTTAATATTTAAGTTTCACCTCTCTCTCTCTCCCCTGTTTGTCCAGGCGGGAGGTTGTTCGTGGTTGGGATGTTGCCTGTTCTTTGTGGTGCTCTTGGCCCTGGCTGTGGTGGGGGGGTTGTTGTGGCTGTGGTACCCTCCGTTCAGAGAGCAGCTTTGGGACTTGTACTTTGACATGGAGACCAGGATCGAGGAATATCTGAATGAGATGTCCTCCCCACAACACTCCAGCTGTTTTAGACCTGTATGATGCTGAATATGAAGTTTATTATTTAGTTTTTAAAATGTTTAAGACAAAGCTTTTTTTTGTTTGTAGGTACTTGAATCTTTTTTGATAATTATGGGATGGCACTGTTTTGTAATGTACTGTATTTTTAATACAAGTGAAAATATGAAACACTAGTTGTGTGTGGTTTCTTTATGGGTACAATGGGTACAATGGGTACATGAATATGCAAGATATTTCACTAAGAACTAATGACTAAAATAACAAGATAGTCAAGTTAAAGTTTTTAGTTTTTACCTCTCTCTCTCTCTCTCTCTCTCTCTCTCTCTCTCTCTCTCTCTCTCTCTCTCTCTCTCTCTCTCTCTCTCTCTCTCTCTCTCTCTCTCTCTCTCTCTCTCTCTCTCTCTCTCTTTCCCTTTCTCTCTCCATTGTCTGATTCTTTCCAGATGCAGTCCTGTTGTCTGATTGCTCTGCATCAGCACATCCAGTCCACAGCTTTACCTGGAGCATCCCTGAATCCTCCACTGGCATTCAAAGGGATGGGCCCTCACAGGAACAGACTTATGGTCAAATTAAAACTAAAAGAGCTCAGATGTGGTGAGTACAGCTTCCTGTTGCTTGTTTCACCTCTTAAGGGAACTTGCTAAACTGTTGTTTTTTTTTTACTTTGACAGATAAAGATGTAACATGAGGACGCCGGTGCTGCTAGTTTTGGGGTTATGTTTATTTAACATCACACTTTGTTTGAAAATATGTGCCTTCAACGTCCAGAGCTTTGGAGAGGCCAAGGTGCACAACAAGAAGGTCATGAGCATCTTACTCAAGGTATGTCTCTGGTTATCCATGGCTCTCAGAGTGATGAGACCCATATATTAAATGGTGAAAAATACTGAAAATGGCACATATAAAAGACATGACAAAAGAGCCTAAGATTATGAAAAAGGTCACAGCACAGAGCATTACAGAAGGGGAAGTGCACACTGACAAATAAGTGGAAATGTAATGTCATGTAATGTATCTAAGTCTAGAAAAGAGGCTATATATCATAGGTCTTTGAAGCTGAAAGCAATTCTACCATTAGAGTTACACTTTGTAGCCTACTACTACAGCAGCAGCACTACTATTACTACTATACTAACAACAGTAGTAATAGCCACAAATACTTCAAACATAAACCCAAAGTACACTTTTTTTCTATTAAGATCCTCTCTCGTTGTGACCTGAGTTTGATCCAGGAGGTCAGAGACTCAAAGGGAGAAGCAATACAAGCTCTGGTTAAAAGCCTGAACAGGTATGTGACAGTGCTCTCAAGAATTATTTTATTTAAAGGTGCACTATGTAAATTTGGTGGAGGATCTGTCACCCGCTTCTCTTTTCACCGTGGAGATATTATTGCGTTACATAGAATAATCCACAGTACAATCTATTCTCTCCATGGAGACAAGATATCACCACCAGGCCAAGTTACAGCAGATCAGATCTTTGAAGCTCACAGTAAGACAGAACGTATGTTTTTCAAGGTCTTATAGCAATAAAAACATCTGTGACTGAAAAAAGATTGTTTAATGCCAAACTGTGGAACATTCTATCTAAAGTAATATCATGTTCATGGAGAAGCAGGTGGCAAACCAACCAGAAATTTTACATAATGCATCTTTAACTCTTTCACATGAATGTTTGTTTTTGTCCATAGATATGACAAGTCAAACTCCTACTCATATTTACAAAGTGAGCGTCTTGGAAAGAAAACCTATAAGGAGCAGTACGTCTACATTTACAGGTAACATCAGTTCAACAGATAGTACACACTCAGAGAGGCCTCAGTGTAACACTATGTTTGTACTTCCTGTACAGAGATAATGTGCTGAAACTCAAGGATCATTATCAGTATCCCAAACAGGAACAGGACGGGACCAATGAGACAGAGGTGTTTTCCAGGGAGCCTTTCATCGCCCGTTTTTACTCGCCAACAACATGTGAGACAAACCTACAGGCATTTATTAGATTCGACTTTTCTGTCATTATGAATTCATGTAACTGCTGTATGAAGATGCAATATTTTAATACTTGTACTTAACATGAGACAGCTACATTTACTTGTATATGGATTATGAGTTAAACTATCAGGCCTTATTGAAAAATACTTTGAGGGTAAAAACTGACAGGGCAATAAAATTAATAAATGTGTACTTTTACCACTTTTTTTACAGTGATGAAAGACTTGATTCTGATTGGTCAACACACCTGTCCCAAAAATGCCATGAAAGAGATTGATGAGCTGTACACAGTGTTCAAAGGAATTTACAAGAAATGGAAAACTGAAGTAAGTGCTAGAGCTGTCCAGTGTTTGCAGTTCACATCCAGACATTGCTGTTGTCGCCATTAACTTATCCATGGGTTTCAGAAAACCGCTCAAAATATAATTTATAAACAGAATGCTGAAACCCATGATTGCTTGATATCAATATTTTCAAGTCCATAGCAATAGTCACCCAATTGTATGTGTCTGCTGTAGTTTACATTTAGTTATTAGCACTGATCTATGGTCCATAAGACCAACCGAAATCCAATTTATGACTTTCACATATTAAGATTATTTTCATATTTTCCTTTCTTCTGTGTCAGAACGTGATGATTTTGGGCGACCTGAATGCTGCCTGTCACTACGTCACGCAGAAGGGCTGGAGGAGCGTGAGGCTGAGGGGCGACCCCAGGTTCCAGTGGCTCATTGGAGATGACCAGGACACCACTGTGAGAGAGAAGACACACTGCGCATACGACCGGTCAGTATGGGTCATGAATAGTGTAATCTATCTACACTATAATCTATATATTATTTCAAATCAAATAATTTCCCTTGTGGATCAATAAAGTTTGTCTAAGTCTAAGTCTAAACTGAGGAGAGGACCAACTGCTCTTCCATCTTCCATCCGTCCATTTTCTTCCACTTATCCGGGGCCAGGTTGCAGGGGCAACAGTCTAAAGCAGGGACTCCCAGACTTCCTTCACCCTGGACACCCCGGACACTTCCTCCAGCTCCTCCGGGGGGGACCCCAAGGCGTTCCCAGTCCAGCCGAGAGACATAGTCCCTCCAGCATGTCCTGGATCTTCCCCGGGGCCTCCTCCTGGTGGGACATGCCCAACACCTCTGGAGGCATCTGGAATAGATACCCGAGCCACCTCAGCTGGCTCCTCTCGACGTGGAGGAGCAGTGGCTCTACTCCGAGCTCCTCCCGTGTGACTGAGCTCCTCACCCTATCGCTAAGGGAGCACCCAGCCACTCTGCGGAGGAAACTCATTTTGGCCGCTTGTATCCGCGATCTTGTCCTTTCGGTCATTACCTAAAGCTCAGGGACAGTACCTCTGGACTGGCAGACCGAGGTGGTGGTCCCTCTGTTTAAGAAGGGGGACCGGAGGATGTGTTCTAACTACCGGCGAATCACACTCCTCAGTCTCCCTGGTAAGGCCTATTCCAGGGTACTGGAGAGGAGAATCCGACCGATGGTCAAACCTCGGATTCAGGAGGAGCAGTGTAGTTTTTGTCCTAGCCGCGGAACACTGGACCAACTCTATACTCTCCATCGGGTGCTCGAGGATTTATGGGAGTTTGCCCAACCAGTCCACATGTGCTTTGTGGATCTGGAGAAGGCATTCGACCGTGTCCCTCGTGGGGTCCTGTGTGGAGTGCTCTGGGAGTATGGGGTCCGGGGCTTTTTGCTAAGGGCTGTCCGGTCCCTGTATGACCGGAGCAGGAGCTGTGTTCACATTGCCAGTAGTAAGTCGGACCTGTTTCCGGTGCATGTTGGACTCCTCCAGGGTTGCCCTTTGTCACCGGTGTTCATTGTATTTATGGACAGAATTTCTAGGCGCAGTCAGGGACTGGAGGGGGTCCGGTTTGGGGACCACAGGATCTCATCGATGCTGTTTGCAGATGTTGTCCTGATGGCTTCATCGGACCGGGACCTCCAACGTGCACTGGGGAGGTTTGCAGCTGAGTGTGAAGTGGCTGGGATGAGGATCAGCTCCTCTAAATCCAAGGCCATGGTTCTTGACTAGAAAAAGGTGGCTTGCCCTCTCCGGGTGGTTGGAGAGTCCTTGCGTCAAGTGGAGGAGTTCAAGTATCTCGTTCACGAGTGAGGGGAGGATGGAGCGTGAGATTGACAGGCGGATCGGTGCAGCATCAGTAATGATGTGGTCGCTGTATTGGACCATTGTGATGAAGAGGTGAGCTGAGCCGAAAGGCAAAGCTCTCGATTTACTGGTCAATCTACGTTCCTTCCCTCATCTATGGTCGTGGTTATGGTTATGACTGCTCTTTCACCAAAAATTAAAGAGCCGTTATTACTTTCTCATCTATGTTAGAATGCTGTTTCTTCATCAAAATCATACCTTCAGTTGTGTTTTGTTTCATTCACACATGTTTAACACACAAACCCTGCATATTTAGACTGTGTTCTTTTCTCAAACAGAAAACACTCTGTTTCAATTTGTGATGTCATGCGGTAAATAGGAAGTGCTCCACTGTTTTTTTAAACTCCATACATCTTCAATAGAATCATTTAGATCATTTCAGCCCTGGAAATGCCAATCTCTACTGAATTAAAGGTAAAAGGAGCTGTTAACTTGAAAACTACCACTTCATGACATCACAAGGTGGAACAGAGCATTTTGGAGATGTAGACAGACTAATTAGGCCTGCAACTAATGCATATTTTTAGTGAGTCATTATTTTTTGAGTTAGTTAGGCATTTTTACACCTTTGAGCTAAAAACAGACTTTTATTAATAACACATTGTCTTTTCCCAGTACATGTGTTAAAGTCTGTGCAGTCCAGAAAATATCCATTATACATTTATCATTGATAAATTAATAAATAAAGTTTATTGTGTGCTTAAGGATCATTGTCCACGGTCGAGAGATCATTTCTAGCATCGTCCCAGGTTCAGCTCAACCGTTCAACTTCAAAGAAAACTTTCATCTCACTGAGGAGGAGGTACTCTTATAATATCTCAAAATTATCAATATTATTTCACTTTTTAATAACTGCTCATATTTCCAAAGGCTCTTGAAGTGAGCGATCATTTCCCTGTGGAGGTGGAGCTGAAGCCAAACCATCGCTACCTCCTTCGCCATGAACTGTGAACCAAAAATCACCAGACAAGACTGTTTTATATGGACTCATTTATTTATTAAAATTGTATGTATTATGGTATTTATTATTATGAATGCTGTTTAAATATGAATACAAATGGCACAGTCCACAAAACATGTCCACAAAAGTGTCAACTGTCTAAAATTGTAGTTACTAGTGACAAGCTGTTTGAAGAATCAGTGTAGAGCAACATGTAACAGATGTCAGTAAAAACTCAGTAGTAACAAAATGAGCTTTTTTTTACCAACTTTAGGGAGACAAATATACTCAACTTTAATACTCAAATAACGTGCAAATGCAGACAAGGGTTGAATGACACTAATAAATACTCAAACAAGTAATGAAACTAAAACATCATTTGAAGAAGTAGTTGAAGTTTAATCTTTCTTGAATAGTTTTGGAATGGTCTATTTCAGAGCAGGTAAATATGTTTCAAAACCTAGCATAATTTTATTTTACAATTACATTAATTTGTCTACTTTTTTTTATCACAGCAAATGCCTTTATTTCATATTTTTTGCTCATCCATTAATTTACAGAACAGCATGCTTAAAACCTTGAAGTTCACTTAATGGTAGCTTAAACTGAAGAACATATGACATAACACCTTAATGTACTTAAAACACACTGAAATTACTACAGTATTTGTGCAGAATGTGCATGTGTGAATGACTTTATTTAAAGCTGGTTATATAACAAGCAGAATTATACAATATTAAACTATAAGTTTTCCACCCAATGACCTCCACCCTATAATGCATGAGACAATACAACATTTTGAGAGCGGCGACTTGATCTGGTGCAGCCTTCATTCAACAGGAAGTGCCTCCGACAGCTCAGTTTGTTTGTGGTCTCTTCTGTTCAGAGATAAAATATTTGAGTGAAGGTTATGTTTATTTCAGCAAATATTATTTACTGTTGATTTCTAAATATGGACAAAAGCATTGCTGATCTACTCAGTGATGCATTTACAGGTAAGAACAATTTTATTTTTTATCATGCAATATTATTAAAAGGTTTAGTACCGTAAAAATAATCAGAATTGCCTTGTTTTCATTTATTATAAATTTGTATTATATTTTATATTGTATTTTACTGTATTGGATAAATAGACAAATAAATTTTTATTTTATTGCACTACAAAATTTAACTAGGATAGTATATTTTATAATTATCATGTTTGATATATTGAATTGCATATATTGCATTTATACTTTCAGAAAGCTCTGTTCCTTCATTCCCCGATGATAAAGACTTAGACTTTGAAAATCTAGATTTTAAAGTAGATGGTACCAAATTGAGTCAGGACAGCACTGTAGACCAGGAAGACAGCTCTCTTATGTTGGAAACTGCTTCTGCATGTATTTATTCAAATGAACACAAGATATTGGATACGAAATATAATAGTCAGGAGAATTACTCAAGCACAGAGTTAGAGTGTGAAGAGGATGAAGTTGAAATTGATGAGGATTTTATTGATCAGATTCGAAGCAGTGATGATGAAGAGTTCAACGCAGTGGTACAAAATCTGTCTCAAAATGATGGCCAGAATCCAAACTATGAGAGGTGTTTTTTGAATCAAGAAAACATTGTAAACAAAGAAGATCTTACACCTATCCCAGAAACTCCTTCTACTGACTGTACTACTTACAAAGAGACATTTAGTACTATAAATAGTGAAGATGTCAAGGTTGGGGTGAGACTTGAGGATTGCTCAAGTTTGGAGGAAGAGAGACGAGACGATGAAGGTGAAATTGGACAAAAACTTGAGGACTTCTTAGAAACTATGCAAGTCTATGCAATGGGACAGGATCTGGGGCAAAAGGACAGCACTCAAGATAGCAACCAGGAAGAAGGAGAAGAGATAGAGGAGGGAGGATATTTTGGTATCATCCAAGGAAATGAAGGTTATTTGCTGATACAAGATGATAGCAGTGAGGAGGACCAAACAGAATCAGCAAAAAACGAGTTGAATGAGGATATAGACAAGATGGAAAGTTTTTCAGAAGAGGAGCACCAAGAAGCAGGAGAGAGTTTTGCTGATTATCCATCTGATTTTTCTTCATGTGAATATATTGACAATACAAGAAATGACAAACCAAGTTACTTTGAATCGGAGCATGACTGCACATCTGAAAGTACAATCGAATATGAAAGTGCAAAACAAGAAGACATATTTTTGAAGAATGGAGCCATGAAAGACTGCATGGGTGAAAACAGTGACATCAGCAAAGAAGAGGTGGATAAATGGGAAATTACTAATAATCAAGATTTAAGTTTAAAATTAAAAGAAAAACAGGACAATGACACTTTTCAAAGTTGGAAAGAAGATGTGCTTTCAACATGGAGTATAGCTGAAGCGGCAAAAGGGGTAACTGCAGACAAAACTGATTTAAATGTCACCTGGGATCGAGAAGCAGAAACTATAGAAGAAAATATTACAATTATGAATCAGGGTGGGATATGTCTGACAAGGGAAGAAGTCCCAGCAACAGTGTACTCGAGTTGTGGGTCAGTAGATGATAGTTTCTTCTTTCATGACGAACCAAAAGTGTATGAGGAGATGAAGGAGGGAGAGATAGAGGACGACGAAGAGGAGGAGAGGAAGAGGGAGCAGGCGAGGATCCAGGCATTTTACAGATTTTATGACGACCAAGGGAGAGACAATAACAAGGAAGGTGAGTTGATAAAAGGTAGGCAACTGATTTTTAAATTGTGGGATAATTTGGTATGTACAAACGTATGTTGTGTAAGCATTTTTTAACTTATGTTTCAGAGAGACAGACAAAGGTCCAGTTTTGTATGGAAACATTGTCCCATGTGATCCGTTATGACACAAACAGGTGAGTGGACTCAAATAAAGTGTACAATTTGTCTTTGAAGGTATTTTATGAAACCACTTGTGAATGAAATGTGCATTTACTTGCTCAGCAGCACAGATTTAAGCAGTTCTTCAGACGAGAAGGAGGAGGAGGAGGCGGAGCAGGAGGAGGAGAAAGAAGAGGATGAGGAGGTCGAGTGGGAGGAAGAAGGGGAGGATGAGGAGGATGGCAATGACCAAACATATGAGGTTGAGACATGTCCGTCTGTGGGTTCAGATGAAGAGGTTTTATCATCATACCAGGAGCTTCATGAAGTTGAAGACTCAACTCTCATGTACTTACCAAACCTTCAGGAAATACCTGACCAAATTACAGAGAGCATCAACAAACCACTCTGCAACAGAAACCACAGGGTAGACATTTTATCAAACATATTTGCATTAAGATAAGACAAGATAATCCTTTATTTGTCCCACAATGGGAAAATTGCAGTGTCACAACGCAAGTTTCAGAAACAGTAGGAAAATAAGAGCATGTATCAAAATCAAGATAAATAATAATAAGTATTTACAATCAACTAAAAAACACAACACTGTAAAGCTAAAAGGCACAGGAACGTTGCACAATAAGTGTGTTTGATGTGTTTGATTCTGAGCACTTATTATTATTATTAGGCTTTTTATTATTATTAGGCCTACTCCTGTGATTTTTCCTTACTTTTTGCTGTGGTGTTTCTTCCTGCAGAGTTTCTTCATGTTGAAGTCGATGTTGAGCCTCTTCCTGGTCGTTGTGATGGGACTGATCATGTTCTGGTGGGTCACAGATGCAGAAGAGTGGTTTAATTTTGGCCTTTAAGAAAAGAAAAAAAAAAGCATTCACCCTTTTCCACTATTATGTGTTTGTTTATTGCTTATTGTTTATTGTATTGTTTAAAAGATTATTTTGTATTGCGCCCGTGCTGGTAACATAGACTCTATATTCTATGGCTTGTAATATTAAAAAAAAAAAAGGTGTTACAGTTTCATGTTTGTTCACATTTGTACACTAGAGAGCAGTATCTAGTGTGGAAAATGGCGGTTTGTACGCCGCCAATAAAATATACACAGAAGAAGAAAAGATCCACTAAGGACCCGCAGTAGTTTTATTCACCTTTATAAGCCGCGCGGGCGGTGCAGGGGCGGTACTGCAACCTCAACAATGCAATCAGCCCCGTAACAAATAAACGGTCGACTCCGTGATACTAAACGAGCACAAGTAGGAGGAGTCGTTCGTGTTTTCCATTCTAACAGACATGAAAGCTTGACAGAAGAAAAAGGAAAGAAAACTTCTGAACCGCCCTCTGGATATTCGTTCATTTTAGGATAGTTAGATTTATACATGGCTAACTTGAGTGAAAGGACCGCGGATGAACTCCGTGAGCTGCTGGATGAGTATGGCATTAAGCACGGGCCCATTGTCGGTGAGTTTGGCTCCGTCAGTCAAAAGTTAAGAGTGACTCATGTGTTGACTATTTTATGTTTGAACAACTATGATTTGAATCTTTTTTTCTCACCGTTTAGACTCCACTAGAAGTCTGTACGAGAAGAAACTACGAGAGGCTATGACCAAAGCAAAGAAATCTTCATCAGATAAAACTTACTACAGAGAAGAGGGTACAACTCATCCACTAATGTTGTCTATATTTTCAAATTGTGTCTTCCAGTCTTATTAAATATTTACGAGAGGTTTCAAACCCCCCTTTGAGAAACAAAGATTAGTTTAAAAAGGTGTTTTTACTTTTTCTATGTAATAACACACAAGCACTACTGTATTGAATCACTTGTGTTTCATTATGACACTGACACATTTCTCTTTCATTTATTCTTTTATTTTAGAAGAGGAAGTTGTGACATACGTGACCCGAACTCCTGTAAGTGCTTGCACCCGTGACTCTATTAGGATTTAGTTTAAATTCAGTTTATATATTCATAGTAATGTTAATATTGTCAATTATTTCAGGTCAGAGCAGGACCAGCAGGGGACAGGTCAGTTTGAGAAATAATACATTTCATTGGCTTTTACCATAAAAATATATCTATGCATATTTGCAGTGGGGCATACATGAGATCAAGACCAGCGTGGACTGAAAGAGAGTATCAAAATGAGTGAGCAATACTTTTTTCTTTTTTAAACAAATAAATAAAACATACAGTGAACCAGTATCTGTCTTTTTGCAGGGCATCATACTCAAGCTATTCAAGATCACCCCACACAACACCTGATTATCGAGGAAGAGATTATGCTGATGAGTATGTTTGTTACTTAATAATGTCAGTTCTTTTTCAGGGTTCCCACTGGTTTCCAATGACAATGCCTTTTTGTAGTCTCAAGAGAAAACTGCTTAAATATATCCCCATTGCTTTTGCAGACAACTTTAAAGGGGTCAGGGGTCTAGGAAATATTATGGCGCAGAGACAGATTATGGTAACAATAGTAATAGAGTATAATGGCTCTTAATATCTGTCTCATCAACTGTTTTGGCCTGATCCAATTCCAGTCACCAATCAAAGTGCTCCAGTAACTACGTCTTTACAAATTAAGCACTGCCAAAGCTCATGACTCTTGAACTTCTTGTATATTGTTCTGTTATTGTCCTTCTCAGGCACTTACAGTAGGAAAGGTTGTTGCTTATAGTTTGATGCTATTCCAATAAATTAAAACAAAAAATAATAAGTGGTGTCACATAACAAATGAAGGTATTTACGATTGTGGGCAGTCATGTCATTACAGTGGGGACCCTGCTTTATACCTATTCATATCAACTTGACTTCACATTTGTGTTTAGTGTTTTGCTTTCTGATTTCAGGCCGTACACCTACAGCACACCAACCTCCTACAAAAGCTCCCATTTAAAATCACCACCAATGAATTATGGAGATCCAAAGAGCTCAGTTGCCTCTCCACCCCCCAAATCCTCAGGGCTTGTCCCACCTTGGTTCCAGGTCATTTTCTTCCTTGTGCTGTTAATTTTCCTCTACATTGTATTTTCCAGTATGGAGTCAAATGAGAACATCAAAGGCATTGAGTGACCGTAATTTAAAATCAGTAATTAATACTTTTGTTTTAAAAAGGGTATTTAATCTTTGAGGGTTGTTGATGTTTGTGCTATGCCTTTTATATACTTATGGCTCAGTCCATTTGGTACACCATTTGAATAATTTTTCAAGATTGTGGTAGAAGTGCATTACTTAGAAGCTGCTATTGTAGCTTTATTTGCTTTGAAAAGTGTTTTATGTAATTGCCTTTTGTATAATTGTATGCATGCTTTTAAAGCCAAACAGTATTGAATGCTGTTTGTTAATTCTGTAGTTCTGTATTTGTACAAATTGTTGGCTCAATTCACTGTTAATTGTTTAAATATGCAGTAAATGTAAAATGCTTAAATGAGCTGTGTTTACACATTAGACAGCAAGATATCTGACATCTATAACTTTTTTTGGTTAACTGATGAAGTCAAGAGAAATGGTCCATAAGTAACCCAATTCAAAACTACATATAGACGAATGATCATCGTTTGGACAGGTGGAAGGAAAAACAATGGAATATATAACAATTCTTTTGCTTCAGATAGGATATGAATAAAACCGAAACATGCTTTGTATTCATAATTTTTTAATATTTTCTATCAGTAAACCGTTTATATTTACATTGTTTTTGCACGGTAATAAAAAATTAAATAAACAATGCATAGTTGAAATTTTAGGTGATCCTTATAGGTGAGGAACACAGATGTTAAAAAAATGAACTGTTAGTGTAACTTTAATAAATAAGCAGTGCATTTACAGCATTATACAAACTCAACAGTCACAGTCTCCCAGTCAGACAAAAAACCCTGTATATTTTTGTGGTAACAAAGAAAAATTTACCTAAACCAACTTATGCACCGTGGCTTTCCTTTGTTAAATGTTAGATACTATGGTTGATTTGTATATACTTAGAGAATAAGATATCCAGCTCCAAAGTGTTCAGTGGCTCATTCAAATGTGCAGCGAACTGGTCCCAATAGAGTCCAGTCAGGCGGACGTACCCTGCTGCAACAAGAAGAAATAAACAACAGTGAGCAGGTAATCTTTGCATTGTGCAGTTCAGTGCATTATTAAAATAAAAATAATATTAAATTAAGCATGCTACGATAGCACTTTCACTTAAGTGAGTACAAGCGAGACAAGTTACTATTGTATGTGACTATTAAAAGGATTCAGATTTATTTGCGCATGTGTGTACAAAGTGCCAAAAACAGACATTCCTACAACACTAAAGGCAGGCAGTTAATGTTATTATTACAAAAAAAACCTACCTTCTGTATACAATCCATGGTCATAACTTGTTTATCGATAAGGCAACATAAGTGTTGTCCACACCTGTAATTTTAAGCCACAATAACAGTAAAAGATGTAATACTTGACTAGTTACAATTAAATAAATCTACAAATTTTTTTTTGCTCAGTAGCATCAATGTATCAACAATCCCCAGAACACACGCTTACTGTGACAATGAAAACTCACAGGTTCGAGTCTCTCTCTCCAGTTCGGACGGCTGCTTCTGTTTGTTACACAGGACTTTGGCGGCAGTTATAATGAAGATGACGGCTATAACAAATGTGAGGCCTGACACCAGCCAGCTGATCACCATCGGGCTCAGCAAAGGGTCCGGGTCTGTAGAGACAATCAGTGTAGAGTTTGTTTTAGGGACAACAGATAATCAATTATATCTATATTTTATCTCATAATTTGGCAGCTCTAATCAGTTCATTTGGCCTTACCTCTGACAGAGATAGGCAGTGGCTGACTCTCTCTGGACACAAATGTGCGACCCCCGAGCTGGACCCTGTACAGACAGTAGTAATAGCCCTCGTCTGAGGTCTGAGCACTGGGGAAGGTGAAGGTAACAGAGGGCGTGAGGGCGGGAAGAGAGTGCCGGACCGTCCCATTAGAGCGGACCAGGCGCAGTTGAAAAGAGGCTCCAGGATACTGCTGCAGTGTGGAGCAGGTGATGTTAAAACTGTGGCTCCGGATCACTGAGCCAGGAGGGGCTTCCAATGAAGTGTTGTACCAGTGGTGAGGAGTAAGAAGGTCCACTGGGAGGAACATATACCACAGTTAATGACTATACAAGGAAAACAGCTGTCAGTGTTCATGCATGCAAAAATAGTCAGAGCACAATACAATATTGAGATGTAAAGAAAAACTGTTGAAAACAGAAGTCCCCGGGGAGCAGTTCACCATAACCATCTGTGTCTCAAACACAACAAACATGTACAAACAGGTGGCAGATGGGTTAGGGTCATTCTTTTGTGAACAACACAATTTAAATGCTGCACAGCAATATTCATTCACACACAGCCTCACCTACTGTGATGTTGATGAAGTTACTGGGCGGGGAGCGCTGCAACGGAAAGTTGCCTATGATACTATAGCGACAGCTGTAGCTACCCTGCTGAAACGTCTCCACATCCAACAGGGTCAGCTCCACCCGGGACTGGCCCTGATCCACTCTCTGAGTCACCAGTGGGGTCTGCACTCCCTCTTTATAAAGGTGGAAGTCACTGACTTGGGACTGTCCCACCAGAACATGGCAGCTGAAGCGCACAGACTCTCCAGAGGAGAACACAGTGTGGGGCGAAAGCAGCGTGAGAGTGGGCATATAAAGAGATCCTGAGGAAAAATACATTATTATACAATATATTCAACTCCAAATTGTTGTTCCTCAACACATAGCCAATCAAATGCAAGGCAGAAAATTTGTAATATCTATCTATCTTTAAAGCAAATATAGTCCACAATATGTGAGAGTCATGAAGTCACAATCACCAGAATAATATCTATCCTCTTTAAACAAGGAAGGGCATTATGGCTGTACCTGAGCATTTGACCCCTGCGTCGTTCTGGTGGGTGCAGGGGAAGTTACTATTGAGGACAACAGAGCAGTGGTCCAGACTTGATTCATGTCCTGTACACTGGACATGCCTGAGCCAGATCTCCCCAGAGCCAGGCCCATAGGTTGGTCCCTGAACGGGGTACTCTGCAAACCCACAGCCCAGCTGCAGGCACACCACATGGGCATCTCTAAAGTTCCAGCCGTGGTCACAAACTGTCTCCCATTGGTTATTACGCAGTACCTCCACACGACCAGAGCATTTATCGCCGTTAACTAGCCGCACCTCTGTAAACATAGGATACAAAGACATTAGATTTGATGTCCTTTCAGTAGTCTCAATTAGAAGAGAGTAATATTAACAAATATTTATTTTTTTTGAGCATTCTAATAACTTTTACATAAGTAACAGAGAAATGTAAAAGGACTGCAAAAGTGCAGAAATATCAGTCTATATCCTAAATTAGAAGACCACAACATGAGTTTATTTTTTTTTGAGGTAGCATTTAAGTATTCAATATTAGATTTTAAGTATACATTATTTATTTTTTGTATATCTTCAAAACATCATTCACAGTCGCAATAATATTGATGATTCAATATTGTCTACCTCTAGTCCCCATGCTTACCAAAACCCATAACTCCATCACGCAGGGCACATGACAGACCTGAAACAAAAGAGAACATATTCGTTTAGAGGTCCACACAAACTATTACAGACGTATAGTTATATCAACTTAGCAATCATACTAGACAATATCCAAAAGAATGAAAAGCAAAAGAAATGTAGAGTGTACGTAACTGCTCAGCTGGAGTGCCCATATTGGTTCCTATAGCCTAGTCCTGATTATTTCTTTGTTTAGTGATAACTTTGTTACTTGAATACTTGAAAATATGTAGAAATATGACATTAAGCAATTATAAAATCATGGCATAGTGTATGGTCAACTGCTAAAAGTTTGACTAGCTGCTAAATGTTTGTAGCCATCACAAAGAGCTTACCTGTCAAGAGGATACATAAAAAACTATGCATCTTCTCCCTTCCATCAGACAGCAGGCTGGTAAAAGAACTCCTTTTTGTAGACGGGGCTGTGATGAACTCGTACTAAAAACAACGGCTGCATCAGATGCATCAGAAAGCTATCCGCTAAAGCTAGCGGCCAAATAGTTTAATAAAGCTATTTGGCAACTACGCTTAAAAAATATACCCAAGATATGGATGAAAAATATTAAAGTGCATATTGCATGATAAAACAGCTTAATTATATAGAGGAAAACAATTTATATCCTCATCGTTGATGCAAAGTACGCTGTCTGAATTAACGTTAGGTGAAAACGTGAGGTTAGCAACAGTGGCGAACTCTGGGTTGCCAGATAAAAGTGGCAGTTTCCAGTCTAAATGGGAAGATAACTCAATAAACTCAATATGATGTCAAAGTATTCCAGCACATGGTTAGATATAGTATTATGACAAAGTCATTTCATTTCATTAGTTAAAAAAAGAAGAAGAAGAAGAAAAAGTCCGACGTAAATTTACTTTTAAACGGATTTGTTGTTTGCTTCTATTTAAGCGGAAAACTGTCCATCTTGGCTCCGCAGGCACCCAAGCTCACGTCACTGCCCCAGAGCCACTGTCCGCCACAGGGGGTCAGCATTAACCCATTAACTCGCAAGTAAAACCAAAGGTAAAACCATTACAGAGTACCGAGGATTATTAGCCATTAGGTCGACTCGTCATCCAGTCAAAACTATGCAGTCTTATAGGCCTATACTTTCCTGCATCCTCTTTGAAAACACTGCTCTGTTTAAAAACATATACCCCTCAAATCATATTTATGGAGGCCTAAAATTACTCTGTTGTAAATAACTCAACACATTTAGAAGCCAGTTGTGTGTCCCCCACACATAGAAGTTCAATGTGTAAAAGAACTGTCAAGATGTTGAGTTTTATCGCCATCAGAGGTCAGTGTAATCTGGGATTAATAGAGAAGAGGCTTGTTTTCATTATAAAACAAAACACATTTACAGTTTGTCTATTGTAATACAATCACTCACATGCCTTCTCTGCCTATAGCACATGCAGACCATTTCACCACTCCATTCATGTGACTGAGAGGTTAAGTCAGAGCAGGTTTCTCTCAATTTCCCAGTGAGGCATTTCCATTTCCTTTTAGTCATATTATGAGTTATTATTTTTGCTGACCACACAAAAACAAACATGTATAAGGTATAAAACATTTGTCATTGTGGTCATTTCCTGTTGAACAATAGGCTTATTGGAATAATTAATTTCGAGTTTCAATGTAATAACATTGAAACACGATAGTGTTTGATAGTTGTAGCCACTTCATGTGAAACAGTGATTATAGGCTACTTGAGTACTTTTAACACAATATAAAGAAGTAAATACTGCTGTTGTGGGAACTACAGCTGCTTTTTCTTCACTTTTTTCACATTAGCGTGGAGACAAATGCAGTCTGCTGCCCCACCAGAATGAGTCCTGACTGTCCATGTGATGATTGAAAAGGAGAGGAGAGGAGGTCATACAGAATAATGGAATTGCCATTTATGAGACCCAGTACTACTTTTTAATCAATATTAAACCCTCATCATAAACCCTGCCTGTTTGACCTGTTCAGATTTTTTTTTTTAAATTACAGACAGCATAAATAGATATTAAATGTGAATACGAATTTGTCACAAAAACATAAATACAAACATGGTGACATCTACAGCTCATTTTATAGATGCATTTTATTGATCCACTGGTCAAATAAGCATCCAAAATATTATCTTGTAAAACATGAGCATCTTTTTCCATAAAGAAAACATACAGAAATATCTGCCTGAATATATTAAAGAAAAATAAGATTAATCTCTCTGTAATTTGAACTTCATAACAGCACTTTGCATTTAAGAAGGAACAGGAGAAATCTTGGTTGTGTGGTCTTTACAATGAACAGTTACTCCTAAACTTAAGTTTGTCCCTTCATTATTAAAAATCATCCTGCTTAGTTGCGTTGGTGCATTAACAAAGCATACAACAAAAGAAAAAAAATATACACAACCATAAAATAACAAAATAATTTATAACTTAACACCAAGCCTGATGACCTTTTTCACAAGTTTGACTTGACAAGAACTGTACCATGACTTCTTCAGTTACATTGAAAATCTCCTAATTACAAGCTTCCAGTTAAATAAAACACTTTAAACTCTTTGGATAACAGTACAGACTGCTTCAGTTTCACCAGAGAAGTCTTTATAGCAGCGCCGTTCAAATATCAGTGTGCTACATATCAAGTCCATTGGCCAGCTCTTCAGAGTTTTGTGCACTCACAAGTGGAGCAAAAATGTCCTCACTTGGCATCTCCGAGCAGGTACACAATAAGTTCATATGTGGAGAGGACAATGGCTGTGTTGGGGATCTGCCTGATTAACTGTGGAATGAGTCCTCTATAAAAAGCTGCGTAGCCCTCTTCCATGGCTATTAACCGCCCCGTCTGGAAGAAATACTTATACTTGCTGCCCTCCTCCCGCAGCCTCGTCCGAATGACCTCTGTGTGGAGTCAAAGAAGGAACATTAGCATCAAATGACCATTGAGCTCTTGGACAGAGACAGAGGAGACTAGTGCTTACCATGAGGGTAGGCGATGCAGGACGCACAGCCTTTTGAAAATGCAGCAGCCATCATGAGACTGAGGAAGTCCGATGCCCCCCTCTCAGTTTCTCCGCTGGGTGAGACAAACTGGCTCTTGACAAGGTGCTTTTTCAGTGTTTCATAGATCAAGAAACATATCATAGTTTCCGAAATCCCAGCATAGGACGCAGTCAGGCCTCGGTAAAACCCCCGAACACCTTCTGTTTTGTAAACATAACGGGCACACTGTAGTGCGTTCATCTTCTTCTCTCCTCGGGCTCTGAACAGACAAAATTGAGATGAACACTGTAGCTCCATAGAAGCAATTGGTAAACCAAGCTGGCTGAGTCCCAAATCTCAGAAATCACAGAAAGAAAAGGGAAGCTGATTAATTGTTCCAGTGAGTTTAAAATAATAATTTTCACTAAGTTAATTGTTAATAACATTCAGCAAATGCTCAGTTGTTGACGACAACTGTAAACCTCCTCGTCAGTACTCCCACTTATTATTTAAACCCTCAACAATAACACAGAGGATTTTCACCCAGAAACATAAACATGGTTGCGTAAAAGTGTACCGTATTATCGTCACTATACCATGGGGGCATTTTGCTGTGGGACAGGTGCACTAGATTAAACTGGTAGACATGCCCCTGACACCTCACATGATACTACTGCCCTGTACTTAGTAAGGCAAATATAGACTCTTCCTCTGCACACAGGACACTGCGTCAGCACTCTGTATTTATGGAGCAGGTCACACGCTACGGCTCAACACTGCAGAGACCAAGGACAGTGCTTAGGCTATGGAGGTTCAGGTCGGAGATGCACATACACAGGGATAAAGCATGGGGGCAGTAACACAGCACGTCCATATGCTTCAGTCTACAGACATTTTACCTTATATAACAGTCCATTTTAAAACAGTACACTGGCTGTTTGTTATGTTTTTCACACTTAAGTGGTCTTGTTTAATGTGTATATTTCCTCAATAGTCAGAAGACTGAGAGCACAATTACCCAAACTAATTTTGACTACGTTATTGAATAGATCATACTGATTTATACATAGGGGAATGAGTCACAGAGTAATGACATTGTGGTGTATTGAAAGAAACAGAAATAAATGGTGTACACACTTTTTCTCAAGTTGCATCCTGGTCTTGACCATCCAGATCGGGTTCATCAGAGAATTGGTCACAAACGCTAAAGACGCAACAACAATAAACAAAATGTCAGTTTAAAATCTTCAGCCAGTATGATTATTTTTCTAATTACAGTTATAATCACAATATTTTGATTGTATTTGTGACCTTTACATTTTTTCAAGTATTTATTGACCTGAACTGATCTGATCTTGATATTGATCAAATATAGGGACCTATATGTAAAAATAAATATATATGATAATTGAAAATCTAAAACATTAGAGTGAGTGTGGGATTTATATGAACAACGTCATTTATATTTTGATGATTATTGCAGTTGTGCTCACCTGCAGCACCCGCAGATGACATGTGCACCAGCCCACTGTTTGGGACAAAAAGCCCATTGAACAGCTCTTTTGACTTTGAGTAAGCAGCAAAGTAGATGGCTCTGAAAGACAAAAAGCCAGTCTGTTAGTTTATATAAGTAAGAGATATTATTCATTCATTCAAGTGTTAGAGATTGACCAGTATAGTTTTTTTATGGCTGATGCCTAAAATTTAGAATTCAGACCAACTGATAGTTCATAAGAACTGCCGATATATTTTCCCCAAAATATGTCATTTAAATTCACTACAAAGTCACCCACAGGTTTACAGGTTTACTCGTGACTTGCATTGGTATTGTGCAATTATAGTTAGATATCTATACAAATGTAACTGAAGGCAGTTTACAATTTCTTAAATAGTAAAAAATAATACAATAAAAACGAAAATGTACAAAGCTTCCACCATTTGAAAGTTCAGCATTCCCTGCTCCGTAAGCCATCATCCAAGTTGGCCACTAGAGCAACACAGCAGTCAAACGAGCACCCTGAGCTACTGATTAACCACCATGACGCTGGATGTAACTTGTGGGTAAACAGTCTCAAAGTCTCTCTGCGACTGAAGAAGAATTGTTACACAGCTCTGGGGATACTGTTATGGACTCAAGATGTCTTATCAATCAGAAAGTACAATGTTTTATGAGGCTAAAAATAGACCAAAGGTGAAAGCAGCCATGATTTAGAGGTAACAAGGATTTCATTGATTTTACAACATTAATTATCCATTTTGTGCAATTTGAAGTTTTAAGGCACACAGAGTAATCAATTCAAGCTTAAACATTGTTTCATAGTGTTCAGACCTTACTTTTCATAAATGTAACAAATACATTTAATTGACACATTGAGACTAGACATTTATACCTTCAATTTAAATGCATTATCGGCTTAAGAGAATGTCACCTCTCTCGCAATAGCAAAACTACATAAACACTGAAACTGTGGATTTACAAATTAAGCCAAAGTTCATAGTTGTATTTCCTCAAACAAATGTTAAAGTTTAAGCTCAAGTGACGCACAATGGCCTGACTGTACATGCTGTAAGAGAGCAAAGATCTCTCAGATGACTCTCACCTATAAAAAGATCAACTCACCATTAAACAAGTATATTAAACATTAGGTTTATATCATGAAAGTTATTTTATACAACCTACAAAAGTTATTAGAAAATTAGAAGTCTAAATAAAAGGGCAGTGAAATTATTTAACCTGATTGCTAAGCTTAGTAGTGTAATATGAACCCAGTGCCCAGACCAGATGACCAACAGACATTTAAAATTCAAGAGGCAGCAGCTACACTGACCAATGCTGTGCCAGTCTTGAATAACGCAGGCTGCAACCTTATCCCTGCTATTTGAAAGCATAGTTCGGTTTTTCACTTACACTCAGTAAGATGGACATTTAGAAAACCAATGGAAAAAAATATTTGTGGTTCTATACAGAATTACAGTGTAGTGAATGTATGGATAATCTTTATTTTCTAAAAACATTACAGGCAATTTTTAGGTCTGGGCCAATTTTAAAATACATTCTTCCTGTGTTTTAAATGGCATTCACATAATCTGACTGCTGTTGCCACGACAGCCCCTTCCTGTTTACAGAGCTACTGAAGTCCTCAGCCATTGTCATACAAAGTAACAGCCTCTCCTTTTCTCTGCTATGCGTGTGGTTAGAGTCTGAGGTGATATGAGCATCATAACAACCAGTTCCACTGGGAAATTACATCAGTTTCACTTCTCAATGTACACTTCATGACTAAGCATTTAGGTCCATTGTAATACCATGGAATCTGATTTATATCATAGCTCTGAATTAATGATGATTCATTCATCATTATTTAAGTAAAATCACAAATTAAATAAATAACACTTTGTTTACATTAACTGTTGGGCAGGTTGGGCACGTGCGTTGCGCAGGTTTCTTGCAAATTGCATGTTACACCAATTTTAAGATAAAGCCTATTCAGGAGTGCAACTTTCCTCAATGTATGAATATTTATTCAGAGTTCATATCTCCTGACTATCTAGTTACGAAACTAGTTACAACCCTAAATTATAATGTAAATATTTACCTTGAGGGAGCTACACCAACAAGATTTGGTCCCAGGCCTCTGAACAGTGATCGTGGTCCCTCTTTTTCAAGGATGGACCTGAAATAATCAAAACAGAATTCAGTGAAGACATTTATGTGTTTAAACATTTGTCCTCTGCTTGTCCTGTGCGGCTGCTGGGGACTAAGGCCAAACTGGATCCAACCTGATTGAGGCTGCCAGTCGTTTCTTACATTAGAGTGGCATATAATGAGCCCGACAGGTGTTAAATATGAATAGATGTGGTTCACACAGTGGTGGACACATGAATCACTCTTTTCATAAACAAAACAATGTAGGAAATTATACCAGAGAAATAATTATAATTTGGAAATGCATGCCCCATTCTTGACAAAGAAAGGTGAAAGAGACCCCAGCATTTTTCCAGCTAGAGTGGTTTAAGGTTGGCCCGTGATTCAGAACACTTCTTCAGTACTCAAATACATAAGTCTCCCAGTTTTCAGAAGGTCGTGATTGACAAATGGATTAGCCAATCAAGGACACACATTGACTGTACCTATTTGAAACAATAAAGGACAAAAAAAATCACAGGGAACCAAAATCATTGCAGATTTCTGCAGAATTAATGGGTGATGCAATAAACTCCATTAACCTGAAGTGACATAAATTTTGTTTTATTTGTAAATGACAGGTGACCTGAGCTCGTTCATTTCATGTGAATCACTGTTTGATCGGGTTTGGTGCGCAATGGAGGGCATGGGGACCAGACTGATATCAATCTATAAAAATACAGAGATATCATTCTGGATTTGCCAGGCAAGTTCAAGGTTAATTGTTACATGCGAAGATCTGAATATTGTGTGAACAGTGTTTTACACTGGAGTAGGCCCCATACGGCTTTATTTGATATGACCACATACATGCATGTCTGCAGGCAGGAGTCTTCCCATCTATTTGAGGAAAAGATCTGGCCATGCAGTGCAATGTAGACAGTTATGCAAGTGCTGTTCTCTTCTGAGCATTTAGCGTGACTGGGGCTGTGCTTAATATAGCACATCACTTAAATTTTAATTGGACACTGATAAAACACAAACTACCTGGTTTTCAATTGAATTTTGTTTGTATAAATGTCACATAAATTGTTTTTCAGTTTGACTACAATAGGAACGCCTTTCAAGATAAACTAAACGTCTACACCTTACAGGTCTAACAGGTTTAGACTCCAGTTATTGTAGTTTTTAAGGGCTTTAAGTGTAATACAACCCTAACCCAGATGTCTAATTTTGTTCAATAGGGACTCTGCTAGTCTCATGCAGCTAAACTAGTCATAAAATACATGGCCTATAGGGACCTCAAACACAAGGCATTCTACATGACACCCAAAACAGATGTGTACAGCAGGACACTGTGTACTAATCCACTGCACACAACTAAGAGCGAGATTAATGGCTTTTGATACAGGGTTATGCAAGAGAAAATAACAGGTTTGAATGCACCACAGCAACGGCAACAACACAAACATGTAGGTAAAGTTAAGCTTGGACAAACAAGATACTACTCAGGCAATGTCATCAAGAAAAGTACTGCATGGGAATCTAAAATAATTGCATTCTGGGCAAAATGTTGTTATATTAAATTAAACTTAAATTAAACTTATGTTGCCCTCTGTTCAAAATAAGTTTAACAGTTTACATAGGGTCATTCAAATACTAATCTAAAGTTAACATACACTCATACATATACATATACATTCTACCCCCCCATCCCCTTAAGTTCAAAGTCTGAACCTTATTGGCCTCTCTCTCTAATCTCTAACCTTCTCCTGCTGGACTGTCAAAGTATCCGTACCGTAAGACTTGTAGGAGACCGGGTGTCACAGTCCCAGGACGGATGACCCCAGCTCCAGTGCCACTGAGCTGGACCTGGTAAATGGGCCGGAGAGCTAGCCCTGACGACTGCAGCCGGGTTTTCAGCACCTCCAGAGGACACGTCACAATGGCCCCCACAGTTCCACTACACCTAGGAACACAAAACAAGAGTTACATTCGAAACCTTATGTAACAGTTGAGTTCAATTACAACAACAATGTTGACATTAACTAGTTTTGAATGACATTTGTACTGTACTCTGATGAAGGGAACTACTGGCTGGACATTTGGTCAGTGTCGACATATTAACACATACCTCAGCTGTGGAGCTACTGGACCATACTCATACAGGACATAAGCACTCTAATACCACTCTCTGATCCGGGTATTTCCATTATAAAATACTAAATTTCTTATACCAATTATTGACATCACAGATGTGCTAAAATCTATTTTCTTTGACTAATTTTCTCACAGATGGCTAAAAGTTCATCAGGTCAACTCCTGCAGTGTAATTAACAAATTCCTCAATTCCTGTGTGTCCCAAGTAATAATCTTCAAACCTAATAAAACCCAATGCTTTTCCAGATCAATCTGCTCTTAATGAACTTGTACAGTGTGTTATAACCTCATCATATATAACCTCTGCAAGCTTAAGAGCCAGAAAAGATTAGAATAAACTGCTGTGTCACAGGGACAATTCAAATTCAAAATTTGAATTTGCATTATATTTCAGGCTCATGATGGTGGTACCATAAATAAATAACACTGCTAAAGACATGACTGCTTGCAATCAAGATGTTGTAATATATTTGAGTACTGCAGATTGTTTTGTCCATTAAGCCAAAGATCATTGAACAGGTGAACAAGGACAAGATGAGGACCTTTGAAATTATGGTGTAACTATAAACTGACTATCCAATGCAATATGCAACACGTTTTACAAGAGCAAATGTTAATATCATCCAGTGTACAAAGACATTTTTTGCAGAGCTAGCCAAATTCAAGGGTACAAAGACTGCGTCATTTGTTTACACGTATTTCTTCAAAGTCACTTTATAAAACCAGACCAACTCGATGAATTTAATGACATTGTTTCTAAGAAATCAGATTCATTGCTCAGAAAGCTGCAGTGTAACGACAAGCCTCAGTATTACGTAACAGTGAAGGGCATCACGCAGCTAAAGGCTAACGATTCCCGTGACTGCACCACGTTCAGAAACACAGTAGAAATGAGCCTGGCCAAGGAATTAAATGATACGATATAACAACAACGTCTGCAACTGAATTCAAATAAAAGTCAAGATAAATACGTTAGACAATTCGAGAAACGTATGGTAATGTCATGCAATGTCAACTACTCGAAGTCGCTAATTTTAGCCATGAAGAGATCTGCTGCTACAAGCGGATGCAATGCTGGCTGATGAAATAAGATCCACACCGGCTCATCATTGTTCCTTATAACCTAGCCATTCAAGCCATAATTGGCGTCACACTAGTAATAATAATAATTATAAAAAATAATAATACTAACACAAATAGTAAACAGATCATTTTCCCAAACGCATTAAAACACTCAGATAATGTGTAACACCTTAAATGAACCCGGTTGACCGATAGCACTTGAATGCTACACTTAAAATTTGCTAACATGAGGTTAGCGTTCATTGTCGGTCTGGTTTTTTTTAAATGCTGTCGTGAAATATATATAACATAGTATAGTTAGTGGTTACTAAAACGTACCTAATCAGTTTTTATTGAAGATGAAGATATCTATGTGCCACTTACCCCCCAGCGAAGAGATGTAGCAGCGTGTCTTTTTGTGCCATTTTGGTTGCCGGGTTCTTCTTTAGCTATACACAGACATCTTACTAAAATATTTAGCGTTAATAAATACGTCGTTTGGTAAATTTCCGACGCGTCCACCTCTCAGCCGCGGAGCTCGTTTACTGCCCCCCGGCTTCAGACTCGACTTTCTGCGGCTGTAGAGGAGCTGTCAGCGGCGGACACCAGGCGGAGGAGGAGCGGAGAGCCTAGAAGACCTTCCGCACTGACGTCATGTCACGTACGGGGGTGTTGTCTGTGACGTCGAGACATGTGCGCGGTTTCCATAGCCACCTTCTCCCCTCTGGCCTTTCACTGGGGGTGTCTCTCATAAATAATATTGGAGCTGGAGAGGTCTGCCCTGCTCAAAGCTCTGAAAAACAACACGAGATCACCTTGAACCCTTAAAGCTTGGCTGGAATGTCACCTGACCTGATAGATAAGCTATTTACTAGTGGCATAACAATAATGACAATATAGTGAAAAACAGGAGCGAAAAACAAGCTTAAGGCTACTGGATAACCTATTACAAAAAGAGGTAATTGAAATTCAAGATTCACTACTGCTACTTCCAAAGAACAGCTCACAAATCAACCCACATAAACAGCAGCATAACCACCAAAAAAAACATGAATAAAGGGATTAGGCCCACAGTAACCTACATTAGAGGCTGTCAGTTCCATTATACATAAATAAAGAGAGGCTATTACAAAAAAAGAACAGTTCATTATCAATTCAATATTTGACCCTTTTCTCATAGGTCTTTAATCGTTGAATGTCATGTTTTGTTTGTTCTTTTCTCCTTAAAACAATATTCGATGTTGGGTGAAAATTAATTTTATATCTTGACTTACACACACGTAAACAAATAAAGCATTCCGTGGACATTGTCTTGTTTTTGTCAATGAAGAAGTTACCTAATGCCTTTTTATTACTTGTGAATGGTATACCACACACATTTGAAAACATGTCTTTATCTGCCTGTATGATAACAAGTGTAAAAGTGCTGAGATAAACCAGTTGAACAACACAGTGCACTGTACATAACTGTAACTGGACCAAAATATGATGGTTGTTTTGCTGCTGTCTTCATGTGTAAAAATAGCCCTAAGTTAATGCAGGATTCTGTGACCCTCGGGTCTCCTACCAAAGAGACGAGAGTTACAGCTCTAACTTAGAAACATCGTCATTTTCAAAAATATCTGTGAACCAGGGCAAAACAGACCAGAGCAAAACAGACCCGAGAAACCAGATTCACAAGTCTCAAGCAGTCTGTGTTTATTACAGTTGGATATTTCCACTGATACAATGACAAGTGTTTACACCTATATAACTCAGTGAAGCAAAACAACTTTTTTTTTTTTTTTTTTTTTAATCAACAAGGGGGCCTATATGAGAAGTAGGCCTTTAACTGCATTTAATGTGCAATAAGCTAATAATGCAGTCATTCTGGCATGTCATGTACGCCTATGAAGGTTTAATCTACTATCTGGATTTAACACATATATTTTCTTATTAAAATGTTAGCCTACTGAAACCTTTTGAGCACTTTCAAAATTTGGTCAAATTTGAGCCGAAACGACAGGGCCGGTCCTGTCGAAAAATCTCATTTTTGGCCACGTCAGGTTTTGGCCCCAAACTGCCTTTAAATGACAAATCATGCTCTAATACAAACATGGGCAAACTACGGCCCGAGGGCCATATACGGCCCGTTGGTCTTTTTAATACGGCCTGCCAAACTTGTCCCAGTTATATTAAAATATTGATTGATATGCCTTTATTAGTCCCACAGTGGGGAAATTCCAGTAGAAATGAAATACAGCATCACATGAGGACAGGGGGGAGAGGAGAAAATATAAAATTAATAATACCGGTACCGGCAAACCTCGTTCATTTACCTTTCCCCTGTAATGCCCACATTTCCCCAACAGATGGCGCGCTTGACTTTTTTGGTGCCCTCTTCTTCTCGGTTAAGTTTTTCCCAAAGAGCCCTTCTGTAAATATGAGCTTATCATCCATCCATCCATTTTCTTCCGCTTATCCGGAGCCGGGTCGCCGGGGCAACAGTCTAAGCAGGGACTCCCAGACTTTCTTCACCCCGGACACTTCCTCCAGCTCCTCCGGGGGGACCCCAAAGCATTCCCAGGCCAGCCGGGAGACATAGTCTCTCCAGCATGTTCTGGGTCTTCCCCGGGGCCTCCTCCCGGTGGGACATGCCCAGAACACCTCCCGAGGGAGGCGTCCAGGAGGCATCTGGAACAGATGTCCGAGCCACCTCAGCTGGCTCCTCTCAACGTGGAGGAGTAGCGGCTCTACTCTGAGCTCCTCCCGTGTGACTGAGCTCCTCACCCTATCTCTAAGGGAGCACCCAGCCACTCTGCAGAGGAAAATCATTTCGGCCACTTGTATCCGCGATCTTGTCCTTTTGGTCATTACCCAAAGCTCATGACCATAGGTGAGGGGAGGAACATAGACTGACCGGTAAATCGAGAGCTTTGCCTTTCGGCTCAGCTCCCTTTTCACCACAACGGTCTGATACAGCGACCGCATCACTGTCGACGCTGCACCGATCCGCCTGTCAATCTCACGCTCCATCCTCCCCTCACTCGTGAACAAGACCCCAAGATACTTCAACTCCTCCACTTGAGGCAGGGGCTCCCCACCCACCCCGGGGAGGGCAAGCCACCTTTTTCCGGTCGAGAACCATGGCCTCGGATTTGACTTACTACCTGCAATGCAAACACAGCTCCGGTCATACAGGGACCGAACAGCCCTTAACAAAGAGCCCCGGACCCCATACTTCCAGAGCACCCCCCACAGGACCCCACGAGGGACAGGGTTGAATGCCTTCTCCAGATCCACAAAGCACATGTGGACTGGTTGGGCAAACTCCCATGAACCCTCAAGCATCCGATGGAGAGTATAGAGCTGGTCCAGTGTTCCGCGGCAGGGACAAAAACCACACTGCTCCTCCTGAATCCGAGGTTTGACCATCGGTCGGATTCTCCTCTCCAGTACCCTGGAATAGACCTTACCGGGGAGGCTGAGGAGTGTGATTCCCCTGTAGTTGGAACACACCCTTCGGTCCCCCTTCTTAAACAGAGGGACCACCACCCCGGTCTGCCAGTCCAGAGGCACTGTCCCCGACCGCCACACGATGTTGCAGAGACGTGTCAGCCAAGACAGCCCCACAACATCCAGAGACTTAAGATACTCGGGACGGATCTCATCCACCCCCGGGGCCTTGCCACCGAGGAGCTTGTCCACCTCCATGACTTCAGCCAGGGTGATGGACGAATCCGCCTCCATGTCCCCAGCCTCTGCTTCCTCCTCAGAAGACGTGATGGCGGGATTGAGGAGATCCTCAAAGTATTCCTTCCACCGTCCGACAACACCCCCAGTCGCAATCAACAGTTCTCCACCCGCACTGTAAACAATGTTGGTGAAGCACTGCTTCCCCCTCCTGAGGCGCCGGACAGTTTGCCAGAATTTCCTTGAGGCCGTCTGATAGTCCTCCTCCATAGCCTCTCCAAACTCCTCCCAACTCCGAGTTTTTGCCCAGAGAATTTGCACAGAGATTTCAGTCGCTGGTTCTCTGATTTTGAAAACATTGAAAAGTCACTTCAGCTAGTGTCCTGTCCCCTGTCACAAAACCCTGAAACAGTACCACATGAGGTGCAATTGGAACTGATCGATATTCAGTCTGACTCCATCTTGAAGGAGAAGTTCAACACTCTTAAACTTACTTTTATGCTTCACTGAACGAAGCCACGTTTCCAAACCTCCGGAGGACGGCACAGAAGATGCTGGCCTTGTTTGGCTCGACCTACGTATGTGAGCAGACATTCAGTGTCATGAACATCAACAAAGCCCGTCACAGATCCAGGTTAACTGACCAACACCTCGGATCTATCCTGAGAATCGCCACAACAAAACTTACTCCAGACTTTGATGCACTGGCAAAACAGGGAGATCAACAACACTGTTTCCACTGAAACTGAAGGTGAGTTTTCCTGCTGTGTTTATTCAACTGAAATTTAATTAAATTATTAATTTAATGCATTTGGAAAACAATTTGTACAATGAGCCTTGCATATTCATGCTTTGTTACACGTTACAGGTCAAATCCTGCATGTAATTTATAGTAATTCATTAGTTCACGTAAACACTCCATCCATCTGTTCTTGGCCGGGCCCCTCTGTCAAATTTTAGAACTCATTGTGGCCCTCGAGTCAAAAAGTTTGCCCACCCCTGCTCTAATATGTACATCTGGGCTAGTCTGAGGTTGTTTTTAGGTGTTTCCAGCAAGTTTTGAGCACTTTCAAAATTTGGTCAAATTTGAGCCGAAACGAAAAATCTCATTTTTGATCACGTCAGGTTTTGGCCCCAAACTGCCTTCAAATTACAAACCATGCTCTAATATGTACATCTGGGCTTAGGCCTGTGCTCATTATGGCTGGGCTCATCGTGTTTATGTGACTTTAAAGAAATGGTGACATCAAGTGGGCAAAGGAGAAAACTACAGTTTATATTTGGTGAGGGTTTTTAGGTGCAAATCTGATTCATAAATACATGTAACATTGTGAGTCAAGTTATAAAACACACATTTTACTTATAGATGCACTAAGAGATGTTATTTCTTTGTTTGAAATATAAACTTTTTTTTTTTTCTTTTTTTTTTTTATCTCAGTGGAGATAAACAGGCCGGTGGTGACAGATGACAGTAACAGGCCAAGTTACAGGTAATCTGTGGAGATGGGAGCTGACTCATAAGGACCCATGTTTTACAATGTGTTTTTATGCAGTAAAAAAACTCAGGTCTAATGCCATATTTCAGAACATTCAAGTCAAAGCAATTACATATCTATGGCTGAAAGCAGGCTGTAGACCCTCGCCAGATACAGTCCCCTCCAAAAATATTGAAACAGCAAGGCAAATTCCCTTATTTTTGTTCCTCACTGAAGACATTTGGGCTGAAGATCAGAAGAGTTTGAGACAAGAGTTCAGAATATCAGATTTAATTACAACTTAGGATATATCACCGTTTGCATTATACCACAGCATTTTTAGGTGAGCAAAAGTAAAAACAAAAATTTAACATAAATAAAATTTAATATTTGGTGGCAAAACCCTTGCTTGCAATAGCTGCCTCAAGCCTGCCTATTCCAGGCTTTTACCGCAGCTTCCTTCAGTTCTTGTTTGTTCCGGAGGGTTTCTCCCTTCAGTCTCCTCTTCAGAAGGTGAAATGCATGTTCTATCTTGGCTTTAGACTTGGCCAGTCTAAAACCTTTGACTTTTTTCCCCTGATGAAGTCCTTTGTTTTGTTGGCAGTGTGCTTAGGATCATTGTCCTGCTGCATGATAAAATTCCTCCCAATTAGTTTGGATGCATTTCTCCGTACATTGGCAGACAAAATATTTTTATACACTTCTGAATTTATTCTGCTGCCACCATTATCAGTTTGCCTGGAAAAATCAAGATTCATTGCTGATCTGTATAACAAATACAGAGAGATATCTGGATTTCCAGGCAAATCATCAGTTACATCATCAATAAAAATCACTGAGCCTGTTCCAGAATTGGCCATGTACACCCAAGCCATGACATTACCTCCACCATGCTCCACAGATGAGCTTGTGTGCTTCGGATCATGAGCAGTTCCTTTCTTCCTCCACACTTTGACCTTTCCGTCACTTTGGTAGAGATTAATCTTGGTCTCATCAGTCCACAGGATTGTGTTCCAGACCTTGTGCGGCTCATCTCTGTACTTCTTTGCAAATTCCAATCTGGCCTTTCGATTCTTACTGCTGATGAATGGTTTGCATCTTGTGGTATGGTTCTATATTTCTGCTCTCGGAGTCTTCTTCGAACAGTGCTTTGTGATACCTCCACCCCTGCACTGTGGAGGTCGTTGGTGATTTGACTTACTGTTGTTTTGGGGGTTTTCTTCACAGCTCGCACAATATTTCTGTCATCAACTACTGTTGTTTTCCTTGGCCGACCTGTTCGATGTCTGTTACTCAGAACACCAGTGGTTTGTTTCTTTTGCAGGACATTCCAAATTGATTTGCTTGCTATGTCCACTGTTTGTCCAGTGGCTCTGATTGATTTTCCTTCTTTTCTCAGTTTCAAAATGGCTTTCTTTTCTCCCATAGAGAACTCTCTGGTCTTCATTTTGGTTTATGCTCTTTAACAAGAAATGCAGTCTTGCAGCCAAGAAGTAGATTAGTCATGCAGAACTATTTAATGCTTGAACAACCAACTTTAAAGGCAACACCTGGTCAAGGAGAAACACATGTCAGTCACATGTTCCAATAGTTTTGCTCACTTGAAAAATGGGTGGGTTTAAACAAAGGTTGGTATGTCCTGAGTTTAACACATCTAGATGTAAATACCAGGGAATAAAAGCTCACATTCTGACCTGTTGTCTCATACTCATCTTTTGATCTTGAACCTAAATGTCTTCAGTGAACAACAAAAATAAGAGAATTTGCCTTCCTGTTCCAGTACTTTTGGAGGGGACTGTAAGTCACTGAGTGCACCTTTACCTTTAAGGTGCACTCAGTAACCTTTAATATTTTAATCATGCAGGTATTTCAGCTTGATTCAATTACAAGAAAAAAAAGCCTTATATAATGTATAATATTTTCTGCTTATTGCGTCATAGAATGATCGGTGTGTAAACGTTTTGTTTGTTTGTATTAAGTGGGCTCAGGGGAAAGTTCATGCAGAGAATTTGCAGAGCCACACATTCTAACATAAATATATTCGTACATTACAGCTATCTCAATTATGTTATTATTTGTCATTTTCCATTATTTATTTATTCAATATTCAATATTTCACCAGGTAAGTCAATTGAGAACTCCTCATTTGCAATGACGACCTGGTCAAGACGCAGCATAACTTTCAAATCTAAAAACACATAACATATCAATAACATATGCATATCAAATTAAGACTAGTTACCATGAAGGTAAGATGAATGTGTTTAAGGACATATTTATGTATAAAAATAATAATATATTGCAATATTTTGTCACCTTTCAAATACTGTTTATTTTAAGCAGGTCATTTATAATTAATCTGCAAGTCAGTTTTTTCAAAAAATTATTTTGACTCTAAACATAACAAACATGTTTCTCTTCTGAGTCTGCACAGAGATGATCCAACACTATGTATGGTATGGAGGTTAAACAGCAGAGAACTTAGTACATGAGCTCAGGTTTGTCAAATCAAGATTAAAAGGTGTACAATGTAGAATTTCTGGTGGGGTGAGGGTCCACTGTTTTAAAATTATTTTTCATTTGTTGAATTATAGGCATTTTTGTTGTCAAAATACTAAGAATCCATGGTTTAGCTGTGCCAAAGTTTTATGCCTGCCTTTCTTGTAGAACAGAAAGCAAAACATCTCTATGAGAAGGTGGTTTCAGACATCCATGTCAAAACTTTTTTAAAGCACTTTACACATAATGGACAAGCTTACACACGATTACACACATGCATACTCTCCTTGTACAAGACTCAAATGGTTAAGGTGGTGAACCATCTTGTTTCCACTTTTAGCAGCTTGTCAAAATAGTGGCTAAAGGGCAGAAAGGTCATCTCCCTCAGTAAGGTCATTTCATCTAAGCACAATAATAAATAATGTCATAATGATCAAGACAAGAGGCTAAAATTCTCATGACCTACTTGCTTAGAATAACCAGATCGGAATTTGGAATGCTTTGAAAATACTTTACAGTTTATAATGAAAATATTTCCCCCATATTAAAAGTTGCAATCACCCAAATGCATCATGTGTGACCCTTTGGTAGAAAGGAATGTTTATTAAAGTTGAATTGAGCACAATTCCAAGTACTAGTTGCAAGGAAATGCACAACAAGTCAGGTTTTAATAATTTCAAATATACTTTAATAGAGATTTAAAACAATTAAAATAAAATGGAAATAGCAAGCAAGGAAAGAGGTGTGGCACAGAAGTCCATTTTCAGTACAGAATCAGGACTACATTTGCACATTAAAAAAAAAAAAAAAAAAAAAAAAAAAAGACGACCAACATTGACAAGCGTGGGGTATGGCGTGTTGCAATATCTTGGCAATAAGACCTTGTTTATTTTATTTTATTTGTGCACTTTTTGGATTGTCTTCTCAAATTTGGTGCCTTTTGACTTTCCACATTCCCTTAAGACACCACACCTTTACATACATATGAACCAGTCCCATGTTACATACCAGAAAACACAACACCAATGGTTGTCAGCTATAAGCCACAGAGACCCAGAACTTAGAATTATTCACTATAGATTGCACACTATAAATGTAGTAAATGTAGATCCATTACATACCATTGGTATGTAACAGCACACTTCTAGCCCTGATACTTGTAAATCAGTTACAAACTTAAGATTTAAAAATGCTGCACAAATGCAATGAAAACATTGTATGAACCATAGACAATATTTCTGGACAATTTATAAAGATTTAAAAAAAAAAAAAGAGAAAAATATTAAGGAAAAACATGACTCAGGCACGCACACACTCAAGTTTTGTCATTTTAAAATATTGTAATACTCATTTGTTATGCATTTGGTCTTATAATCATCTGTGCATTATATTGATGCCAGACTCCAAAACTGTGGAACAAATCTGACAGGAGGTTCTGGGTCTCAGTGGCATATGTGTAAACTACTATACAAATAAAAGTAGGAGTGATGAACATAAGACATTGTATTGAGTGTACTGAGAGATTTCCTGCAGGTGCATGCTACAATAATCACAGTGACAGTATCCTTCCTGTCAACGTTCCTTTCTCAAAGCTTAACAACCCCTCATCTCAATATGATGAAATCTGACCGTGCTGTGCGTTTGGGAGCCCCTTCTCCTCTCAGTGTATTATCAACACTGCACTACAGATCCTATAAGAGCAGTTTAATATCATTATTTAGTCACTTAATAAAAACCACAAATCCTCCATCTACTATTGATCCTTGATTTGAAAGTGGAAAAAGGGAATGTGCTGCCACTGTGTGGTCAGATACTGGCAGTGCACCTTCATAGTCCTAAAACCACAAACTTCCCCTAAACAAATTTATTTTTAATACAACCCTTGACACATAATTTTAAAAAAGCTACATTAGACATAATCACAGCAGAGGTACTGATCACGTATGTCACACCAACGTGCAAATGACATGTTTCACCAAAACTCAGCTTGGTCGGTCAGGTCTGTGCATAGAGTTCAGTGATTCCTGATTTGAAGAAAGTTCGAAGACAGCTGAAGTCATAAAAACAAGGTTAAGAAATGACAGAGGAGCATGTGTGTCTGAATCACTCATGACTCAGAGCTGTGGGTGTGTTGTGTGGCTGGACAAGATCCCAGAGAGACAGGACACCAGGGGGCGCCATCATTGGTAGAGCAGGTAGTTCTTGAGAGCAGCGGGTAAGGGCAGTCTGTGGATCTCAGGCAAGCGCTCCTTTCCTAAAGCCACCCGCACCGAACGCCGGCACAGGTCCATCAGGGAGAGGGGCTCAGCTAGAAGAGAGGAGACGCAGGTCAGGAGAGGGAGCAAAACATGTCTGTACAGTTGACAGGCATAACTAACTACCGGTGTTACATAATGTGAATGACTGTTAAGGGTGGGCGATCAAGATAATACTTCGCAATCCATAAGAAAATGTGCCAAACATGTCTGTAATGGTATGCAAGTTTGTTCTTTTCAATCGGCCCTTTAACAGCCCCTTTTTATTTATTATATACATTTGCATACTTCAAAAACAATTATGGATGAGACAATATCCTACACTTTTATGATATTACTAATAGTGGCAGCATAAGTATAATTGTTATTGTTGAAGTAGTTTTAGGCTTTAACATGTTTACTAAAAAGTAACTAAACATGGACTAGACCAGGACCAGATTCAGACCAATCTAAAACATCAAGGTGAGGACTAAACTGTGCCCAGGGAATGCACGACTATGAGGGTCACTTCACTCGATTTGTAAAGGAAACACATAAAAAGGTGATTGCAATTAACAGCTTTTCACTACAAAATACATTTAGTGATTTGGAAATTCTGTATTTTGGGAGGCCTGGTATGCAACAGGATTAGATTCAAGTAGGGCTGGATGATATGACCAAAAAAAATCCATCGATCCAATGACCTCGAGTTCATAAAATTTTATTCTGATTTATCCAAAACAAATAAAAATGGCAGTCAAAATGAATTGTCTGAACATACAGTTTTAAACATGTGTTGCATGTGGTTTGGAGCAGTCTGAACACTGCTCCAAACCACATGCTTTTACTGACAGGATTGGCTGTGGACAATTTCGATCAAGCGAGCCAAGTATATAATCAGCGATTGGAAATAAGTGAAACTATCGATTAAAATTGGGTCTGTCACAATAACACATTTTGAAGCACAATATATCGCTACAGATAAACGATAAATGATAATATTGGAACTTTATGCCACTGACAATTAAAATAAAAGTAGGGTAATCCCAGTAATCAATTTAAAAAATAATTAAAAAAGGCCTGAGATCAAATCAAAAACCATATTACATGAAATGCACCAGAAATCACCCCACTATTGCAACAAATGAACACACAATAAATATTGAGGCCCAAAATATATTGTTTCAGCTTTCATGAATTGAACAATAAGTCGATAGTAAATATTATGACAGGACTAATTAAAATTTGATTAATGGCCCATGAGACTGATGGTTAATCATTTTACACTATATTGCCAAAAGTATTTGCTCACTTGCCTTGACGCCCATATGAACTTAAGTGACATCCCATTTTTAATCCATAGGGTTTAATATGTTGGCCCACCCTTTACAGCTTCAACTCTTCTGGGAAGGTTGTCCACAAGGTTTAGGAGTGTGTTTTTTGGGAATTTTTAACCACTCTTCCAGAAGTGCATTTGTGAGGTCACACACTGATGTTGGACGAGAAGGCCTGGCTCTCAGTCTCTGCTCTAATTCATCCCAAAGGTGTTCTATCAGGTTGAGGCCAGGACTCCACACCAAACTCTCTCATCCATGTCTTTATGGACTTGTTTTGTGCACTGGTGCACAGTCATGTTGGAAGAGGTAGGGGCCATCACCAAACTGTTCCCACAAAGTTGGGAGCATGGACTTGTCCAAAATCTCTTGGTATGAAGAATTCCCTTCACTGGAACTAAGCGGCCAAGCACAGGTCCTGAAAAGCAACCCCAGTCCATAATCCCCCCTCCACCAAACTTTACACTTGGCATAATACAGTCAGACAAGTACCATTCTCCTGGCAACCGCCAAACCCAGACTCGTCCATCAGATTGCCAGATGGAGAAGCACGATTTGTCACTCCAGAGAACACGTCTCAACTGCTCGAGTCCAGTGGAGGTGTGCTTTACACCACTGCATCCGACGCTTTGCATTGTGACATATGGCTTGGATGCAGCTACTCGGCCATGGAAACCCATTCCTTGAAGCTCTCTATGCACTGTTGAGCTGATCTGAAGCAAGCTTAATCTGTTGACTAAATCATGCTTGTGCAGGGTGCAGCTGCCACAGGCCCTTTTAACACAACTCAGTCATAATACATAGCCCCAGTTCACCTACCGTTTGTCTTTAGATGCACCAGTTAACAAGAATGTCTCTCACTACATCACATCATACCAAATCTCTTCTTTAAACCACTGTCTCAAGAGTGAGCAACAAAATGCACAAAGTGTTGCAATTTGAAAACACGTTGCGTTAAAGTTCCAGAATTTACTCATAATTTCAGATGAGTGGTATGGGGTATGGGAGACTGTTCTGGAAAAAATATCCAAGATGCAAATGTTGATTGAAACTTATCATTTGTTAGTGATTGGCTCCACAAACTTGTTAATGTTATGGCTCAAAGTCCTTTGAACTGATGACAATCCTTTAAATATCTTTTTACAAACTCCAGCAAGTTCTAGGGGTGATTTGTTCTGTGCAGCGTTTGGCCAACTTCTTTTGCCTATTGAGCGTTTGCCTGCAGTGCCTGCTCATGTAGGAACTCCCAATATTAGCAGAATTTTCTAAATCTGAAGTGTGTTGGAGTGAAGAGAAACATGTCACCATGAGTGCTATGAGTGAGCGTTTAGTTTGAGTTTTGTCTATGTGGAGATTGTTGCCATTTTTATTCCTCTGTCCGGTAGATACTTGACGTCAATCTGCCAAGGGTTTAAGATGGGAGTAGGAATGCACCGATACTGGTATTGGCCCAATACTTCCTTAATATACTTGTTAAAACAACTGTCGATACCACGCACCAATACCACTATTACAAGACACATTATGCAGTATCCCAGTTATGAGAAACCGGGATAAATAAAGTGACTGTACATGAGTGAAATGACAGTTAAAGAGCTGCACTGCACACGTATGACCTGCACACATATGAACTCTGAAAAGTTTAACATGAACCATCTCCAATGAGATATACGTACAGAACAGACCCACCATCAGCAGCCCATCCCTCTGTCACAGAAAGAACACACATATTCCACTGAGTCCTGTCCTTTAGTCTGACAGAAGCTGACCGCATCAGTGGCACAAGGAGCAGTTTTTTCAGTGCTTATAGTTTATGCAAATTAGCCATGTGGTTTTGTTTCTGTAAAACTTAAAACAAATGTGCGCAAAACTGGATTAAACATTATATCATCATAATTGTTAGCATTTTTCCTGGTTTATTAAATATATAATTTTTGCCCTTGCACATTTGTAAGATTATGTCAAGAAACCGGGATATTTCATTTGATCATGTATACAGGGATACGAGTATCCCGGTTTCTCAGCGCGCATGTAAACAGCATATCCCAAATACTGCCATAACCGGGATATGGCTAATAACTGGGATGCTGATGCGAACGCACTCCTTGTATGTTCATAGGGTTGGGGGTTAAAGTATTGGTATCAGTACTCAGTATCGTCAAGTACAGAAATGATTATACTCGTACTGGTTTTTTAAAAAGTGGTATCGGTGCATCCCTAGATGGGAGTTAGGCAGTTGGCTCAATTTACATATAGCGTACATTAATGTGCTTTCCCTTTATAAATAAAAAGCTTTTAACATTTCATTTTATTTATGCTGACAGAAGTTTGACAGTTAAACAGTTAGAAAGTGTTTAAGTGGATAGGCCCAGTAATTAATTAGTAAGAGAAACATCTGCAATTCTAAACCCATTAAAAAAAAAAAAAAAAAAAAGGACCTAAATGAAAACCAATCCAAAAATCTAAAAGAAGCCAATAAAGGCTATGAGATTTTTGAAAAGAAAAAATTAACAGTATCAGAGTTTCATGTACAAAGTTGTACTTAAATGGCAGCCACTTAATAGACAGACCATGAGAAATGTAGCATTTTACCATCAGTGTGACAAGCTATAACCAAATGTACTGTAAACATGAGTTTATTTCGCCACCTTTTTGAACAACTCACTGATTCGCTAGGCATTCCTCCGACACAAGACTTGGTTGTTCATTTCATTCAAGTGTTTACAAAATTAAACCATGTAAATTATTTTCCAAGAGACAACCACAACTGTACAAGAATATCCTGTTTTAATTACACTATACAATTTTTTTTTTTAATTTGAAGCTTGAAGGGGAGGAGTTTGACATAATAAAGTTAACATTTAGGCCCAAAATCAGACCAAACGGATCTAGTCAAATCTGGCTTTGCAGTACCAGTGAATCATGGCACTTCCTTTAGTGCACAAAATCTAGGTCAAGGCTCCATCAGGACATAAAATTGTAATGAGTACAGAGGATTTTGGGCTTGTTGGTAGCACAGCTCATTTTGATAGCACAATTTTTCACTGAAACTTCATGACCCTCGTAGCATGTAAAATAATTGGGGATAATTCAATTTAACACTGGTGTTGGGATGTACAATGCTGGAATGTACAGAAAGGAAGTGTGCAAAACTATTAAAACAATGTCCTAGTTTAACACAGAGCAGCCCATTAACGGTGGGGCACAATTGGCTACTTTTACATTTACTCCAATTCTAGTTTGTACTTACAATATGCATGAAATGCTACGAATCAAGGCTACATTCTTTTTAATTGGGGAATTTGCAGAAACACTTTTTGAACAATGTGTACAATTGTACTTACGGTCAAGCCCGTTGATGTAGCGGATGCGTATTTCGCAGTGGCCCCACACGGCGCTGACCACAGGGTATAGTTTGCGGCCCTTGAGACCCCTAAAAGCCACGCCCAGGTAATGTCCGTCCACGATGTATCCCAGCGTTCCCTCATCCATATCCAGCACCACTAGCAGAGAGTCTGGGATGATGAAAGTCTCGTCGGGCTCTAGGAAAGCAGGGTAAGTTTTCCCAGGATGGTTTTTCCCATCGTGGTACAGTTTACTGCGGCACAAGTCCCAGCCCCAGGACTCTGTGTTGCTCCCGACTAAAGCCGTATAGCCCATGGAGTGCAGAGGAGCTTCACTGGTGGCCACGCCCACCACAGCGTGTGTGCCTCTCTGTCTCATGGCCCAGCTGATCTCCCATACGTGCAGTCCACGGGTGTAGCCCACGCGGCCCCGGATGGCGTCCGTGCTCTGAGCGACTGGGTGCCGGTGAAACACCAGCTTGTTGTCGTCCTTCACAAAGATGTTCCTGGAGCGGTCATCGTTGTTCCATGAGTGCTGCACCTGCAGGTCAGGGCCAGCAGGGGGCATGTCCAGCAGCAGGTCCAGCCGCGCAGGTTTGGTGTGGTTCAGCGCCTGCAGCTCCAGCTTCAGAGGGCTGAAGGCCGGGTCCCGCATGTCAATGGTTTTGATGCCACCGGGGACTTTCTGCCCCATGCTCTGGGTGGATTTAACAGCTTGCCTCCTCCTCCCTCCCCCCGCCTCACTCTCCAATGGGGGGAGTTCTTAAGGTGAGGGGTGAATCCTCCACTGTGCTCCACAACCTCCGAGATGACGGGCCAGAGCTCGCAGCTGTCTGGGGGTCGTGAGGGCCAACCTGCAAACATTAGAAGTGAACATGAAACATTTTTACAACAAATGTACCAAATCTCTAGCACAGCTGTAGTTAGCCAAATGTTTGGGAGGAAAAAGACATACCATATTAACATTAAAATGTATACATTTTAATCTGGTATGAATAAAACCAGTTGGTAATGACTGCTGGCTTGTAACATTACAGTACAAGGTCCAATGCAAAGATTAATGGAGAAAATTACGCAATATTGACTGATTCAGGAGGTAAAATGACTCATTAGCAATGTCAACTCAATCAAATATCATTTTAATATGATTTAGATCAAGTCTGACGAGTTGCCTTGTTCCCATATAACAGTAACCATCTTCTAGTGATGCAACTGATGTGAGAGTAAATAGTATATCGACTCCTTTACAGTATCACATTGCACAGTCTATTAGATTTGTGACGCCAGGAATCAGCTTTAAAGAGTATATGTCAGCACCATGACGACATGGTTAATAACTGTCTTTGTCTAATCGTGACTCTGAAGAAACGGAGTGAATCAGGGCTGTGCGGCCCTCCCAGACGGAGAAGACAAACAAGATCAACCAGATCCAGAGTCAACCGCCATAGATTCATCTCACACATAAAACGTAATGGAAAACATAATTTAGGAAATTTAAGTCATGGATAGGTCCAAGATGCAATTATTAACACCAAGTTATGGAGTAGCTTTTCGATATTCAATCTAATAAAATATGTTGCCTTTTTTGAAACAACTAAATACTATTGGATAAATTATTGAGCTTGAACGAAGTGATTACATACTGAAGGAAAAACTACCCAAACAAACAATCTAAACATAGAGATCAAGTGAATCATTAAAAAGGTTGATGAGCTATAAGCACATGTCCTGTCTGAACTTGTCACTCTTGTCTGTTGCTGACCCAGATGCCACACTGTAACTGTACTGCTCACACACAAACATCACACAACAAGAAAAAAAGTGTATAGCTTAAAGACGACCTTGAATAAACACGGCACTGTGGTAAACATCAGTGTTGTTCAGCTCTAACCCTGTCAATTACAGGGCAGTACCATGAAGCCACTCAAGTCTGATCTTATTAATTATTCTCAATTTTACACATTACTTTGTATGCAGTGATCATCCAGTTCATTGGAGGCAAACCAAGATTGTGACACTGGACAGTCAAACTTTTGAGATTTTATCAGGTTTTAAACAAACATTGACTGCACAACTAGGTCATTTCTACCTCTAAACACATCATTTAGCAGCCATTCTTTGGGTTAGTTGGGCAATATTTTATTACAAAACCACTTAAATACATATTCTGGATTAATTCGATGTGATTTACATAGACCTTAAAACAAAAGCCTGGCTTTCTTTAATAAATTCTTTAATAAAATAAAACTGTTTAGATTGATCTACAGTTAAGATTTCCGTAACAGTTCACAGTCAGATTATTATGAGTGATTTGGTTTTCTGGTATTGAAGTTTAACCAAACCATGAGCCATCAAGAGTGTTTTTGTCCCAAACCTGATTCTGGGTCTTCCAGTGGAGTGACTTGTTGATGGTCAAAAACTGCTGCCCTTTGCCCCCTATATTCTGCCCTGCTACGGCAGAGCTGGAAACAGCATTGTCTCATGTGGAAAACTGTGCTACTGGGAAGGCCACTCTAATTGAATTGTAGACAAGAGTTCATTGAGAAGTGCTTTGGCTCTTCTTCTAATGCAAGTAAACAACCATTTAAATGGGTCATGTCTCTTCAGTGATCGGAAAACAGGAGGGAACAGAAAGCCGGCAACGGGTGGCCACCATCTGAATGTAAACAATCTCTTTTTCAAGGGCTGTCCAGCATTCAGCGCTGACGAAACATGTTAATTTGCACTGTCTTTGAGCCAGGAGTTTAATGTTCCCTCCCCACGTGGCACAGGGCCACCGCACAACACGCACAAGCAAATCAAAATTAACAATACTGGTCTTCCCACAGTAACCACAGACGTGAACACAAACACAGCCGTTAGAGGGACAAAAGCCGGCTTGTGGAGAGTATATTTGGGCCAGGATGCTGGGCTGTTGGGGTTTGCGGGGCCCCAGCACTGGTTTGGAGCTGATTAAAATGCAAGTGTAAACTCACTGGATTTGCTGAGCCAAGAAAACACTTGTCTCTATTGAGAGTCCACCTGAAGTAAAGGCCCAGCCTCTTCATAGACCTGTGCTCGAAAAAGGTCCAAACAAAACAAACCACTGTCAAGCACTTACGAACTTAAAGAAAATGTCATGTTTGACTGAATGGGGTTATCAGAAAAAAGGAATGCTCCAGGACAAAATGTGACATAAATCAAGTTTAAGTACTATAGAAACCTGTGGAAGTTTCGTGAAACAAGCACAACCTAAAAGGTGATAATGAATGATTAGGAGATGATAATGAAGTCATAGCAAAGAACATAATTGGTTTCCATTGCACATTGCCAATTGGCCAATACCAACATTCCACGTTACTGAATGATTTTGTGAAGGGCAGGTGTGCAGCAGATTTGGCTCGGTGTACCTACTACTACAGCATGAGTTTGTAGGGGCCTTGAGTAGTTAACCCTTTGAAGCGTATCTAATGTTAGCCTGTGTTGGAACAGAGCTTCACCGGGGCACGAGGACCCGGTAAACGAGCAGCTCCGTTCTGCCCGAGACATGTGTTTGGACGACCCGCATGTTTCAGAGTGTTTATTTTGTTTATAACCAGAGAACATACAAACAAACAGAGCCAGAGCAGCAAGTGTTAGCATTTAGCCACAAACATATAGCGAGCTAATGCCTCACGTAGACGGGAAACCGGTGGAAAAGAGATTGCGGACATTTCTTTTTGCATTTATTATGCACATGATGTAAGCCAAGAGAAAGCGCCTCCGCCTGTATCACGTCGTGTGAACAAACAAGCAAATTTCACGTTTCAAAGAACAAACCTGGCAGAGTTGTGAAGCGATTGAAGGCACGGGTTCGGTGAGGAGCGGAGGGGATCTTGACGGTACTACTCCATCGCAGTTAAAGGGCTTCCCCGCTGCTTTACCTTTCGTACTCCGGGCTCGACATGAATTAGGTGAAATGATGGCCGCTTGCTAACATCTCCAAATCACGTGGTCAAATGCTCACAGCTGCTGCTCTGTGAGATTAGCACCGCCCCAAAGAGGCATCGACGGAAACATGTTTGGACAATAATCATACTGCTGTTTCAAACGGTTTGTATTTGTCAAATTAAACAAAGGCATAATAATAGCAATAGCAGAATATGGTATTATGCCTGTCTTTAATATATGGAATGTTAGCAATATTGTGAGAAATAGGCTACCTTTAATTAATAATTATCTGGATTTACCCCTCTTCTATCACCATCAGATCAATTTGGAGGTCTCAAGATTTTTTGGGATTATTAATGAAAAAAACAAGTCAATATAAATTTTAGTCTAAAACTATGTCAGTGGAACAATGCTTCTATGGAAAATTGGCCACAGTTCAACATGGTTCCACCCGTAGTCCCACCCATTTTTAAAATTCAGATGGTCGGTGTTTTCTTCTATGTAATGAAAAAAAATAAATAAATAAAATAAAATTCTGCAGTGACTAGGCTACACCTGTCTTTTCAGATGACATATCTTTTCAAATAACTCAATTATCACTCCAGATAGGCTATTATGACATAACATACTGCAGCAACAGTTCTTGTTGTCCTAGCCTTTAGTTATGATGTCCTAGTCATGTGCACCTTTGAGTAGCCTAGTGATGGCCAATATTAGAAAACAATTCTTAGAAGTGGGTCCAGGCATGTCCTCATTATCAGGTAGTGTTATTGATGAACAGAATAGCTCTTCATTATATGGAAAATCTTCCAGAGAGAGGGACTAGATAGAGAATTCATGGAGTTATACAAGTTGTCACCTTAAACGTGTATACGTCAGCAAACTTCAAATCTGCTGTACTTTCTCTGTATCTTGAATAATTATTGAAACTATGCAGTAGCCTGGAGACATGATAGGAGATAGTATTCAGTCCTCATTTGTGATTAGTTGTGGTCAGAGCGTGACCCTGGATACTGTTAAACTCTGTTGTTGGGTTGATCTTCAGGCTTGTGAAGTGTCCCTGATGCAGATTAAAGAGCAAAAATGTAATTAATAGGTTATTGAGGATGCTTGAAAAAACTTGATGATGACAACTTTGAACAGACTCACTGAGGTGACCTATTGATCCATGTGAAATCAAACATGTTGCATTTAGATTATGTCAGTGGTTCACAATAAAATTCAATATAAAATTATAATACATCAGATTTATATAGCGCTTTTTGGCACTCAAAGATGCTTTTCAACAGAAAGAAATGTTGTCAAAGAGACAGAAATAAACAAGTAAACCAAGATAAAACACCAAAGTTATAGATGGGGCATAAATACAACTGCACATATTATACAAACCAAGCCAAAAAGATAAAACAGATCAACTTTAAAACTATCACAAAATTAGCTATTCTGAAATCTTTAGCCTTTGGTCCACAGTTCCGCCGCCTGTGGGTACAAAAATGTCTACAATTATTTAGGCAAATGTACAGAACAAAAGAGCTGATAATTAAGCCTATAGTTGAGTTTAACATCAGGCTGGTTCAGACTCTTTGGGTGACAATGTCTCAGTGTCAACCGGTGTGACCTCACTGAAACATAAACTGCCCACATAACTGAACTCTGCAGTAACACAAGCAACTCCACTCTCTACACACAGGCCTTATTCAGGACATACAGGGGATTTCTCATTTAAGTGTTAAAGCTATTGTGAACCTGCTGTGTGTGTCTGTTTTTTATGCCTTTTTGTAAAGACTTATTTAGCTGTGGCTGTATACTTGTAAGGCTTATTGTTTCCAAATCCAATACAACTTCTCCTTTCTCTAATAACAGTCTCCCAAGTACATTTTTAACTACAAAATGTTTGTTCATATAATTTGATACCAGACTACAATAAAACAAAGTAGAATTGTATTATCAATGTGTCCAAATTAATCAGTAGTGGATGAAGTACTCAATCTTCTTACTTAAGTACAGACACTGGAGCAAAAAATACTCAAGTAAAAGTAGTATCACACGAAAAATTTACTTAAGTAAAAGTATTAAAACATCAATTTAATAATGATAATAATAATAATAATAATAATAATAATAATAATAATAATAATAATAAGCTTCAAATGTAGTGATTTTGATAAAGATTTGTGCTGAATTTTGTTCAACAGACACAGCTGAATCAATCATTTTTTCATGTTTTTCTTTGTATATTTTTGTTTGCTCAAACCCTCAGCCTTTTCAGCAATTCTCAAACTATAATAAATACTTTTACTTTTCAGTCCTGTTCAAAAATGTAAAGGACAGATACCTAAAATTTATACTTAAGTACAGTTACGTGCCACCACTGAAATTACTTACCAAAGATGATCAAATATTACATTATGAAATTTTCATTCTTTCTTCAATAAAAGGAAGAGGATAAACCCTACACCTCTGTCTAAATACTGTATGTCCAGCATTCTTTACCCAGATTAGTGGTAGAACCTAATAAACTGACGCCATCTAGTGGTTTCTCAAGCACAGTTCACAGAGCCTTATGCTACAACGCTGGCTTTCTCAATTGAAATAGTTAAATGAGTAATTTACATTCTGAATCAAATTATTATGAAAACATCAAGTGAAGAAAGTTGATTGTTTAATTTTCTTTTCTTCCATTCTCTGCAACTTTTGATTGGCTTTGCATGTCATATCTCTGGAAATTAAACTAATAAAAATGACCTTATTTGTCCAGTGTGTCAGGGGAGGAGTGAAGGTAATGCAGCTCATTTTACAACCTTGATAGGAAACACATCTGTGCGGATAGAATTACCTTCCCCTCAGCTCGTCTGCCGGAGAAAAAATCCCATTTTCCCATGCAGCAATGGCGCAATGTGCTGAGCTGGGTGATATCTCGGGCCCCCTTGTACAGCGGAGGAGGGGAGCGCAGACATGCTTACTGCCTCCCTTTTAGAAACCATCATTTCAGCAGGATCGATAGTACGCCCCACTCACTACCTACTGCTGCTGTTGGGATGGGTGGGGGGCTGAGCCAGTGAAGGGGGTGGGGGTATGTGTGGACAGCTGCGCCAAGTTAAGGGAGAGCAGAGCAGGCAGCCAAGGTGAATGATCGCGTGCTGCGTCAGACCCTGGTTCTGGGATGCAGTTTGTGGGTGGATGGCTGCTGTCCTCAAGTGGATGGTATAGCTGTGGTTGAAGAAGACAGAAGATCAGATCAGCAGCAAAGTGGTTTATGTTCACAAGAGCTATACTGTACAGCACTGAATACTAGAATAAACACGCATGTCTTTTTTGGGACTTTGATTCATGCTATAGGTGAAAGACAGATCAAATAACAGCCAGCTTGAAACATGAACCATTCAATCTGGTATGGTATAGATAGCAGCGATCAATACAATAAATTGATTGATACTATTAATGTGTCTTTACTATTTTCTCAAATCAAAGAAATTGTCATAGAATGGATATCTTATCTTATTATAAGTTATAAAAAATATACATAAGTGTAGAAATTATGTTTAAAAAAACATTACTCCATTGGTTGTGAAGTTGAAGATGAAAAATAACAGGATTATCTGGTTATTTATTCTACAGTAAATAAAATATATTTAAATATATAAAATTTTAATATTATTTAGTTATTATTGGCTGTGGCATTTCAAGGACAAAGTGTGATAATATGACAGTATACTATAGCTAAATTATTGTAGTAAGTAGGAAAAAGATAAATGCTAAGACTCATCAAAAGCTGTAATTGTGACTACGATGTCTATAAACTATATTTTATTTTTTACACAGATTTGTAGTCATTGTATAAATGTCCTTGCATTTATGTGACTGTGATTACCGTTGTGAGCTAGAGCAGCAGATAGGGTCTGAAAAGGTGCACCACTGCAGGACGGGGGGGAAGTGGATGGGACAGGATGTGTGCTGCAGTACGAGCATCCCCCTCTGTTCACATCGCGGCTCGTTTGTCAAGTTGCCTGCAGGCTTGAATGGTGCATTGCTGCTAAAACACAAGGCGATCAGCAGAGGGAACGCCACACACCTCTGAGGAGGGGTCCCAGGTGGGAATGCGCCTACATGGGGGACCTGCAGAGGGGAGATAGCAGGTCAGAGTGTCATTATAAACTTAAATTTTACTTTTAAATAACAACATACGTGTTGTCAGCACTGTGAAATTCTAAAATCTCCAAAGTGTCAGGCCCTTTATGCACAGATGCTGCCATAGCTTCATTGTATGGTTCTCAGCTGGACAACAGCTTTACAATACAATATTGCAATTTGCCGGAAATAATTCACTATAACAAGTAGAACAACTTTTATTTACTTTTACTTTTAAATCCATTATCTTTAGGTGGTCTGGGCCTGTAGAATAACACAGTAATCTTAAAACAAGCAGCCACCAGAATTTAGGCAGTTTTCAACTGTATACAGTATATTTGTGCACCTGAACTTCAAAACAGAGTTGTGCCCAGTGATATATTATAAGTTCCTTATTTATATCTCATTGGTTGTGCCCATGTGCACAGTCTGGACTGTAGAGCTTTAAGGTTTTATATCCTCCGATGTCTGTGATTTACAATTCAGAGAGGCAATCTCTTTGATGTGATCATAGAGACCTGTAAATTGTGAAAATTTTAATGAAAAGGCTTGATTAATTAATCTAATAATTATAACAATTAATAATACAGTACAGTACAGATAAATAAATATATATTATTTATTAATGTAATAATCCTCATTGACAACTTATTTTAGTACTATTTACTACTACTATTTTACAGTTGACGTATTAATCACGTAAAACCACATGAAGAAGATTAAATACAAGTTGTGTGTGTGTGTGTGTGTGTGTGTGTGTGTGTGTGTGTGTGTGTGTGTGTGTGTTTCTTGACTGAAATGTGCTTTTTTGCATTGAGATTAAGATGTATCCACGTTAGGGTAAAAGAACTCACGCTCTGCCTCTGAACATGAGCCTGTCCGGTTGATGACCAGCAGACCAGCAGACATACAAGTGCAGCAGTGAATACAGTGCATAATCTCTGTCCACTGCGCTTTAAAACAAGCAGGCACAGACATCAGCAGGTAAATACAGATCAGCCAATATGAGCTCTTTGTGCCTGCTGTGTGCTGTGTGTGTGTTATGATAACAAATGCAGTTCTGAATGTAGGCCAGGAGTCAATGCACACTTTGAGATGACAGGCAGTGCTTTGGAGAATGCTGCGGGCCCTCATGAACCTGGAAAAAAAAAAGTAGAAAGCACACCGTAGATTAGATAAACCAGTTGTACTGTTATTAAATATTTGTTATTTTTTATAAAAAAGTGCATTAGACAGACAACTGCGGCAGCTCCTGAAAAAGGATGACTTTCAATGCTGTAAAGTCCTTAACAGCCTTCCAGATGATCAATTTGACTATGACAACTGCACACAGCTGAAAGGAGAGGAAATATCAAAACGATATATGAAAGTGCAGGACATGTTCAAGTGCATATGCTACTGCTGCACCATCGCTCCTTCCTAAGGATTATTTTAAGATGCTAAATCATTACAATATGATATTTTTGCTTTTCTATTTCCTGAATGGGTTTCTAGTTTTAGAAGATTGTCACTGCTACCCCATACAACAACTTTCTCTTACAGAAACATCCCTTGCTTAACTTAAGTCTGTGCTCTGAATCACAAATCCAGTAAAATCTAGGATGTATGTGTGTAGCAATCTCCTTATGTAGTGTTGATTTTACTTTTTACAGTATATTAGAATAATAAAACTGGAATAAAATTTCGATGTTGACGGTAATAAACTAAAATTCTTTTCTGCTACAGGCATATATTGTAAAGGATATTACATGTTTTAAACATATTTTTTATCTTTTTGTTGTTTTTTGTAGAGATTTCTCTTACATTTTAGAAATAAAACTATGTTTGACAATGCAGTGGTACAGCTGACTTTCCACTCCTCTTAATAGAAAGAGCTTTCCTCTGCAGCTCGTCTCGGCGGCCTGATCTCTACATTGTGCTGGAGGAGAGAGAGGGGCAGACTATGGCAGACAGGCTGCTGCTGACACTCACAGCTGACAGACGAGCCGCAACTGTCACAAGTGCATAAGCTCCATAATATCAATCTGCTATTAACTCATTTTACTGCTCCGTCATTTACAAAGAAAATGGTGAAAAAATTATAAATCTATTGTTCTCCTACTGAGTGGTACAACATTATATAGACTATTAGTGTTCACCCTCAGCTTCTGCACCTATGGTGAGCAGTTTTCACCTCTTCAGAGATGTTTATCATTTGTCTGACTTTCTTTTTTGGTCAAACCAATAATCACAGACATCACAAAGTGAAAGACAATATAATATAATAAAATCTCAAGGTTTTAGGAAGCAAAGAAAGTAAAAGACAAAAAGAGACAGCTTTAAAATCTACTGGGTTGAAGATCCAAGAATCAGTCGACAGTCAAGGCAATTCTGCTACTTGACAGAGTACTATAGAGAATTAGTCTGAACTGATGTGTACACCAAACAAGCTGCTGAGCTATCAGAGTCAATGTGTCTATTATCTTTCCGGACAAATCAATGACGACGAGAAATAGGCTGTGAATGGCAAAAAAGACAGACACACGTACACTCACAGACCACAGCAGTCAACATCATTATCTCTATATGTCCAGACATGAGCACCGCGCCTTTTCAATTCAATGGGCATCACATTTACATGGCTACTTTAATATGAGTTTAAAATTCAACAACAACCTGCAGTGACATCCTGCCAGTGTGAATGATGCCTTCAATGGAAGTATAGAAAAACTATGTAGTAAGAACTGTGTTCAACCACTGTTTCATATGCATCACCACCACATTGGTTTTGGCATTTACTTCAAAGTCAATTTACATCAACCTAACATAATCTTGTAATATATTTATCCTTATATGGGTACTTTGTTTTTAAATCAAAGAATTCTGAAATAATGATAGACCAGTCAAATTAGTCAGGCTGAGAGTGTCTGAGAAGAACATCTGATAAAGACACGTCATAACAGCCACCACCCGTGACAAAGAAGGCAGTAGACCATAAACATTATTATAAATCTTGTAACGAGAATTATCACACTTACTGAATAAAATCAACATCAGGTCAAGATTTCACAGGAATGCACATTGTCCAAACAAAGCAATGATGATAAATGAACAACTACAATTTTAAGCAGGGTAGTTATGGATAACAAAGCTCTCAGTAGTTACAATATGTACTAGCATCCATTCAGATACTGAGATACATTACTAGTCATAATTTCATAAATAAAAAAATATGCTGAGCTATACAAATGACTTAACTTACTGTGCTTCTCAAGAACATGATCTATGAGTCTGTCCTTGCTCTGCTAACAAGAGAAAATATTAAGAGGAGTGGGAGCCGGGAGCGATGAGGTGACAGTCGCCAGGTAAAACTCAGCTAGGTAATCTAATAGGACATGTAAAAGGGCCCCTCCTCATGCCTTATTCATCACTGGGGATGCCATTACTGAGAGCGGCAAGGCCCCTATGAGAGATCTGCTGGCAGGGGCATTTTTACTAGAGTCACTGAGTGCAGAGAGGACAGATGCTTGGCCGAATGCAGCACGCACCGCATGCAGGTCAGGTCACACATGCAGCAAACTACCTCTTTCAAAGCCAGAAAACTGTGTGTGAAATACACTGACACTGACCAGTGGTAAGCCCTGTCCATTTGTTTGGAGCAAGCATGGAGAGTAATTAGTTAAAACCACTCAAGTTATACTGTGAATATTCATACTTTTTTTTAGAGTCGATTTTTAACACTAAACTTGAACTTGTTATTGAACATAATTCTAGCATGTAATTATACTTCATAACATTTCAAATAATCAGTTAACCAGTATTGTATAAGTATTAATCTCTTAATCCATAGTTGTCTCACCTCTCCACTTCTTTTTACATCAAAGCACATTACGGTACTGCATTGCCTGCTCTGATTGGCCAAAGCTCAGGAAAAAAATGCAGACTTTCACACAACTACATTTAATTTTGGCATAAAAGATTCATCTAGACTTTTACTTAAGTAGCAGCAGTACTTGTACTTGTAATTGATTAATGTCAGCCATGCAACTGTACTTTTACTTGAATAAAAATTTTCAGTACTGCTCAGGAGGCATTACTGCAGACTCAGGAAACAATACCTTTCATTGGGCCTATAGAACTATTTAAGGGGCAGCCATCATCATAGTAGTGTGTTTAAATCAACGTCAAACAACACCTTCAGATTTTAGATACATTTCTTATTTTGGCATATTCCAGAGGAGCAGGGAACAAATTGCGAGACTGTAGCCCAGCAAAGTCAATGAAAAAGCCCCCAGCCCTGCAGTAGTGGAGGGCTGCACTGCACTGCTGCAGCAAGCAGCCAAGAGGGTAATGCCTCAAACACTGGGAATTTATAATGGAGCTAACATCACATTCTCACAGCCATGCAGCACACACAATATGTCAACATAAGAAAAAAATTAATATTGTAGCTTCAGGAGCATTTCTCTGAAGTGAAAAGACAGCAGAAAGTGAAGTTTAAGCTCTTTGGCTGACTAAATGATGGATGATCTCACACTTAGTTGTGCAACGCGGTCAGGACAAATTTGGTTGGTCAAGATATTTCTATATATTAGCGCACTGCAGGATGGTACTAGTACAGCAGTGCATCTTGGGTACTGGAGGTTACAATAATGAGATTTAACAACTCATACTTTTGTATTTTTTACAGTTTTAATGTTGTCCTTTATTCATAAAATAATAATTGCTCCTTTGTCTCAAAGGGTGCTGACGTCATGCGCAATTAGAGTGAAATGAAATATCATTCAACTGTGCAAGAAATTCAGCCAGCAGCTTGTGGTGAACAGCAGTCTATTCTACTGAAGGCTCAATATTCAATGAGATTTTAGAATAAAATATTTTCATAGTCATATTTCCACAGATCAAATTTGAAATGGCTTTTTTTAGACAATAATGGCTTGCTACAAAACAGCTCATCTCTGGAGTCTGGAAGTGCTCTCATTCATGTCTGAGAAGAGATTTGCTGGTGTGTGAAAATGAATAGAAGTGGCTGAGGTGTGTGGAGGGGGCTCTTGTAGGAGTCTGTTACACTGATGATGGTTGGGGGGTCAGTGGAGCAGGAAACGAGAGGGGGATGCTGAGGAGAATGGGGAGGAGAGGCGGATGGGGATGTGCACACGAGCTGACCCAGGAGGTTGCATTCCCCTTTAAAAGTCCCATCCCACACAGATACGCAGAGCTCATGCAGGATCTGCTGCGGCAGTGGGGAACACTGCTGAGCTGTGCAGTTTGTGCTGCCAGCGAGCGTGCACTGTAGAGGAGGGGGAGCATGGACAGGAGAGGAGGGGTGAGGAGAGGAAGAGAGAGAGAGAGAGAGAGAGTGCAAACAATGTCATTCTGTTCAGGAGGCAATGCTGCAGTCAACTTTACCGCGCCATGAAAGCACATCAGCATCATCCAAGAGGCTCAGAGTGAGTCTACAGAAGTTTGGTCCTGTCCCTCTGCAGACTGACAGTCCGGACTCTGTGAGTACATTGTCTTTTTCTAGCTCATGTTTTTACAATGCTTGCTGCCTGCTGTTTCCGCATCTTTATAAATATTAGTGCACTTCTGTAACATTACCTATAGTAGCGGCGGTTTAGTGTAGGGAGCATGCCTGCAGTGCTCCGGGCTGCTTCTGCCTCATCACTACCTCTGCAGCAGCTTTTACCAAACAGCAGACAGTTAGCGGTCAGGCTCTATTGCTCTCATCTATGTTTAACACATAGTATAGGCTGAGAACAGTCACCAGTGTCAGATAGCAAAGATTATAGCTATAACCAAAAAAGTTAAATTTAACCAAGCTCAAGAGTTGTCTGCACAGAGAAGCAGCTTTTGATTTACTGTTAGTTTCAATAAACAGTCCCATGCTTCGCTGGTTTCCATGTGTTGTTGTCTGCTTATACTTGATTCGCTTATAGTAACAGTTTTCCAAGTAACAGCGCAGTGTACTATTACTATTGTGTGCAATGTTAACTAGAAACTGAAATTGGGGATAACAAAGAGGGTAGAGTGGCCTGCATGGGACAGTGAAGCAATGATGCAGTAGTGAAGTTGTGCTCCAGCTAGCAACACTTTGGTGCAATCTGTGAAACTGGAATACACAATGCAGCTTTGAAATAATTTAAAGTTTGACAACAAAAAGTGAAGCAAGACCATTGGAAAGCTATCTAAATACAGTAAATTCTTCAAGAAGCATTTTTCTCTATATGAATATTAGCATCTAAGCATGAACTGTATATCTGTCAAAACGCAGCGCAGGTGAAAAGTATACTAAAAGAAAAGTGACAAGGAATGACATGTGCTCTTGACCCAGACAGGTTATATTTGCCATTGTGCAGGTACATTGGCTCTGGGTTCATCTCAGGTAACTGTGCTAAGACCTTGAAAATGTGAGGCCTGAGTGTCACAGCTGGACATTTGTGGGTTTGGAGCAGGTCTGTCTCTCTGTCCTCTGCAGCAGCAAAGAGGAGCAGGCAGAGAGTGTGTTAAAGGTCCGAGCTACATCCGGAGCCTGACATCATCTGCAGTTTCACTAGGGGAGTGCGGTGCTGCTGCCAAAGGAAAGTGCCGCACTCACCTGATGTTGCTTGCACCTCACTCCTGCCCTCCCCCACCCCCAAACTAACCTCGTCCCTCCTCCTTCCTTGTCTCCAATTTCTCTACTGTAGTCTCTCTGAGGTACAGTTGGCCAGCACAGCGCTTTAGCATGCTTTGCACCTCTCTGAATGCCCCCCTCCTCATCTCCCTCACACCCTCCCCTTCTAAAAAGTATGCAGCACATGCTCCCAGCATCCTCCTTGAGCAATTTGCCTGAGTGAAAAGAGGAGGGAGAAAAGGCTGCGATCCTGCAGTGTCCTGCAGCAGCTGAGCTCCTGCAGTGAGCCGGCCTCTCACACACTCACACACTGTGCTCATTGGGAGTCTGACAGACATCTTCAGTCACGTGATGCACTGCTGCTGTTACAGCACAGGCCCAGGCTCAGCCTGACTTCAGAGGAACACACACACATCCTGTATTTGGCCAAAGCATTACTTACTTTAAAGGACAGAGAGGGGATTAACTGGTTGCCCCCCACCCCCTGATGGTGCATTCTAGCTCCAGTCCTGATGATGTAATCAATGCAGCAAGCATTGAACTTGCTGGGCCAGGGGTTCCTTCCTATTTCCTCACTCCCTCTGGGACACACTCCATTCGACCGATACAAATGTGTGAGGTCTCAACAGCAGCTCAAGGATGGAAGACCCTGTTACCAACTTTACATGATCCTTTCATTAACAAAGAGCTGAGAATAATCTCCTCTAAGAGAAAGCACCAAGACTTCTTCCATATTTCACAAATCTGCAAAAACACACACTTCCTGTTTCCATAAATTAAGAACTCTTGAAATCCTGGCACTCAGTCAAAGAACTGCAGCTGAGTACAGTGCAGTGACACCACTTCATTTAAATTAAAGTGATTATCTTTTCTGCACTTTTGATTAGTTAAATTATTCTAGTTGTTGACTATGGGGTATACACAAATCCCCAAGCCCCTTATGTTGTAGTGCATAGTGACTTTGCTCTCCTTGATAAGGTCATGAGTGTTGACAGACCACACGCAGTGAGGCCAGAACACACTTCAGTTCAGTGCCTGTAGAGGCAGCGAGTCTCAGGCCAAACTGAAGCAGGTGAGTTTTGCTGAGCTGGATCCTGTCGCTGCACCCAGAATCTGCCTAGCGATCAACTTCCTCTGTAGCAGTGATGAACCCCGCTCTCGTAAAAATCCAGCTAGCATTAGGGTAACTGCATAATTAGCACTCACTGAAGGTGATGATTCGGCAATATCAACCTCTGGCCTTAAACCTCAGCAGCTAAAGAGAACAATGCACTGCTCATTTATCTTAGTGTGAAAGCTCCACTGCTGCATGAATAAACTATTTTAACAGCGTTCAATGAAAATATTAATATTTTATACAAGTTTCATATTTTTGCCAATGCAATCCCAAGGAGATCTGATGCATCAACAGCTTTGATTTTAGAGTCTTGCAGATTCACACTGCCTTCATTTTAAATTGAATTATTTTATCTGTTTGTTGTTGTTGTTTTTTTTTTAATTATTCTCATTTTTAAAATAAACTACATCAAGTACATCATATCCACAACTGTGACCCGGATCTTTAGGATTTATGGAGAAAGGGTTTTGCAAGGCGGGAATGGAAATACATTTCAAAGCATTTAGTTTTTTACTGTTCTTCAATTTCAAATGATGTACAAAATTTGGCAAAAATGTATTAATAAAATTACAACAGCATTTACCATAAAATAGATTCAAACATCTTAAACAGCACTTATGCATTTAATATGGACTCTCTTTTTTGGCTTTACATGCCTATCAGTGAACACTATTCCTGCATTTCTTTGTATTAGCTTGTATAAACAGCTTTTGCTGCATCACTCATCATTACCTCAAACATTGTGCTCTTCCTGTGTTTCACTTGTCAATGGCACATGTGTTCAGCCCTTTTTGCTGAGCACAGTTGAAGCCGGCTGAGTCACGCTGCTGCCTGGGTCTTTTCTGGGCTTCCTCCTTGTCTGATCCTGGCTCCTCCCCTTCTGTGTGTCCTCTAGGAGAGGGCTCCATCGCCTGCTCCGGCTGTTGGTGGCGTGTTGGGACATGCCTTGACTTGTACTGCGGATTGAAGCAGAGAGAGCAGACTTTTAAAAAGGGAGGAGAGGCTGCAGAGGCCAGTGGTCAAGAGTTGGGGAAGAACACTGAGAAGTGGCCAAAAGGACGCTACAAGCTACAGTCAATGCCAGCACCAGTTTGGGCACTCAGACGTACGAAAACAGCATCTATCTATGACTGGTGAGTAAGAATATGAAACACATATATAATTTCCTCTTAAGACATTCATTTATTGCTATTTCAAAGAGAAGTGGATATAGTGGAGCCTTTTGAAGTGTGTGGAAATCCCATTATGTTAAACTGAACCACTTCAGCTGTAAAAGAGTAAGTTTGATGTAAGTTTGATTTATGTAAAATTGAGAGGAAATTCATTTGTAGACTTGAGAAAGTAAACGAGAAAGAAAGATATTAACATGATGGGAACAGCATTAAACAATAGTTGATTATAAGGGAGATACGGAAGCTACAATGCAAGTCAATGCAAACAATTTAAAGAAATTCGTAATTCTTGCATTAAACTTTGTTAAATATTTGTTTTTAAAAAGTGTACACTGAACTTACAAAGTACAGTTTAGCTGAGACAACTTGACTGCAAGCCAGAAATCAGATCAAAACAAGAAAAATAGGTCACAGAGTTAATTATTTTTTACTTAACATGTAGGTGGCTGTACATGATTAATAATAAGCTTATTGAAAATAGATGAAAAACCATGAAGATTGTGTTGTACGCTTTGTGTATTTTACCTTTGCATCACCAGGCATGTAGATAGTAACTGGGCAACTCTGTTTTATGGTTACCAGGGGATAATCCACTTTGAAAGCTACCAACAAGCCACTCAAACAATTAAGGATATTATAATAAACAGTAAATAATAACCAGATTTTTAGAGCATGGCATGACAGCATCACAACTTTTGTCATGTGTGGCATTGCTGAGCAGCATGCCTAAATGCTTATGGCATTGTTAGGCATAAGATGATTATGTTTGGAGCAGGAAAGCATGACTGTCTGGGTGTTGTAGCTGACACCGGAGCAGCGGGGACATGCAGAGGAGAAGGAGCGGGCTGCAGACTGGGGAGCTGTGGGCTTACGGTGAGGCTGACAGGATCCAGATCGAACTGTGTAGGTGGTGCTGGGGTTGGAGAGGACACGCAGTTTGTGCTACGGTGAAGTTGGTCCTATGTAAATTTGTCTGCGTGAGAAGTGTGTACAAATACATTTTTCTTTTTTTTAGTTTAGTTTAGTTAATTACATTTGAAAAATGTAACTACTAAAATAGTAATGCATATTTCTTGACCTCTGGTTTTCCAGTTTGATCAATATTAGGTATCAGTATCCATAATTCTTCAGGAATGGCGAATACTAAACCTAAAGTCAAAAGAAAAATGTCCTTAACCCAAGAATATTTATTTCTTACAAAGCAAACCAGTTGCTTCTGTAATAGATAATAAGGTTTACATCAATATTAGATATAATGCATTGCAACATATAATGCCACTATACATTTAGAGTACACTAAATAACTGTACTCTATCACCTTGGACCTGTTAATGATGAAAAACAAACTATCTAAGAAAGTTGTATGTTTATGTTCAGGTACAGTTTAATTACTTGGCATTTGACATTTCTGAAAAATATTTGGATGGCCACAGGCAATTCAGAGATGATGACATTTAAGTGGAGTGTATTGCTGTCCTAGCGCTGATGTCTTGTGCAGTCATTGGACCTGTTCATTCAATGAGCTGTTCTCACTGCCATTTGTCATTCCAGCATTAGGGATTACATCCACCCCAAAGCAAGGAATTCCTGTCATCATGTGCTCAGTGTAGGGAGCTAGCCACAAGACACACATCTATTCAATTACTAAATCAACTAAATACAACTTGTCTCAGCCATTCAAAGTAAAACATTTATATAAAGAGTGAGAATTGAAAAGTATATTGTGCAGGGGAAACAAAGAACTATATATTTCAATAATTTATTTGTTTAGTTTATGATGACAATTAAGTACATTTCTGGATGTTTTGAAGGTACTGAATTGTTCTTAACAAATCAATTATCATAAAAATGTCATTTGTCACACACAAAAGGGTCAGAGTAGTGACACAACACTCAAACTTCTCTGTAATTACATTGAAGCACAGCGTCAGGCCAAGGTCGGCCTTTAGTCTTTCACATCTGTTCATAAATGTGCCTCTGATCTCACCCCCCATGTGCACTAATGTACAGCTCTCCTTCACTGCTCCCCTGTCCACCCTCACTTGTTACCTATACTGCAGATTTCTCTCCACTATACGTGTTTGTCTTGTCAGCAAAGCACAGCCCACAGGGACAGGACAGTATGGAATGGTCAGTCGGCCTCAAATAGCTTCGCAGTAAGCAATACAATCGTAGACACCAAAGCTCTTGTACTGTGGACACAAGAAGACGGACACACAAAAAGATGAGAGGGATCAAACTGAACTCTTGTTACAGAATCATGAGTCACTGCAGGTCTATTATTATTTTTGGGGATGTTTAAACAAGTTATGCTCTAAAAGAGAAGCCACGCTGAGGTCTTGTATTAAGAAGCTGTTTAGCCTCAAGATCCTATACACAGTGGGCAGTGAAGCGAGGAGTCATCAATGTATTACCACCATCTAACAATGCTGAGGAGACGGATTCTATTTCCAAACCAAGCTGCTGTCATGATTTTTGAGATACTTTGATCCAACTCAAATTCTATTTCACTTTCTTCTTGTATGGCTTTCCAGGTGCTGGTGCAGAACTCCACCCATGAGAATTTTATAGTCACCACAACAAAACCAGTGAGTGAAACTTGTGAAAGCCAGACACATGGAACAGAGCGTGAGGCCAACAAACAGCGTGGCGTCCCACAGCAGAGGAGGAAGTGGAGATGGACGAGGGCTGTTTGGATTCGGCTGCTGTGGGTGTTTCTCTGGCAGTGTCTTAGCTGGTTGTTGTGAGGAGTGAGAACGAAGCAATCAGCAAGTATACTGCCGCAGAAATTCTTCGCAATAAGAGGCCTGTGAGATCAGCTGGACACTAAGGAAAACAACAGGATGATTTAACATGGTCTGGAACTCATGCAAAGAGATTGACTTCAAGCATGGCACTTTTATCTACAATATTTTTACTTGGATCTAAGCATCAAGCTTTTTCAGCATGTTTTATGATCCTCTGCTGCCATCTTGTGACTGGCCTCCCAGCATGCCCCTGAAAATCAATACTGCATTTTTTATGGATGAACTGAAAAAAGATCATTCATAAGTATGGCTTGAAATTGCTTGTTTTAAGTTGCAAATGCATGAGTATTTTAATATTTGCCGCATATTAAAGGTTGCCCAAAATATGTATGGATCAAAAAATTTAATTAATTTTTATGCATACCAGAAATTGACAATAGAGGTCAATTAAATAGTGGAGGTTTGGGTTTGGGTTTTTGGGAGTTCAAATAATACAACAGTTAATGGATAAAGTATGGTCATATTTTGTCTTTTGTTGTTATTATCAAGAAAACATTAAAATAAGTGAATCTCTTGTCCTATGATGTTGAATGATTTATTTACAGATTTTCACTTGTGTTATTTTGTGTATATTTCATGGGTCATAGTTTTTTGACAATTAAAAGTCAGTTAAAAAAAACATATATAGTTACCCTTTTATTTAAAATAATGTTGCTAAGTAAATTCTGCATTAGACATTAGACAGAGATCTAAAGCAAGACAAAGTACACCAGGTGCAGACTAAGTTCAGTTTCACAAACCACAGCTAAACGTATAGGGCCCTTAAAATTGAACATCCAAAAACAGCTGCTGTTTCGACTTTATTACATGGAGGGATTTTCAAGTTACATATATTTTTATCAGTCTTTGACAATAGGGATGTCCTTGCTGCAAGCCTAAATGTAAAGACACTGTACTCCTACTGCATTGCCACAAAGCGGTTTCGCAGCATTGCAGGAGCAGTAAAAAGGGGCTTCTCCACAAGGTCGACCAGCAGCATAAATTTAACTCTTAAAGTCTCTCCTGACCGTGGTTATCAGCCAACAAAGAAATGCTGCTTTGCATAATTCAAGGTGTGATTTATTACCTGACATTGTAATAATATTTACCTTATTATGTGAGGCCTCAGATCCCTAAAGAAAGAAATTAATTAAGGTGGGGATGTGTTTTCTATGTTTCCTTACAGAGCATTCTCATTGTACATAAGATGCAATGTGACCTTTTAGCTAAATATATATGAATGCTGACACTACTGTTTTCATTCAGACAAGGATGTGGTAAGACATTCAATCCTAGGAAAGAACTGTAATGGTTCTATTTATTTGTTTACTAATCATGACAGTATTATTTACTCATGATGCTATAATAGTAACTCATCTTCAAGCTAAACATGGTTGTTTAAACAAGTCAGTCATTTAAACAACATAAGAGACCTAAGCAATAAGAAAAGACTAGTGATCCATCAGTGTATTAAAAATACATTTCCTGTCTTAAGCCAATTATGAATTTTTCAAATATGATTTTAAACTAAAAATAATATACATGCTTACCAGCTTTTAATGTGAGCGACTAAACATTACAGGTTTAGAGTCAGCCTTTGTCAACAGCAGACTAACACTAATTTTACTCTTCATTAATCTTGTGTTGTGTAACACTTTGGTTGGATATGGCGCTAATCTTTTAAGCTGCTAGTGTTGAACCCTCCACCTGCTTCTGCAAATGTTTTTTTTCTGTCAAGGTCACATCTTAATAAAGGTCTACAGTATCTGACTAACTGACCTTGAAGATGGAGACTCCAGGTCAGTGAGGGAGTGAAATGAGAATGTAGAGGTTACCTGGGCCATCAATTTTAAATATCACCATATTGCTTCATAAAATCAAGTGATCATATGGTAAATAGGCAATTTATTAACATTATTATTATTATTATTATTATTATTATTATTAGTAGTAGTAGTAGTAGTAGTAGTAGTAGTATTATAATTATTATATTTGAAGTGACAAGTTGGTGAAATCTATAGTACAGTAGTAAAACAAAACAAACATATTGTGCTTGTCTACCACCATTTGGCACCTACAGGTATTAACATCAAGGACCCATTCCCCACATATTTATCAGTGTATGGAGGCAGAACGCGGTTAAGGCCCAAGGACACAACCCCAGTTTGTGGAATCAAGACATAAATATTTTTAAGAAATAAACTGGCCTATATGAAGGAAATTGCATAAGATCTCCAATAAGATCCATATGTTAGACCTACGTTGTGTAATATAGGTGTCAGTGTCACGTTTTCTTACATGGTGGGTGACATATCCTCATACCAGTGAAGATCACAGGGGCCCATAAATAGAGCTGCGTGCACCAGCTGACTCTGACGTGGGCTCTGGTTCCGGTTGGGCAACTAGGAGCAAAGAGGAGGGGGCGGAGAGGAGGAGAGAGGAGGAGGAGGAGGAGAGAAAAGTTTGGTTAGGCTTCTTTTAAAGCGAACAGAACCAAACACGTGCAGTTCCTTAAAATATACGACGCTTGCTTAGTATTTGAATTAATTGCGTGGAAGTTTAGTCATTGTCAAACATGTCAGGCTGTCAGAGAGCGCTCAAATGTTGCTGCACTTGTTATTTTGACCCATGATTACAGAAGTTGTCCAGCGGAGGAAGGATAATGGCAAACCACACTGAGGTTTACTTCTCGGAGCAGGTGATCGTGTTGACCTCCTGCGCGCTGTCTTTCCTCGGCTCGTCTCTCATCATCATCACTTACATTATTTGGTCGGACTTGAGGACAACTCCGAGAAAACTGCTGGTGTGGCTCTCGGTGTCGGACTGGTTTTCCGCCGTGTCCTACGCCTATGGAGTCGGGAAAGTTTTCCACACGGACTCGGTGGACTGCGTGGTTCAAGGAGCGATATCCACCTTCGCCAACACCAGCTCGTTTTTTTGGACCGTGGCAATCGGTGTTTACCTCTACGTGTTTATCGTGAGGTCGAACAAAAGGGGAGCAGACAGTTTGGTGTTGTTTTTTCATCTTATTAGGTAACGTGCGAGTTTGTTTCTTCTAATGCTAAAATACATGCTAGGTCAAGTGCAAAGGATGTGTTTATCTGGAGCATGACGGGAAATGTCTAACGTCAAATATTTAAACTTTTTCTTTTAAACTACATCAGTTTCAAAAGTGCAAATGGTACAGGCAGAGTTAGTTTGTTGAACAAAAGTTAAAATAAAAATTACACAACAAACCGTAAACTTGCATCGTTGCTTGCAGTGCCAGGAGACTCGTTTCCATGGTAACAAATCATTTCACAATGAATGGGCCATGGAAAGGGCACAATTATTTTGAAATCCCATTGGACAGTCACAAATAATGACATAACTTAGCAACTTTATTCAGCTGTGAGTGCATGAATTATGAAATAAAATTCTTAAATCTCAGTATTGGCATAACCTGATTGATCAAATGTTTCATTTTTAAATCAAACAATAGCATTATATTAGCCTATTTTAGTCCGTTATGGAGCTGTATTGTGTAGTCTATTTTGTAGAATAATCATTATTCAAACGCACCAGTGATTTGTTTCACAGTTTCATCCTTTGTATTGCCATGAAACCAGTTGCATTTTGATTATGTAAATCTATTTGATGATTTGGCACTGGACTCACTGATCTATTTCTGGATACAAAACATTCCCGCCTCCTGGCTTTCCCTTGGTGCTGTCTATGTTTGCCTTGGTAATTTTGTTCCTCTCCTCTATTGACTTGTGGATCACAACAGAGCCATTCATTAAGGCCTGTATGCATCATGCAAAGAGACAGGCTTTGAGTTTGCTGTTCTGGAAGCAATTGCCATTTTGAGAAACAGGTCCTCTGGTAGATAAGATTTGCTGCTACTTTGTGAATCATTGTTATGAATACTGACAACTGACCCCAAAGCACAATCTAATCCTCTCTTTGGACCAACATGTGACTAAATATTCTAAAGTTCTTGCTGTATTTTTTATTTAATTAACTCTGTTTCGTATGCCATAGCTGGGGTGTTCCTCTGGCCATCACTGTTGCAGCTTTGTACCTGAATAAAATTGGCTATGATGCGTCTGAGGTGTCCGTGGGCTGGTGCTGGGTCAAGATCCAGGCTCCAGATCATGTTATGTGGATGCTTCTGACTGGAAAGATCTGGGAGTTCTTGGCCTATGTCACTCTGCCCGTTCTCTACATACTGATAAAAAGACATATTCACATAGCGGTGAGTTTTGACATTACAACAGTTAATAAAATGCAATAAAAGGTGAATTTCACAGTGATTAGGATATTACAGTTGTTGCAGTGGAGCAGTAAATAAGTAGGGCTTTTCATATACGTTCCATATTATTTAATTTTTTAATTTATTTAATTGGATTTTATTTGCTGACTATTTGCTAATCATTTTTATTACCATGTATTTTTTTCAGCTGTTTTGTTATTATATTTTAATAATGTGTTGGCTACTAAATAATGTTATAATATTATATATTTTTTTTATCAGCAAATGTCACTGCTTCATAAAAATGTACTACCAAAAAGTCATTTGTTGTCTTTCATTTTGTCTGTGCAGCATGCAGCCTTGGCTGAGTACCGTCCCATCTTGGCCAGTAGTTCCACAGCGCACTCCTTCTCATCAATGGCTGACATGAAGTTAACTCTGATTCCTGTCATATTTATCTGCCTCCGGATCTGGAGCACAGTCCGCTTCATTCTGCTGTTGGCCAACTCCACCGCCAGACAACATCCAGTGCTGGTCACTTTGCACGTAGGTTGCAGTTCATCGTCAACTATATATAACATTGTCCTTATAGCGAATATAGAAGGGGAAAATGGTTTAAGGAAGGATACAACAGGGGCACTAGCATATGTGGATTTCCTTCACTGCATTTGTTAATTTAAAGGTGCACTTTTCTGGTTGAGAGTACGCCACCTGTTTGTCACTAAGAAGATGCTATTGCTTATTCAAATGTGCTAGATAGAGATGTAATATCATACTGTGGAGCATTTTAGGCAAAGCAATAACACTGTAATGGAGACATGCTTGTGGCAAATAGTCCATCAGAATATTAATGCAGTGCACCTTTAATATATTTTTATGTAACTTGTCATTCACCATTGTAATTGCCTAGATAGTTTGTGTGTATGTTTTGCATTGCTAGCTTACAGCAAGAATGATATAAGGGATTCTTTAAGTAATCTAGTGCGTCCATGTTTTTATTGGTGCCCTCTGCCTATTTCAAAAGAGAGATTTAATGCCTGAAAGAGTAAATGTCAATGTGCCTCCAATGTTTTTTTATTTACGGCTTAGTATATAATTATTTTGTTATTTACAATTAACTCCTAGCAGTCTTTATATAGCATAATCATTTTTACATGGCATTGTTACATTTTTGTGTCTGATCCAACAGGGAATTGGCAACACATTTCAGGGAGCAGCCAACTGCATTATGTTTGTGCTGTTCACTCATCCCATTCGCACGCGCCTCTGCAACGCTCTGTGCTGCTGCTGCTCCCACTGTACATCCAGCCAGGGCACTGCGGAGGGGGATGCTGCCGGACAGGCCCAGACCGAAAGATGACACCAAAAATACATACTCAGAGGTTGAACTGTGGTGGATGGTCTACGTAGTCACCTCATTATGGAAAATGCCTCCTATCTCTCCTATCTAAAGTGAAGAATATCTCTGTTTTAAAGGTGCATTGTGGAACTTTTATGGCAGCAGGCTTGTCTCCATGTAGATGTTATTTCTTGGCATGGAATGCTGCACAATATGGCATTACACTTCTAAAGCTTTTATATAATTACGGTGTATTTTTAAGCAATAACATCTCCATGGAAACAAGACCCTCTACCAGAACAAAGTGGTGGGTACAGGGAGTAAAGTTACATACTACCATAATGTCAAAACACTCCAGTATTTTCTGTTATGCCTGTTAAAGTACATCGGAGTCGCTTTGTGTATTTGTAATATTGTGACAGTACTGTGAACTATTCATTTTTACACTCTTTTACATCTGTATTGAAGGGTTTTTGTTACAGAAGTTTGTAGTTGGTTATATTAAAATTTATATTGTTTAAAAATTAAAAAAAATATATATGTAATGCTGTAATGTTTTGGTAATTATTTTTCCTTCAGCAAAAGAAATCCCTTTAGACTGCTCTTCCAGGGATCACTAGAGGTTGTTGTGCAAGCGTTTTGGCAGACTACTTCAGATCATTTAATGACTATGAAACACCGATCAACTTCAAAATCACACACGCGTTTGTTTCACTGTAAAATTAAATAAACCAAAGTCAAAGGCACTTCAGCACACTGACACTCTGTTAAAACATCTCACCCACATATTTCAACCAGTGTTTCCTGTTTTTTATTTTTTTTTATAACTGAAAATAACACATACACACATAAATAACACTGTTTCCATTCCTTCATCACTCCTTTTCACCTTTGCATTAATGAAATATTCAAATGATCATCATTTGACTCAGACTCACTGTGGGCAGGATGTATGAACCATCACATGTTGTCCTTCCGCAAAAAAAACACACTTGACTTCTCCTTTGACCCTCTCAGCAGAAGTTTTCTACAGTTAGCTTAGTTTGCTGATCATGGCTTGTTTCATGGACTCAGCTGCAGCCTCAGTTTGGCAGTCATTACTTAAAGCCCCAGAGACCTCGTCAGATAAAGAAGCTACAGCCAGTAAAAATAAACCTTTTCAGCAGACTTGGTTAATCTACTGGTTTGGCAAATATTTCTCAGTGGGATAAACTACAGGTTAATAACTGATTTTTAGTGTAAAAGATGAATTGAAAAAAACACTGCTGCTATTATTATACTATCCTGTGAGGAGTTAAATTGTTAAATGAATAAATTAACATGTTATACATGTTTTGAGTAAAGCCTCTAAGCTAACTTATTTTTTGTAGTTTATACTAATAGTTTATGATAATGCCGTTACTTTTACCTTTACGTTTCTCTGATGAAGTTTAATAACGATACTTGTTATTTGTGGAATTATAGCAAGTTTTTTGTAACTTCCCATACAAAATGTCTTTTCTTGTTTCATGTTTATTCTACAAACATAAATAAACAATTGCAGACTGAAACTTATGCCAATATTTTTAGCTCGCGCCTAAGTAATGGGCACCAAAGTCAAGGTTACTGCTAGACAGTCATATATTTAAAGTGACAAGATGCCGGAGAGATAGTCTGGGAAAGTGGTGGCATATTGTGCGTAACATAAAACAACAGCATCCTGGCATTTTTCTTCACAAACAGATCCTTTGTGCTGCTTTGGCTGACACTGAGCCATTGGGTTAGACTCTGCAGGCTCAGTGCCCACTTAATTTATTAGTCCAGGCATTTAGGGCAATTACACTGCAGTAAATGCACACACCACTCACCAGTCACTTCAATGTAAGCCATTCTTGGACATCTGGATATTAATAATGCTGCAGCTGACGATTATTTTAGCAGTCGACAAGTCAGCAATCAATTAACTATTCTATTCTATTGTACATTAAGAGTTTTTAAAATAAATGTTGAAATATGGTGACTGAAGACTTAGAAATAAAGAATATTTACAAATAAAGTATTATTGATGAAAAAAGTTGTTTTTTGACTTTTAGTGTTTAGTGTTTAGTCTGTAGAATCCAGATAACAATTATGATTATCAAAGCGTGTTTTATAGTATACTAGTCATAATTAGTCGATTAATCATTGCATGTAGGCCTACTTTTGCTTTGTTTGTACTTGAATGACATTTGCCTAAAGTAAAGTTTAAAAGTAGCCTAAAGTGGTATTTTCCTGTTTACTTTTTTTTACATTTATTTAATTAAATAGCTGTAAAGACAGAAATTCACATACACGCAATCCTTTATTTTTCCAACTAATTTCCCTTGTGGATCAATGAATTTTGTCTAAATCTAAGTTTATTTCCAGCTCAAATTTTGGTGGTATAAGCAAGTTGCAAAATAAATGTGTATACTATAACGGTGTGCAATGTTTGTGCAAGTTTCAAGCACATAAAAACTAGGGAGACAACACTGACAGAAAAAGGCCAAAAAAACAACATAATTTAATGTTTGTGACACATATTTTAGTGCCTTGATAGAACTGAAACATTTGGTGTTTTTAAAGAGTTGCTTTTGTATAATTACAACAGATTGTAATCATTTCCCACTGAAACCATTAAATGAGTTTTATTGCTTGTCATTAAATGATTTCTCTACGTTGAATCCAGCAGACAGTCATTTGTTCTATAATATCATGATCAAAAACAGTTCTAACAGCTGCAAATCCCACGAGGAGAATTCAGCTCAAAGGTGCCATAAAAACGCATCATGACAAAAATATCTGAACTGTATTTTACCAAATCCTCCCTCAACTCAAACGCACCGTCAGCAGCTGTGGAACCATAAACAGAGCGAGGCCATAAAGCAGAGCCGAGTGTTTTGTAATCGCAGGTCCAAAGGGCATCCCTGGTCCAGCGCTGTCCACACAACGCCATGTGGTAACTGCTGAAAAGAGTCAAAACAGAGTCTACTGTCATGGAGGAAAAACAGGCTGCAGAAACACACGAGAGGAGAGGGGTGAGTCAGTATGCAATCATTGTTGGGAATATTCAATGATATGTGTCCATCAAAATGATTTGCACCAATTTCATTTTGGCGTACACTTTGTATATATAATGTCAAATTACTAAATAGGCCAAAGGCAACTGTAAGAGCCATGCAAAACCAAACCCTAATTACATTTTGCAATAGCCCTACTTCATTATATGCATTTTTTAACTGATTGATTTTAAACAAGTTATAGTTGTTCTAGGCCTCTTTCTGTTATGTAGTTTATAATAATTTATGATAAATATTATTAAAACACAATTTTGAAATGACCTGCACCTTATATTATTTATAGCCCTATATGTTAAATTTTGATGTGCATTTTCTTTGATAGAGATTAACCATAGTCCTTGCCCTGGCAACCCTCATATCTACATTTGGCTCATCCTTCCAGTATGGATACAATGTGGCTGTGGTTAACTCCCCTGCTCTGGTAATAACCCATCACCAAATCCCATAAAAGTCTATTTTTGTCACTGTATTGTCTTATTTAATTTCCTTTTATAGTACATGAAAGAGTTTTACAATGCCACATACCTGGAGCGCTACAACAAGCCAATGGAGGAGAACTTCCTCACTCTGCTGTGGTCCCTCTCTGTGTCCATGTATCCTTTTGGGGGACTTTTTGGGTCATTGATGGTGGCTCCATTGGTCAACAAACTAGGAAGGTAAAAATGTTAAACTAAACGGACATACTGTACAAGGCAAATGAAAGACAATGTGTATATTTCGAATTGTAATTCATAGGAAGGGTACTCTCCTCTTCAATAACATCTTCTCCATTGTCCCTGCTGTCATGATGGGAGTCAGTGAGAGCTCAAAGTCCTATGAGATTATAATCGTGGCCAGATTTATAGTGGGCATCTGTGCAGGCATGGATAATTCATTTAAGTATTTATTACACAACATGGAAGTATAATGTAGGTATTAAAATGTATTTATTTTAACAGGATTGTCATCTAATGTGGTGCCTATGTACCTGGGTGAAATCTCTCCCAAAAACCTGAGAGGAGCCATTGGCATTGTACCACAACTCTTCATCACCATCGGCATCCTCAGTGCACAGGTCCTGGGGATAAAAAACATACTGGGAAACAGCACAGGTAGGAGTATAGACCTCACATACAAAATATATTTATGGCTACCAATAATTTTTAAATCTGAATCTTTACTGTTTAATTGATTTACATTTATTGGCTCTTACAAGGTAAAGGGGCAAAGACACTTTGACTAGAATTGGGTTTTTATTACTTCATCAATTGAGGCAGGAGCAGAAATAAGAGCAAGAGCAATAGCAAAGCTCAGCATTTTCTTTTTCTATGTGAAGGCTCTTGAGTCTATCTTCTAATCATACATGAATTTAACACATTATTCATTGTAGTGAATTTGTGTCTAGAAAATATCAGTGTAGTGCATTATTAATAATAATAGTTCATTATGTGTTCTAATAAAAAAGTATTTAATTTTATTATACACATATTGTTAATCATAGTGGGTTTTTTTTTCTTTTTTCATCATTATTGTGTTATTTTGTTTAGAATATTAATTAGTTTGATTTGTAGATTCACATTGTTTTGCATATATTTTCCCTGATGGTTTTTGAACTGGTCTGTGTTTGTAGGCTGGACTCTGATGCTGGGCCTCACTGCCATCCCTGCTGTGATCGAGCTCCTGCTGCTGCCATTTTTCCCTGAGAGCCCCAGGTACATGCTCATAACAAGAGGGGACGAAAAGACCGCAAGAAAAGGTGAAAAAAACCAGATCAGATAGAAAAACACAATTGAGGGTCTTTGCCCCCTAACCTGGAGGATCGTGGTTCAATTCATGCTGTTGTGTCCATGAGCAAGGCACATAATTTTCTATGTTTCCATTAGGTTTATATCAAAGGCGTACTTTAGCTAGGATTAAGGGTCCACATTATATTTTATCAATGCTTTATTACTAATTTTATCTGCACCAGGACTGCAGCGTCTGAGGGGCTGGGAGGACGTGGATGAAGAGTTGTCAGAGATGCGGGTGGAGGACCAGTCGGAGCGAGCTGAGGGTCGTCTGTCCGTGCTCGCGCTGCTGTCGAAACGCTCTCTCCGCTGGCAGCTCATCTCCATTGTTGTCATGAACATGGGCCAGCAGCTGTCCGGGGTCAATGCGGTAAAGGAACCGTCTGTGTGCGCATCTCTGTCTGTCGAGTCGTCTCTGAATTTTTAAATAACCTATTGAATATATTTTGTTCAGAAAAATATAGATAACTAACTAAATGTGTTACTATAATTTAAATAAATTTTATATTTTTTCCATTTAATTATTTATGTTGATACAAAGCAACATTTTTAAGTAAATCTACTTAAATATGCCCATTGCTCAATAACTATTTAAATCAAGTTAACATACATACTATTTTTTCTCTTCACAGATTTATTATTACGCAGACAGTATTTATGCCACAGCTGGGGTCAAACCCAGTGATATCCAATATGTGACCGTGGGAACTGGTGCAGTCAATGTCTTCATGACCATAGCTGCAGTGAGTACCCTATAACTGTAAAGTGTCGTGCTATTTAAAACCTCACTGTCTATAGTTAAGAATATCGGACCGAATATTACTCACTTAGTTTTAATCTAAAGATATTGTTATTTTGACTTTTTTTTAGGTTTTCATCGTAGAGGCCTCTGGACGCCGTATCTTGCTGCTCAGTGGTTTTGGGATCTGCTGTGGTGCCTGTGTGTTACTGACTGTGGCTCTCAACCTTCAGGTATCACATAAACTCATGTTACTCTGCTGTCCTCTAGAGGCTCACAGCAGGAGTATAGCGCAGGGCTGTTAATTCTTAGATTAACAACAGAGGGCGGCAGAGGAAACAAAATGTGTGTTTCTTTGAGTCTCTTTACTTTGATACAATAAGTTTACTAACGTTTGACATTTGCGTAGTTAGGCAAGTTAGTCCTCCTGAACGACACAACACATGTGGCTTGATTCTAATAGACATAAGAGTGTTTTGCAGGCAGTGTCTTTTCCAAATTTCATTTAGGATAAAGGGTTGTGGAAGAAGCACAATTTCTTGTTTTCAAATTCGTATGCAGTGACAGGAGGAATACTTTAAAATGTATTCAGTTACAGAATACCTGCATTAAAATGTAGTTCTGTATTCGTATTCTGATACACGGGCCAGTCAGGGTAGCTGTATTCTGAATACTTGGAATAGCCTACTTACATCGACTTACCTACTTACCTCTCATTGGAGAAGGAAAAATGGCACATGTAGGTCTCATCACAAGAGCACAGTTTTATATTTTTCTCACTGATTTTGTGTGGATTAAAGCCAAAATTGTGAGATCAAGTATTGCCATATTCCTTGGATTTTTAGAAAAGTAACTGTATTCTGAATACCACCAAATGAAAACATAACTACCGGATTACATTTAATCAGAATTTGTATACTGAATACATATTTTCGGTAGCCTACATGTATTCAGTTACTTCCCAACACTGTTTGCATGATTTAAAACTGTGTAGACTAGGACAGTATTTAATTGCTCATTTGAATGTATGATCATTTGAATGATCGGGGATAATTCACATAAAAAGCAGTGACCTATACAAAAGCGGAAATATGTTTGTAACAGGCTAGACCCTGGTAAGCTTTATCTTGAAAAATATTATGTTAAAAATATAGCCTGTAAAATTCTTATGTACCACTTAATGCATTTTATAGTTAAAAACTCATCAATTCTATCCAAAATCACACTGTCAATCACACCATTTAGACACACAATTTAGCCTGCCTACAGTTCATCAGTAGCATTATTTATTTTATTACCATTAATTATAGTTTATAGTCCATTCATTTGTAGAGGTAATCGACCACTAAGACTTTTTGCTCCAACAGCTCATTAATTCTCCTGTATTTGCTTCAGTGTTGTAGACAGCCCACAGACGACTGGACGTCTGTTTTCTGAGATCATAGAGATGTTAAAGAGTGAAGCAGCCCTGCAATGATTCACTTCTCATGAGGGGGCACCAGTGTAGACTATATGCAATGATGGGAAGAACACTTTGAAAATGTATTTAGTTACAAAATACTGAATACCCAAATGAAAATGTATTTTGTAATGTATTCTGGTACATGGGCCAGTCAGTGTACTGTATTCTGAATACTCTGAATACTTTTATACAGAGTTGCCATTATATTATAGTGTACAAAACATGATACACAATTACAAACAGCTTTAGTTTAGTTGCTGTTTGTTATGCATTAAGTTCTGTCTAATTAGAGACGAAAAATCACACATCCTCACACTGAGGGATGTACTGAGTACTAAAAGGGATGTACTGTGTGTAGCTAAAAGCCAAAATTGCATGATGAAGTACCATCATGCATCCCTTTTAATTTAGGAAAGTAACTGTATTTTGGATACTTATATTCTGACTATATGTTGCACCTGTCCCAAGCTAGGATAAAAAAGGGATCTGATATAAAAACCTTTTACTAATTATATACCAAGAAATGTATTTGGTTGTTTTCTTTTACAACTTTTGAAATATGAATAGAACTAAATTGTAATTCTTATTTAAACTACAAAAATAACATCCTTTGGTCAGATGCTGATAAGAGTTTTGTTCTGAAAGGACTCTGTGACATGGATGCCCTATATCAGTATCTCCTGTGTCATCATCTACGTCATTGGCCACGCCATCGGTCCCAGTGAGTATTGCTTATTCACCCACACACATTACCTCTCCATTAACTCAAGTGATGTTTTGACCAACCTTGTAATGACACACGTTTGACTGTTTGAGACCTGAATATCCTTTAGGCCCTGAAGACTGATGGAGTGTCTGAGATAGAGTTGATTTTGTGGTTTTCTCTGTGCGCAGGTCCCATCCCGTATGTAGTCACAACTGAGATGTTCAGGCAGTCTGCGCGGCCCGCTGCCTTCATGGTGGCAGGGTCTGTGCATTGGCTTTCCAACTTCATTGTGGGACTTGTCTTCCCTTTTCTGGAGGTCTGTGAAATATTGCAGTTGTCTTGAGGTATAGCTGAGGTGGATATTACAGCACTTGTTGCTATGAATGCATAGATACTTTACCTTCAGGACAGTACCACTTGCTTTCAGTAAATGGATTTTGTATATCCCAGGTATTGAGGCAAGGCAAGGCAAGTTTATTTGTATAGCACAATTCATACACAAAGTAATTCAAAGTGCTTTATAGAATTAGAAGGGTTTTAAAATTACAATAAAAACTAAAACATAAATAATGATAATAAAATTACCATTAAAATAGAAGAGTGCAGAATATAAACATTTCAGTCATGTGCACATCTAAAAACAGAACTGTTTTGAGCCTGGATTTCAGCATAGACATCGTAGTGGCTAATCTCATATTTTCAGGAAGACTGTTCCAGGTTTCAGCTGCATAAATCTGAAACCCTGACTCCCCATGTTTAGTCCTGACTCGGGGCACCAGGTGGAGGCTGGTCCCTGAGGTCCTCAGAGAGTGAGATGGTTCATATGGCACTAACATGTCAGACATGTACTTTGGTGCTTGGCCATGCAGAGACCACACAAACCAGTCGCCCAAGTAAAATTTAAAAAACTAAACTGAGCTTTTTCTAAAACTTAAAGAGAACTTTTTATCCAACTTAAATTAAAATTCACAAATCTGTCTGTTTGTATGCAATAACTTCACAGTATAATGGAAGTTTTAAACCAGTCCATACTACTGAGGGTTAATTTAGATTTGTTGATCTTTGGGAACAACATTGCCAAAAAACAAACACTACAGTTCCTTCTCTGTTTACTTCTTCGATGCATCATTTGTGTGGGGGAATGGGAATGTCAATATTTGTGAAACAGAAACAACAACGTTTTTAATTTACAAACACCCATAAATCTCCTTGTATCTCCCATTGCTGTCTATACATTATAATTTATGGTTCCATGTCCCCTGTGTTATTCTCTAGAGAGGCCTGGGCGCCTTCAGCTTCATCATCTTCTCCTGCATCTGTTTGGTCACGCTGATCTACATCTGGATAGTGGTTCCTGAGACCAAAAACCAGACGTTTTTGGAGATCTCTCTGGTTTTTGCCAAGAGGAACAGAGTGGAGATCAAACTAGGCGAGGGGGAGCTGCCTCTAACCAAAGCTGGAGGCCCGGGGAGAGAAGAGGAGAAGGTCACATCCTTCTGAGAGAAACTGGAGCACTGAACAAGGAACAGAAAGTATCTGATCTCCAACGGCTCTAGTCAATACGTGCTCTGCACTATTTTGGTCTGAATTTGCGATGTGTTGATGTAAAATGTATTTATTTTATTATGTAAATATCTATTTGATTTTGAACAATTTTATTCCACTTTTCTTATTTAAATTGTTAATGTATTGTTCCATTCTACTTTTAATCAACTAAACTAAAGCTTTTTCAGCTAGGCGGCGTGCATACTACAATTAATTATGCAATTAATTATAACATTTAATAATGAGAACCCTAGTCTATGTATTGTCTGTTTATTCTCACACCAAACAGTTTTAAAATGTCTAAAACTGTATCCAAGAGTTCAGAAAACAGAAAGGAACAGATAATGTATTGGTAAACCTTTATTAACAAAGCAAGGCACAGCAAATAAGAAGCATTGCATTATAAGGTACATATTTAGTAGAAAATATAGTTTTTCGGAAGCTTATATAGTTAAAAAAAGACTTAAACTTGCACAATCGGTTGTCTTTAAATAGCCTATTTTATATACTTTGTTTAAAAAAAGATATATATAGACCTATTACTGTTCTCTACACTGAATGAATATGCAGTGTTGACTATAAATAAATGCTATTTTAATTTTTGCATTTAATTATTTATGTTGATCAGTGGTTTTGGGATCTGCTGTGGTGCCTGTGTGTTACTGACTGTGGCTCTCAACCTTCAGGTATCACATAAACTCATGTTACTCTGCTGTCCTCTAGAGGCTCAACGCAGGAGTATAGCGCAGGGCTGTTAATTCTTAGATTAACAACAGAGGGCGGCAGAGGAAACAAAATGTGTGTATCCTAGAGCAGTGGTTTTCAACCTGGGGTCCGTTTCCCCCCTAGGGGGCGCTAGAGATCTCAGGGGGTGCGCACAGTTTTGTCTGCGTTGAGTTTGTGACTTTACCAAAAGTATATTTGTGCACATTAAAATTATAGAATCACAACAACACACCCAATAGGATAAACAAAATTCGCTGTAATTCAAATTAAAACATATTTTTGGTCCACATTTAAATTCATTAGGAGATCTGCGACAGAACTGTATGTATAGGCCTAGGTGCTGATACATCTCTGAAAGTCTATCTTTATTTCTTATGTAAGGTGTGTGTGTGTGTGTGTGTGTGTGTGTGTGTGTGTGTGTGTGTGTGTGTGTGTGTGTGTGTGTCCACTCTGATCATCTGTTTAGAAAAACTGTTAAAGTTTAATGTTTAGCGCTCATGAAAAGAGACACCGGGCCTAATTAAATGTCCTTGCAGTTATTATTTCTGAAGATTTTATACACCTGGTGACACAGAGAAGAAAAGAAAGCCATATAGATACTGATATATCTTAACAATGAGTCATTATTTTTCTGTTGTAATGGGATATACCTATTCTGTATATTAAACTGTGTGTGTGTGTGTGTGTGTGTGTGTGTGTGTGTGTGTGTGTGTGTGTGTGTGGGTGTGGGTGTGTGTGTGTGTGTGTGTGTGTGTGTGTGTGTGTGTGTGTGTGTGTGTGTGTGTGTGTGTGCGTGTGTGCGTGTGTGCGTGTGTGCGTGTGTGTGTGTGTGTGTGTGTTAGATACACCTGATAACATTTAAGGAAGAATTTTTGCAAATAAAAGTTTGTAGTTAATCACTTTTTTCTTTTAGTGCGTATATGCAGGTAGCACTTGGGGTTGGGGGGCCTGGCTTGTGTTGGACACAGGCAAGGGGGGCTTCAAGAAAAAAAGGTTGAGAACCACTGTCCTAGAGTACTTTTACCTTGATGCAGTTACTAACGTTTGACATTTGCTTGTGGTTTGATTCTAAATAGCAACTTTGGTCTGTATTTCATTTTGTGAGGAAATGTTGTGGATCTATATACGGTGATGGGGAAAATACAAAAAATGTATTCAGTCACAGAATACCTGCATTAAAATGTATTTTGTAATGTATTCTGATACATGGTCCAATCAAAATACTGTATTCTGAATACTGGAATACTTTTACATCAAGTTGCATTTAAATATTGGTGTGAAAACACAACATCGGATTAAAAACAGCTTTATGCTTATTTCACTGTTGAAGTAACATTTCCTTTACTTCTAATAGCAGAAAGAAAAATTATGGACTCATCATAAGAGCAGTCACCATGAGAGCAGTGTTTTATATTTTTCTCACTGATTTTGTTTAGTTTGAAGCCAAAATTTGCAGTTGCTCATTCTGAATATGTATTTTTGGTTCATATATTCAGTTACTTCCCAATACTGTTCGTTTGATCATATCAAAAGTAGGTAAACTATTTAATTGCTCATCCAAATGTATGCATACCATTGATCGGAGATAATTCACATAAAAAGCAGTGACATAGACAAAAGCAGAAATACATATTTCTCATCACCTGCAGACCCTTGGAATGTTTATCTAAAAAAAATAAATATGATGTTAAAAATAGAGGCCGGTAAAATACCAATTTAATCCATAACAAAAAATAAATAAAATCACACTGTCAATCACACCATTTAGACACACAATTTAGCCTGCCTACAATTCATCAGTAGCATTATTTATTTTATTACCATTAATTATAGTTTATAGTCCATTCATTTGTAGAGGTAATCGACCACTAAGGCTTTTTGTTCCAACAGCTCATTAATTCTCCTGTATTTGCTTCAGTGTTGTAGACAGCCCACAGACGACTGGACGTCTGTTTTCTGAGATCATAGAGATGTTAAAGAGTGAAGTAGTGCTGAGGCATGAAAATTATTGACCACACACTCACCACTAAACCAGGCTGAGGCCACCTGGGCCCCACTGCTTTTCCCCACAGGACAATAGTAGAAGACACAGTCAGACAGAGACAGAGCGCAGACATTACAAAAAGCAGCAATTTACAGTACAATTTAAAAGTGATGATAACATGAAATTCAATAGGCATATAGTTATATGGGCAGTCTCTGTTTGATTCAAATACAATTCAGGAAATGGAAGGGCAAGTATCCACCTAGAATCAAGTAGGATTCAGTTACAATCTGATTCCTCATGCAGTATACTAGCTGCAGTCTTTCTCATAATTTTGAGAGGGGGTAGTTCTTGTATATTCCTGTTCATTTATTTCTTGTGATAAGTAAAGAACAAATGGAAGGGAAAAAAAATACCTCTTGCTAATTATATACTAACAAATGTATTCAGTTGTTTTATTTTGCAACTTTTGAAATATGAACAGAACTAAATTATAATTCTTATTTAAACTACAAAAATAACATCCTTTGGTCAGATGCTGATAAGAGTTTTGTTCTGAAAGGACTCTGTGACATGGATGCCCTATATCAGTATCTCCTGTGTCATCATCTACGTCATTGGCCACGCCATCGGTCCCAGTGAGTATTGCTTATTCACCCACACACATTACCTCTCCATTAACTCAAGTGATGTTTTGACCAAACTTGTAATGACACACGTTTGACTGTTTGAGACCTGAATATCCTTTAGGCCCTGAAGACTGATGGAGTGTCTGAGATAGAGTTGATTTTGTGGTTTTCTCTGTGCGCAGGTCCCATCCCGTATGTAGTCACAACTGAGATGTTCAGGCAGTCTGCGCGGCCCGCTGCCTTCATGGTGGCAGGGTCTGTGCATTGGCTTTCCAACTTCATTGTGGGATTTGTCTTCCCTTTTCTGGAGGTCTGTGAAATATTGCAGTTGTCTTGAGGTACAGTTGAGGTTACAGCAGAATATTTTTTTCCAACCTGGTCACCGGTTGCTGAGATTGCATAGACACTTAATCTTCAGTGCCACTTGCGTTCAATGAATGGATTTCTTTGAATAACTCAGGATTCAGTGGCATTATGCCGTAATTAAGCAACGCAAGTTGAACACACAGTAATTCAATGTGCTTTATAGAATTACAAAGGCATTAAAATCACAATAAAAACTAAAACATGAATAACTAGAAAAGCACTCAGAGAGCGCAGACCTCCGCCAAGCAGCTCAGTTTTCAAAGTGATCCAGAATCCAGGATTTCTTCTGGATCATCACCAAAATTTAATCATCTGTTGGATTTACCATTAGGAACATTTCCTGAAAATTTCATCAAGATCCGTCCATAACTTTTTGAGTTATCTTGCTAACAAACAAACAAACAAACAGACAGACTCAGGCGAAAACATAACCTCCTTGGCGGAGGTAATGATTATAAAATTAACATTAAAATAGAAGAGTGCAGAATATAAACATTTCAGTCATGTGCACATCTAAAAACAGAACTGTTTTGAGCCTGGATTTCAGCATAGACATCGTAGTGGCTAATCTCATATTTTCAGGAAGACTGTTCCAGGTTTCAGCTGCATAAATCTGAAACCCTGACTCCCCATGTTTAGTCCTGACTCGGGGCACCAGGTGGAGGCTGGTCCCTGAGGTCCTCAGAGAGTGAGATGGTTCATATGGCACTAACATGTCAGACATGTACTTTGGTGCTTGGCCATGGAGAGACCACACAAACCAGTCGCCCAAGTAAAATTTAAAAAAGAAAACTGAGCTGTTTCTAAAACTTACAGAGAACTTTTTATCCAACTTAAATTAAAATTCACAAATCTGTCTGTTTGTATGCAATAACTTCACAGTATAATGGAAGTTTTAAACCAGTCCATACTACTGAGGGTTAATTTCGATTTGTTGATCTTTGGGAACAACATTGCCAAAAAACAAACACTACAGTTCCTTCTCTGTTTACTTCTTCGATGCATCACTAGTGTGGGGGAATGGGAATGTCAATATTTGTGAAACAGAAACAACAACGTTTTTAATTTACAAACACCCATAAATCTCCTTGTATCTCCCATTGCTGTCTATACATTATAATTTATGGTTCCATGTCCCCTGTGTTATTCTCTAGAGAGGCCTGGGAGCCTTCAGCTTCATCATCTTCTCCTGCATCTGTTTGGTCACACTGATCTACATCTGGATAGTGGTTCCTGAGACCAAAAACCAGACGTTTTTGGAGATCTCTCTGGTTTTTGCCAAGAGGAACAGAGTGGAGATCAAACTAGGCGAGGGGGAGCTGCCTCTAACCAAAGCTGGAGGCCCGGGGAGAGAAGAGGAGAAGGTCACATCCTTCTGAGAGAAACTGGAGCACTGAACAAGGAACAAGTATCTGATCTCCAACGGCTCTAGTCAATACGTGCTCTGCACTATTTTGGTCTGAATTTGCGATGTGTTGATGTAAAATGTATTTATTTTATTATGTAAATATCTATTTGATTTTGAACAATTTTATTCCACTTTTCTTATTTAAATTGTTAATGTATTGTTCCATTCTACTTTTAATCAACTAAACTAAAGCTTTTTCAGCTAGGCGGCGTGCATACTACAATTAATTATACAATTAATTATAACATTTAATCATGAGAACCCTAGTCTATGTATTGTCTGTTTATTCTCACACCAAACAGTTTTAAAATGTCTAAAACTGTATCCAAGAGTTCAGAAAACAGAAAGGAACAGATAATGTATTGGTAAACCTTTATTAACAAAGCAAGGCACAGCAAATAAGAAGCATTGCATTATAAGGTACATATTTAGTAGAAAATATAGTTTTTCAGAAGCTTATATAGTTAAAAAAAGACTTAAACTTGCACAATAATATGAATATCAACTAATATAAATTTTGCGCTCTGTGTATAGAGTAGGTCAGAAATTGGTTTTGACAGTTCCACCAGAAAAAAGGCAACCATTCCATTTCAATCGCAGTTGAGAATATTTTAAGCATAAACACAGAGAACAATGAAACTTCACTTATGTACATCTGTACTGAGAATCCAACTGCACCCCTCCATACAGGCTCAGAGGAGTAGTGCCCCAGCTGAACACATTGCCTACCATTGTGCTGTTTCGCTCACAGGACATTTGGTCTCGAATATCTGCTGTGGACAGCACATAGTCCCAAACATTCACATCTGTCATCTTCCCCACAAAGGCATCTGAGTTGGAGATACCCAGAAACCCATCCTGATCTTTCCCTAGGATGAGCACTCCTCCTGGGCTTACATTGTACCCTGTTTTAAGGTACCTCTGCTCTCCTACCATCCCATTCACCCACAGCTCTGCCCCTCCTGTGTTGGACGCCCAGGTAATGCAGTAGTTGACCCAGTCGCGAGCCCTGTAATTATGGGGGAGGTTGACAAACTCATTGCCGATCCACAATCCTACTTCGTTGTCTATGGAGATCATGAGTTCGTTTTCACGGCCGCTGCTGGAGTAGGACAAGACAGTGTGGACCCCGTCGGTTTCGGGACGGACGTGCATGCAGACAGTGAACTGGTCCAAGTCCATGGGCTGGGACAGGCGAGCTAATGCATAACTACCATAGTTCTTCTCCTGGAAGTCCAACACCAAAGGAAAGAGGCCACGAGACTCTGTATAAGAAGTTTTGAAATGTCATGTATAGAGGCCATTGTAAGTTATATCCTTAAAGGTGCATTATGTAACTTTTCTGGTAAAGAATACCTGGAATGTTTCACAGTACAGTATATAAACTCTGTCTTGCACAACATTATCATGTTAGGGTATGCTCTTTGGTTTAAAATGTATTGTTTTGTTGCAGTGGCATGACTATTCTTATTGTCTAAATCAATCTTACCTTGCCTGGAGGGTCTGGGCCCACGCATTCCTCCTTAAAATACAAAAAACATAAAACATTAGCATACAACCAATAAATCAGAAATATTCTCAGTTCATAAAACTGTGTTACCTGAATTCATTTGCCTCCCAATAGATGTGATCAAACCTTCAATCTTGAGAAGTTTTGACTCAATTTCATCTTGGCGACAAAATGCTACAGCACAAACAGCATTATTCACATACATTTATACACCCTAAAATATTGAACTTTCACATAGGAGTTGACGTACATCCTTTGCCGAGACGTGGGAGAAAGGAGGATTCAACCACACGGTCGTTGAGAGGCTGAGCGATTCTGTAGTCATTCCATAGAGTCTTATTATCCATGTCCATCAATGTGCTTTCCAGTTTACGGATCTGCACAAATACCAAAGTTGTGGTCCATTTAATAAACTGTGTTCACCTGCTTATATAACTCTATGGTAAATTCACAGTTTTTTAAAGAAATATCAGTTGGTTCCATAATTGTTGAATCTTATTATTATTTATTCGGAATTGGCTCCACAGCTTTAACATACTAATATTCTGGCTTAAAGTGCTTTTAAAGGGTTGAACAATAGCAAGGCTTACTGGAGCTACTGTAATAAAAAATGTCCCTTTAGTTAATTTTTGCTCAGAGAAAACATTGATCTTTGTGCCTTATTATATTCATGTGGAACGGCCCTGTAATTACAAATTTATTAACCATAAACCAAGGAAAAACATTGTCAATCTAACAGTTAAACAACAAATTTTATAACAGAATTCTGACTTGCAGCTCAGTTTTAAAGTAAAGGGATTATAGAATGTAGTGAATGCAACCAATTATTTACAGACATTGTTCTTTTAGTGCTGTATGATAATAAATGTAATTATTTAAAGTATTGCTACCTGGTTATGTGAGAGGGTGATGGGGGTGTCAAACACTGTCCACAGGATGCTCTCGTAGCAGGGCGGGGTGGTGAGGGACCCCTGGTATCTGAAGAAGTGGTTCAGGTTTTCAGGAAGCATGGAGCGCACATCAATATTGGAGATGTTCATTGTCTGACCTGAATGAAACACATTTGAATCAGGATCTATTTTATCTGACTACTGAGGGAAGGAGTAGCTTACCATAATATTTAACGTTGGCCAAGTTGTTGATGAAGTCACTGTAGTAGGTGTTCTCAAAATGTCCATCCTGGAAATGACAATTCAGTTAATGGATTTATGGTTCAATGTCCTATGCCTTATGTCAAAACCAGACAGACGCCAGTGACACTAATATTTTAATAGCAAATCAATAGTATTTGGCTCCCATGTGCATATTGCTTAACTATATGTTTATCAAATTACTATCACAATATTTGGCAAAAGGATAAGATTTGCTTAGTGCTGTCTAAACAGTAACACCCTAACCTTAGATGCTCTGACAAAAGAAAGCAAACTCCACAGGCTTTAACATGAGAAGGGTTAATAGAGCACAGAATAGATATTTAAGGTCCTTTTAGTTTCAGAGTGAAAAAGTTGGCACAGAGTCAGTATGAGCAACAATGGCTCTGATTATGACAAGGTTTATCTGTATATATCATAATACACTGGAATGTATCTTCAGTGCAATCTAGTTTATCTACAGTCTTGTACATTAAATAGCGTATTTACTTTTGGCTCTGTTTGTTAGAGTCTTGTATTGCTTTTATTTAACCTCTGCCAATTGCATTCTAAAACATGATATTTATTGTTTAGTAGGCTCTGTTGTTTTCTTCCCATAATTTATCATAATGTCTTTCTGTACTGACGATTATGTAAAAATTGTATCATTCTATTTTTATTCTCAAAATAGTGCATTCTGGATTAATTCAGAAATGTTCTCTATGCAGTCCGTGCTCAATGGGGCCTTGTACTGAACCGGACATTGAAACTGACTTCAAAGGCGAAAGATTTATCAATACACACTTGTCTATGGCTTTTGTTATGATTGAAAACAATCATAACACTTTTATTGAAAATTCAATCCTATGTTTGTAAAGCTTCCTGTAGTCCATAAACAAAAGCACAAGGAGGTGAACTGGACTCCAGATAAGGATAATAGGGGAGTGGTGCCATACATACATCATAGAAAAAAGCCAGCACTGCCAGGCCATCCGGCTTATCTCGGGCTTCTGTGAAGCTCTTGTACTTGTCAGAGTTGTAATGGACCATGTGAAGCTGAAAGATATGAAATGTTGGTTTGGTTTAAGGAAGCATAGCGAATAACTTCTTGTTGTTTATTTGCTGAAAACTGAAGGCCATAACCCACACCAAAACAAGAACAAAATCACAGCAATCATAACTCAGCAGAGCCAGTCCCTAACTTAACGTAAATGACGAATGGAAACTTCAGCATAGTAACCGAAGTGTCTTATACATACAGTTACAAGAACAACAAAACACTGAACTAAACACAAAATATCAGATAATTACTATATTCTTTTTTATTCTATTTGGGCATCTATTAGCCTAATGTGGTACAGTTCAGAGCTTGGACAGGAAAAATTAAGGATCAGTGTGAATAGAATGACGAAAAATTCCTTTCCGTACACAAAGTACACATCCAAACTATTGTGTGGGATATGTGGGAAGAGTGTAAATAACTGTTGCAGCTGTGAAAGTGCCACTGAAGCATTGCTAACAAATGGTCTGACTGTGGTAAGCAGCGGTGACACTGACTCATGGACATTAGTGAAAGTGTAAGATTAAAGTTCAAGACAGCTGCTCCGGGGCACTTCAGTTTTTACCTCTGCCATGTAGCGAATACCATCAATGGTATGCTCAGCTCCACTGGCCTCTAGGTCCCATCCACCCCAGTGAAGGTGCATCTGCACAGCTGTGTACTTCCCTGGCAGCCCCTTAGTGATAACCATAGTCGAAGGCAGGTCAATTTGAACTGAGGAAAAATAACATGTAGAGTGAATGATGTAATGTTATACTCATACACAGCCGTGGTTCGGTTTTGTCTTTCTTAATATAATCTGATACCTGAGTGCCCGTTGTTGGACATGAGAAAGTTGCCTTTCTGAGCATCATATCCTGACAGCTCCAGCTGTAACATGTCGGGGTTGTGTCTCACGCTTCTCCTCTGAATATCAATAGGAGATTGTTTCTTACCGCCACAGGCAGGGTACTTAGTGGCCCAGTGCATCTGGTCCAAAGCCCCCTCTGAGGGCACGGAAATACCACAATATTATCAAAGAGCATGTAAATTTAACAAAGTATAACAAAGTACATGTATAAGTAAGTTTAAGGAAAAAGCTGGACTGGTAGAGGACACATAATCTGTCAAAATATCTGTCACAATGTAATTATATTACACATAACATCATTGGTTCCACACATAATATTGTGCACATCCTGAAATATTTATTTTACAATCTTGTGAGTTTAATAATCCATACCATAGCCAATTCAAATATATAACTCCACATACAATTCTGTTTAGATCATTTTGGTCTAAGGATAGCCATCAACTGATCTCTGTATCCACACTACATCCCAATTTAAATAAAGATAATAAATATCAAAACATTATATTGTATATAAGCGTTGTCGGCTACGCAGCCTATAGCCCCCTATAGCCTTTTTATTCATCAGAACATTCACATCAATACAAAACGTGCATTATTTGGGATAATTACAATTCAATTATGAAAATGTCACAGTTAACTAATCATAATACCATAGTGTTTATTTCTTGTTGATCTTATACATTTTAAGTGTCTATCCCTACAGTGTTTAAGGCCCCTCTCACGTCCATCTAAATTAAGACTGACTTTTACTGCCCTCAAAACTATTCATGCTAGTGGTTTATTCAGGATTACGCATGGTCGCATAATGTTGCACACACACACACTTTCTCTGCAGTTAATTTTCCATGATCTTTATCCTCTCTGAAATAGTTCTACTTTGCAGTTTCTTCTGTTTTGTACGTTTACAAGTGAATAAAGTTGCCTTATTCAAGATTTACGCGCGGTCTCTACCCACGGTGTATGCGTAAAACTAAACTGACGGAGTTATTTTAGCAAATTTTGATCCAGTCCTGCTTTTCAACAACCCAACACCCAGTTACTACCGTTTCTTACCTGTGTAGGTCCAGTGGATTCCATCGTGCGGCAAAGCGCAGACGGCGCCCAGGAGCAGAGCGAAGAGCTGCGCGCAGAGCGGCTCCATAGCGGCTGATGTTTAGACACTTCGCACCCGTTTGTTCTCCACATTTAAACCACGAAGTCCGGAGGGAGGTGTTGGGACATCAGCAGAAAACGCCCATTGTTCTGCCCAGAAGCAGCAGCAGTACTGCTGAACCAACCTCAAAGTCACTCCAGAGGTTCATATTAATCACCCCTCTTTTTTTTTTTCTTTTGAACCAGTAGGCTGTAGCCCCTATACATTGATAAGCAAAATTATGTGCCTTTTGTATGTGGCATATTCTGATATTCTGAACGTTGGTGGACTCCCTTGCCTTTTACCATTAGTATCATGATTTAGTTAGCTTACAATAGACAGTCAAGAAGATATACATTTAAACATTCTGCCTCTCTGTTTATGTTACATTCACATCTGAAGAAGAATCTAAAGAATGTCACCCTATTTGCTGACACCCCTCCTTCCAGCATTAGAAATGTGATATGTAATTGTAAACCAAGTTGATTAATGTAGCTCATGTTGACTACTTGCACCAGCCACTACATGTTCTGATCTCCACCTAAAACTGCCACATTTTCTATCGTGGGTGCACTGTTTCCGTGTTTTGTGTTGTAATCAATAATTACATTAGAATTTCCTGGAAATATGAGTGGAAATGTTCAGATACATTAATGTATTATTGAGATTGCCATTTGATGCCCTTTTGTGGAACATTCAAGGCAAATTTTAAGGTACCCAATCTAACTCCACATTTGGCCCACGTTTGTATACTTGAGCTTATTGCATTGTAAACTGACCAAAGGGCTGGCTTGCTTTAAGACCTATCGTTCCAGTCATATCCTTTAGAGTTAAGAGTTTGGGCCCTTTTCTGCCCCTGTTCCTGATTGATACCAGTTGTTTGTGTTTGTGCTATCGGTGCCTGTGGGCAAATAAACAGACTTTAAGCAGGCCCAGGTGGAGAAAACCATATTGAACTCTACGACTGTAGTGACATGAGATGCACAGTCCAGAGCTTGACATCATTTTGTGGGTTGCGTTTCAATGCCCTTCAGCAATTTCACTTAAAACACTGCTACTGAGAAATGTCTTCTTCCTCAGTAAATCACTAGGTTTATCTGTGCCAGGGGGATAGTTCCCAAAGTTGAGGGTAAGTTTAATGATGTAATAACAGCAGTCAGGAGCAGCTCAAAAGATTGATTGGTCAAATTTAGTGAAGAAAAAAAAAAATTTTAGTGAAAAAAAAACAACTTTTTTTTTCACAGATTTAGATCATATTTTGTAGTTTGGATTTAAAAAAACAAACAAACATTTTTTGACTGACATACTATCTCTGCAACTTGATAACCTGAGACAGTTTCCCAAGAATGGAGAGCCTCATACTTAAACGGTTAGACATCTTCACACCTGGAAGCTGCCCAACACAACTGACTCATGAAGCAGCTGCAGTGGACCACAGAGTGCACTGGGCATGATGGCCATAGCACTCGGTGATAAAGAATTCTGCACCATGTTTGACAACCTGAATCAGAGAACCATGTCAGTCTGGAGTACATAAGAAATTGTTAAGAATGTGTGCAGGCAGGCAAAATAGACAAAATTTGTACTAAAGTAAGAGTAATAAAAAAGATTATTACTTAATCTTGTTTGTAAAAAGAACAAACCCTAATAATTACATAAGACATAGTTTTAAAAAGTATTTAGAAAACCTACTACTTGAGTATAACTGTCACTTATTTCTGTATTACATTATCATTTTTGATGTTTTTTTTTTGTGTGTGTTGTGTTTGGTTAGCTCTACCTTGTGCTTGGTTAGCTCTGCACATGTTTGTTGAAGTAAACTAAATCTTGTTGTTGAGCCCCTGCGTTACTGCCAGCTGATAGAAAATGAAATAAAAACTTCAGTTCTGTTAAATGTTGGTTAGAAAAAAAGGAAATGAGATAAAAATCGGTTCCTGTTGCGGCACCCTGGTTCAAGTTACAAACAATGTATCTGTCCAGTGACCCTCTTTTTATTCAGGTGAAATTATCTAATAATTTGTGTGGGTGATTAACCTCTTTTGTGCACATCTGATAAAAGGGAACTCATGGAAAAGTAGAACATGAATAAAAAGCAGCAACCCACTTACTTTCAGTCAAATCAACTTTTCTGAAAAAAATCAGGATCAGTTGTAATCCCATCCCACAAATAATAAAAAAATAACCCTATGGTTTTCCTCTATACGTAGATAGCATGCCCCCACTTATAATGAGACTAGATCAGACAGCAGAGCCCAAAACTACAGAGCCAAAGCTTCACAAAGAGCCCAGTCATGTGTTTGTTCTCCAAAAGGTTCAGCATCAAATTCTGTTCTGAATTGGGAGCCATTTAGTCAGGCATTTTAGGGAAAATGCAGCAGCAACAACTAAACTTGCAATAACCAAAAACCTCAAACATTTCTTCCTGTAAAAAAAAAAAAAAAACTCTGTACAACTTGTAAATTCCTGTGCTGCTCTAATAAAGTCCAAAAATACAGTACAATATGGTGCACTGAATTTTGCAAATATGAACAGCAGATGGCGGTATCGAGCTTAACCAATGAGGCTCATGGTGTGGCTGTGTCAAGGTCACCGCAGAATCCTTTCATAACATCATCTCATTCATAGTTCTCACGGATGAACCATGATTGGACTGAGGGGGATGCTGCTGCACTGCACGCCACTGCGAAGATGCGATGCACGTTTCACACGACACCATGGGCAACCCCACTTTGGCAACTGGGGTGTGTCCTCATGGGGGTTGACCTTCTGTTTAGACCTACCGTCATTTAGCCATTTACTGTTCTCGGAGAACAGTTTATTCTTTCACGTTGGATTGTACTTTTTATAGGATACAATTGTTAACTCTATAACAGGTAGATTATACAAGTCAGACCTACAGATTAAAATAAGACAGGCCTAATAGTCTAATGCTGTTTTAGGCATATTAAAGATGTAATATTTAGGTTGATAAGATCTTTGAAGTTTGGTAGCCAAATTTTAGCAAACTGTGGATGAACTAGTGAATGAACTTTGCGGTTACCATGGTAACTGCTGAGCGCTTCATCTTCTTGGCTACAGCTACAAAATCAGTAGCCTACACCTTTGCCTTACCGCAGTTTTACCCATAGACCTATAAACACAGATATTTAACTGTTCCCAAAAGAGAAATCCCCGTTTAAGATTTCGTGAAAGACACTTCGTCATTTACGTACTAAAACGTGACCACAAAAACCATGTGACTAACGCGCCACACTGCGTCGGAGATTCCTGCCTGCTCTTCTGCACGTACACATTTTTGCGTCATCTTCCGCATTTCCCGTTATTTTAGGTTAATGCCACAATAAAACGGGGATCTCATACATTGCCTGCTTAATAACGCTGTCTAATTGTGCATTATAGCACCATTGTCTTTCTAGCAAGATAGATGAGTTGATGAAGGTGAAACTTCGCATCTTCTTCGTGCCATTCATTAGTCAGGATGGCGAACGTGCATCCTCTTCTGTACTTTGAGTCGTGACAGCAGGATCGGCCAATCACAGAGCTCGGTGCAATGAAACTATCCAATCACAGGACTCCGTTTGGTCGTTTCTTCCTGGTTCTGTCCCATTATCATCCAACACTGTGCAACTCTAGCGCCTTCTCTGCCTGCCCGCACGGAAGAGAGACAGCACCGTCCTTGCACACAGTTAGGCCCGAAAGGTAAGTTTAATTTTATTTGATTACCCTTGTATACCCATTTCATATTAACCCGGGGCTTGTCTTTATGAATGACTTAGATCTGTGTCGATACATAAAAATATATTTTACTGTAATAACTTGAACACTATATCCAAACGATAACCATTCAGACTTGACCTTGTTAGGTAATAGTTTTGTCTCTTACTGAGAAGCTTCATTGTCGTATTTTCTGCCTTAGTTGATGATTATGGCAAACTGGAGCAAGAAATAGTTTGTAGCCCTCTGTCTATTTTTAACCAAACGTCAGCTGCCGAGATGTCTCTCCATTTTGAGCGGCACAGTAGGTGGGAAACGGGGGTCAGGTTGCACCCCCAAGAAGTAGACCCTATAGGTCTTACAGAAGAATAGATTTAAAACTTAATTCAGTTTATTCAAAAGCCAGCGGATGCCAAGTTCACGTGTTGCTGTGTCATCGTGAGCTTCATACAATCCCAGACAGAGAGCAGCCTACCAGTTGCTTGTAGCAGACTTGGGGGCGTGTCCACCACATAAAGGAAAATTACTCCGTGTACTCTGCAGCATGGTGTGAAGCATACAATGACTCAGAAGGCTCCACTATAGTTAAAAGATCCAAGATTTGTTCATCCACGTTGCATAACACATCTAAAGTTAAAGCTATTATATGATAATGAGCATCGTTTGCTTGATTAAAAGTGTTGCATTACTGTTAAATGGTTACCAAACATGTGACCAAACATTTGAACTAGCCATCACAGTTACATGATCCTAGGTACTACTTCTCATTTATTTATTTATCTCTGGGTGCCATTTTGTTTTCCATATATAGTGACTGAGAATTTGCACAATAGGAGTGATGCCAAACTTCATGCTATAACATTTACCTGTTTTGTTGTTTTCACCTGCTGGCTGTTGCCTGTAGCAAGTTTCCATGCACACTTTCGGGGACAGTGTTTTTCTTTTCAACTGCCCATGTATTTAGAGTGAGGTGATGGGTAAAGTTAGTTTGGCTTAAGCAAATATAAAATCAATAGTGCTGCCGGCAATGAATATAGAATCTACTTTGACCTTAACATAGAATTTGGATAAGACCATAGATACATATTGGGACAGTGTTACGAATACAAAAAGAGGCTAGACATTTACTATGATATCATCCACACGTATTGTTCTTAGTGTGGGGTTTCATTATTTTAGTCATGGCTACAATTCTTTCTCAACATTTGCCAGTAGATAACAGTGGGTTTTGTAAGCATGTCCCAATACTGTTTGTGTTGGGTAACCTGATCAGACACGGCCAGGACAGCATTTGGTGCAGAAGCCACACCTTTTTGTGACTTAAAATGCTACAGTTGTGCCCAGCCCACTTTAGTTGGCCGAGGGGGTGTACCCACATCCATTCAACTGCAACAGACCTTTGGCACCACCTCAGTATAATATTCTAAATTATATTCTTTCTTATTCCTTTTCCAACTCACTCAGCAAACAATCAACTCCACTTTCAGTGGATTTCCAGTGAACGGGCCTTTGGATAAAGTTCGACACTTCTCTATGTCTTTTCATAGATCCAGAACCATGTCCATTTTGAAGATTCACGCTCGTGAGATTTTTGACTCCCGTGGCAACCCCACTGTGGAGGTCGATCTCTATACCAAGAAAGGTAATATTTGATTCTGGTTTTAAATGTATCATCATTTGTTAACTTATTGCTTTCTGTAGATTTTGCTTGTTGCTGTTTGATGCGTCTGCTATGAGTAAATGAGATGGGGTGTTAAATTAAAATAGCCCATGTAATATCACCCCCCTGTTACTGTACTGCTGCCTTCCAACATTAGCACGCCCCAAAGCCTGGGGACTTCTAATGATGATGTTTATAGGTTTTATATACTTGCATATATAAATATATCTAATCTACTTTTTTGTTTGTATAATTGTTTGCTGCATTACATAACACATACAGCCCTACTTTGCTTCACATGTAGTCTGGAGGATGTAATCAATTTAGCCTGGTGAATTCATGGCCTGACAGTGAGTGAAGTTTTAGGACTCAAAGTTAAAACAAAAGAGCAGCTCAACCCAATCAGATGCTCCCAGAATGTTAATGACCAACCTGAATGTGCACTGACATGGAAGCAAAGCAAATGGACTCTGTCTGCAAAACAGTGAAAATCTGCTGTCTGCATCCCACCTTGGTATAGCCTTTTTAGAAAACAGTTCCTTTTTTTGTATTCTGACTTTATTTCCGACATTATTAAAAGCACAGACTGAAGCCAGAGTGCAGCATCACGAACAGTACGAACGTGACTGCCATAGCTATTACACTGTCTCTTCTTGTTGCATAACCAGCTTGACTCTCAGCTATGGTGCTGCCCTGAGCGTACTATGCTAGTGATTGAGTGATGATGATGAGATTTTGAGCTCTTGTAAGCTTTATAGATTTGTCTGTGTTGGTATCACTACATGTTTAATACCTTCTTTTTGATATATTGTGCCTATTGGTTCATCATTTTCATGGCAAGTTACTCTATATCTATAAAACAGTTGTTCTCTATGAAAAATCTGCTATCTTGAAAAGATTCACAGCTATGATATATATTAGGCATATTATTATGTTCATAGGTGTACTTTTTATTTAAGGCAAAAGCTGAAGTTGCAGCTGTGAACCTCCAGTTTAATCCTAAATCCTTACAGACCTACATATTTCTCACACTTTAGTGAGTACACACAGTTGATTCACACATCCCTGATTTTTTTATTGAGGTAATTCCAAAATGGCCAGGGTCACGTTAAGAGGCATGGTTTGGGTCCCTCTGCAGACTGTATGCACACAAAGTTCACTGCTGTCGCTCCCTGTTACATCACAGGCTCTGCTGCAAGTGGCTGTGCCTCTAGAGGAGAACATCAATTGGATGAGTGAGACACTGTGGTCTCAATGAAATTGCATAGTGTTTGTGATTTGAGTCTGTCGCAGTAATATGTGTAAACAGTTGAATCACATAAAAGACAATTGATGCATCCTACATACTAAGAAAAAATACTAAGAAAAAACTCTTCCGGCTCTGGACATAATGCATAATTGTTTACATTTTAAAGATAAGAAAGTCACAACCCACTTTTCAGTTGTTTTTCGCAAATGCAGCTGATCTTCTTGAGAATGACACTGCAGTTTTTATCCACAATAACTGGATGTCCTTTGTCTATTCAAGGTCTTTTCAGGGCTGCTGTGCCTAGTGGTGCTTCCACCGGCATCTATGAGGCCTTGGAGCTGCGTGACAATGACAAAACCCGCTACATGGGCAAAGGTGAGACTCTGGACACTCTTTATAACAAATTTTTACCTTCCCCAAACATGTCAACACTGTTATTTTTATCCTTCTATTCCCAACACTCACTATTGTACTTGTACCATTTCCTTTTGGTAGGGGTCAAAAGGGCAGTTAAATATGTAAATGAGTTCTTGGCCCCTGCTTTGTGTAATCAGGTAAATTATGTATGCAATAACAGGAAGACTACCAGGTTGCAGTGAATAGCATGAAGAATGAGTTTGTTTTGGAAACTAACTCTGGCCAAGCCTAACAGATGTTCACAGACATAAGAAGAGAAATACTAAACTATTTACAATATCTGCCTGCACTAATCTGAAATTTACACAATATTTGACTTTTATATCCAGATAAGATTAGATAAAGTTCTCTGTGGTCATCTGTCCTCCTGACTGCTCTGCATGGACTTCTTGTGTCTGGGTCAGTCATGGTCTGCTTGTCCTTTGCAGGTGTCTCTAAAGCTGTTGAGCATATCAATAAAACTATTGCACCTGCACTGGTTAACAAGGTAGGACAGTTTATTGTTTGGCTAATATATAGTGCTAGTATCACAAATATGTATAACAAATGTAATTATTTTATGGCATGACATAAATGTCTTTCCATCTAACTACAATGTGTGTGCATAATTAACTGGCTTGTAATGCTCTATTACACATATGGGGTGTTATTTAACTCCATGTGTTAATTATACTGTGTAATTAATTAATTAAACTTCTCATGGTTTCCCAGAATGTGAGTGTTCTGGAGCAGGAGAAGATTGACCAGCTGATGTTGGACATGGATGGAACAGAAAACAAATGTAAGTCACTTACATTACAAAGACTGCACACGAGAAGTTGGTACAGCTATAAAACCCTTAAGAATTTTAAATACTCAGGATGTACTGCCAGAGATAAAGCTCTTATGACACAACTAACTTGCCCCTATAGTAAACAAACTAAAAATAGTACACTTAAATTTTGTTGTGGTATCAAGTCTGAGTGAACTAATGCACTTGTCTTTCTCCATCAGCCAAGTTTGGTGCTAATGCCATCCTGGGAGTGTCCCTGGCTGTGTGCAAGGCTGGTGCAGCAGAGAAGGGCGTGCCGCTGTACCGCCACATCGCTGACCTGGCTGGTAACCCTGAAGTCATCCTCCCTGTCCCTGTGAGTCTATCAATCCTTAAAAACACAGATTCTAAGTGTTGAGCTATTATACCTTATTATATTTAACTGATTTCCCTTTGCTTCATGTAGGCTTTCAATGTCATCAACGGAGGTTCTCATGCAGGCAACAAGCTGGCTATGCAGGAGTTCATGATCCTGCCTGTGGGAGCCAGCTGCTTCAAAGAGGCCATGCGCATTGGTGCTGAAGTCTACCACAATCTCAAGAATGTCATTAAGGAGAAATATGGAAAGGATGCCACCAATGTCGGAGATGAGGGTGGCTTTGCTCCAAACATTCTGGAGAACAAAGAAGGTGAGGCGACAGCAGGGGTCAAAATGCAGACTGTTTATACCAGGGAAAATCATGCAATTATTCATTGTAATACACACAGACTCCCCCACTAAGAGCTTTACTTATAACCTTTTTCTGAGGCTATCATATGGTTTCTAAATAAAGGGTCACACTCAGGCAGCCAGCCCTAACTCCAGTGTCAGGCCAGGCTGCTGATATGGCAAATACCCCAGTAGAGCACTACAGGCTTAAGTGGTGACTCACTTTTTACATTCAATTCTAATTGCTTCTGTCAGTTTCAGGCCTTAAAAGAACACAGTTACCTATGCATGATAACTTAAAGTATGTTTAGTAGTAACACAGCAGTGTTGTGTTATGGAGATGGCTGTTGGGAGGTTAAGGATAGTTTTCAGCTGATTGATGCCTGATTGACTAAGGCAAATGTGTTTGGTTTCAGCTCTGGAGCTGCTGAAGAATGCCATAGCCAAGGCTGGCTACACTGACAAGATTGTGATTGGCATGGATGTGGCAGCCTCTGAGTTTTACAAAGGTGGAAAGTACGACCTGGACTTCAAGTCACCGGACGACCCCAGCCGCTACATCAGCCCTGACCAGCTGGCGGACCTGTACAAGAGCTTTGTCAAAGATTATCCAGGTATGATTTATTGGGGAGAAAAATACATATAATTACATTATATCCACATCTATTTTGATATTTTTTTTGCTGGTGGTTTGTTTTTGCATATTTACAGTATTGTTGTAAGTGAATTAATTATCTGTCGAAATATTTTTTATTTTATGTTGTTTGTTAATAGTTTCTTTGACTTTTCAGTGGTATCCATTGAGGATCCATTTGACCAGGACGACTGGGAGGCATGGAGCAAATTCACCGCCACCACCAGTATCCAGGTTGTGGGCGACGACCTGACGGTCACCAACCCCAAGCGTATTGCTAAGGCTGTGGCCGATAAGGCCTGCAACTGCCTGCTGCTCAAAGTGAACCAGATCGGCTCTGTCACAGAGTCTCTGAAGGCGTAAGTGTCCACATAAACATGTTGTCACACCTGCCTGTTGTCAAAACCCAAGTGTTCATTTTATGTGTTGTGTGTTTTTAGTTGCAAGATGGCACAGAGCAATGGCTGGGGTGTGATGGTCAGCCACCGCTCTGGAGAGACAGAGGATACTTTCATTGCTGATCTTGTTGTTGGTCTCTGCACCGGACAGGTACTGATGCCTTTATGCTAATATAAATATGCAATCTGTCACAGTTAATAGCTAAACAAATACTTTTTGTCTTACAGATCAAGACAGGAGCACCTTGCCGATCTGAACGTTTGGCCAAGTACAATCAGCTGCTTAGGTAAGCCTATAGCTGGCACTATATAAACTTAACTACACATCTAATTTCTTACAGTGTCAAAATATTGCATAGACTGAACTGGATAATATAATTATGATTTACAAGTTTTACAACATTTTGGTCCAATTATATAAAATTGAAATATGCTATATATTATATTATATTATATTGTGATGTTTGAGCTACTGTATCCAAATAATTTCCCTTGTGGATCAATAAAGTTTGTCTAAGTCTAAGTCTATATGTGTGCCCTAAACAACATTCAATGGTAAATACTGATTAGAGCGTTTTAAATTATGCAAAAATAAAGGCTTGTTAACTAACTAATGGGATTAAGGAAAAGGACCTGTGAAAAGCCTTTGACATTAGCTACACATTGGCTACATTCAGTATAATAAACATACTCTTATGCCCCCTACAGGATTGAAGAGGAACTTGGAGACAAGGCCCGTTTTGCCGGCCAGAACTTCAGGCACCCCATCTGAGCTGACAATCTTCCTGCCTGGGCCCCAGTGTGTTCATAGCTCATAAATAATCCCCACACATATACGCCACACTAGGTCACCTGCCCCGTACAGAGAGAAGAAAGTGAAAACACCACTTAAATCTAAGGTCCAAGTCTGTGGTCTGTGGCGTATATAAGCAACAGAAGTCTTAGCACACCACAGCTCAGCTCATCCCAAACTCTGCTTAAGCATCTGAGTAGTTATGTTCCTATGTTTGTGTCCGTATAACTGTGTGAGAGATTTTTGTTGAGCTTTTTGTGAGATCTAGTGAATACTGCCTCTACTGAATATCTGAGCTACTGTAACTTTAGGATGGCTGTCCCCAGTGGGAGTCAGAGTAAAGTTATGTGCAGTGTATTCCATTCAAAAAGATCTTGTGTTACTGTAAGCATTGGCACTATATGTATTATTAAACAATATAATTTCAAATGTCTTGGGCCTTATTACTTTATTCAGAATAATAATTAGTCAGAAACACAAGGGGTCATATCAAACGGATATACATTATAATGGTTACTTTGTTGATATGCATACTAATGAACATAAATACTACTTATTTGCACTTCATGCTCTTCTATGACAGTAGTGTTGTATATACCACACATTGACACATGGCATAACTGTTACTGCATAGGATATGACTTGTACTTTACATTTGCTCAATAAAGAAGCTTTATTGTAGTGAAAAGTGCTAAATGTTTAAATACTATGCAATTCAGGCACCCCACAGTTGAAAATGTTTGATATAATCTGAGTCCCACTGAGAGGCAGCAACATGATCTCGCTGTACTAGGACGCCATTTCTGTCCCCCTGGGTAAAAGAATCCAGCGGCTCCCTCTGCAGCAGCCCTTTGCCAAGATAAATGACGCCCTATTCAGCAGAGCTATTGCACCGCGGGGGACTGCCAGCTGGGCCTATGCCATACCAATCCACTTTGTGTGAGCCTGTCTCAACCTGCCGCTATTGTTCAGCCATCACCTAGGAGAAGTCTAACAAATCACTACTACAAATTCCCCATCATTATGAATTGGATGGGGAGGTTGACCTGTCTAGTAACTATATGTATGAGCTATTGTGCATGCGATATTAAAATTTAAAATTCAGATAAAGATGAGCATGAGATGTGAAGGCTGTTCAGAAAATCTTTTTTTTTCTTTGACACCGGCGCCCTCTTCTGTCCAAAAATGTACATGACGACGCAATGTCCATAAAGCACCTGTAGGCTGGGCTTCAATATACAATTTTTATTTGTATCTACACTACAGATTTAGCAAGAAATGTAGGCCTGTGTTAGAACATATTTTGATATAGATAACTTTGTTGAAATAGCGGATCAATATTTGTCTTGTGTAGCAATAAGCAATAAGTCCTTTATTGGCACTTATTTTCCTGGAGTTTCCTAAATAGCGACACAATTATTTGCCTTATATTTACAAAATGTTGCCATTCTTTGTCCTGAAATTATGGGGCAGTGCACAACAGGGGCTTTTCGCTCCCTGTGGCTAATTGGACGCTATTTCCTTCTGTTTTCTGCAGGAGGCAGCTGAACCTGCATGGTTCATGTGCATTATCAGTCATGACTGCTGTTGAACCAGGCTTTCATAATAGCCCAATGTACAATGCACCTCTTACACAAAAGCACATTCAAATAGCATGATTGCATGATTTAAAAAAATGCATAGTCTTTATTTGTTGTCACTATAGATTTAACTATAAATTAAGTACTTCACAAAAACAAAATTTACAGCCTAGAGTTTGTTTATTATAAATAAATAAATAAATGTTTTTTTTCATTATAATAAAAATATAATATGTTATATTTTGATAATATTAAAAAACAAATGTATTTTACCAATCGAAGTTGCTGTCTCATTCAGCTCTTGCTGCTCTCAGTGAATGTTCCCTGTTTTGTCCAGTGGGTGACGATATTTTACCGGCTGAACTTTCAGATCCCCCCAACTGCTCTCACCCCAAGATGAAGGAGGATGCTGTCATGCTGAGTGCCTCTCACACACTAGTCTGAGCATCCCGGCACCGATTACTCCCTCTTTATCCTCAACTCCATCATTTATGACAGCATTATATCAAACGTGTTTTGCCTCGCCGTAGCTCCATCAGAACCCACATACAGGTGGCACTGCAGTTGTGGTGTTACTCTGGCGACACTTGGCTCTGGCTAATTGCCCCTACTGCTGCTTTTGTTTGTTGTTGCAGCCTCTCATCAAACAAATCACAGATGTTGTAGATCAAGCCCTTTAAGGTAAGTGATGCTAAAAGCTACATTTTGCTTTTTTACATTTGTGTGCAAACGCTAGAGAAAATGCCGTTATTGGTGTAATGTTTGTAAACGTACAAGTGTTAACGCCATCCATAGCCTGGTAGCTATTTGGCTAATTTGTCCATTAGCATTGGCTAGCTGGTTGGCTAATAGAATGCTAATAGACTTGGTTGCTACTGGTTACTGTGGAGTAACGTTAGCGGCTAGCGTCAGTGACTAGCACTGATTGAAGAAAGGCAGCGAGGAGCAGTGTAATGTCTGGAAACAAACCATTCACTGACACCGGTTAGCACAAAGCAAAAGAAGTATAAGGTTTCATGGTCACATTTTATCAGGATGTTTGTTCGCATGCTTGTCGCCAAGTTTGTCACGCGTTTAGTGCCAATTTTCCATTATGATCACTCACTGCTTTGCAAGTGTCTCAGAGAATAGTCCAAACCCTCTCAGCCATTGTCATTAGCTTACGTTAGCAGCTGGTGAGCTAACTTGGTAGTCTTTGTGCTCTTTACTTTTCACTGTGTTCTGGCATCAAGATGTCTGAAAAGACAAGATGTTTTGCTTGGGTTGTCCTACAAATGGGTTTACCTTGAATGACACGTGTGACTCATTCTTGGATTTGCAGTTGACAAACTACTTCCTATACGCTACTTACTATTTGTTTACAGCATCATATAATAACGGACACTTTTTACCTCTGCTGTTCCTGCATAGTGTTTTAATATGTATCACGTTGGTATATTTAGTGACATATTGTGCTAAAATAGTAGATCAAAGATTATGTGAACTCTGGACTGTAGATAGTATAACTCGAAACAGCTGAGATGTCACTGTGTTTTCTGCTACATAAATCACGCATTAATGCCCCTTTAGATTTCTTTGAGAAGATGTTTTTTTCCCTGAGCAAGTAAAAGCAGAGGATTTATTTTTATTAAGTGCTCATGACTCACTCCTGACTTATTCACAGGCTGCGCAGTGGTGGACTTCACCAGAGCTAATGAAGCAATGGGCAGTGATCAAAAGCTTGTTTTTTAATGTCCACTTGTTTTAGAGCCCAGAGTCTAAGAAAATGTAATGTTGACAACATATGCACTTTTTTGTAGTTGTTTAATGTGGTACTGCTTTTGTAACCATAAAAAGCTGTTTTGGTAATCATATCTATTTGAAGTGTTAGTGTGATTAGGAATTGTTTTGTTGCATTACTTAATGTAGTTATGGTCTAAACACATTTAAGGTTTTGAATTCATTTGTCTTTGTCACGTTAACATGCTTGCTTTTGAAACTGGTAAATGTCATAATGTAAACAATAATAGTCAATTTGCTATCCATCATTTTAAGCACATCCTTTATATAGTCTAAGTATGTTCTACTTTTACACACCTTTTTGCCCCTGCCTCCTATTGCCGCTGTTCTACATTTTGATTTCCCTTAACAACCACTTAGACCTTGAACTGGTGAGGTCAGGTTACCAAGCTCTGCCATTACGAGCCCTTTGTTGATTACTTCACTGCATGTAATGTTGGGTTGAGTGTTTGTATTAAATTAAACCACTTAGAACACAAAGCTTTCATTCCACAGTTCCTAGTTATACGTCCATGTTGATGTTATACCTTTATCCTTTTATTGCAATGCAGTCCTCTGAGTCTATATTATCTGCAGGCTTTAGGGGTCAGTGGAGGTCAGGGTGTTTGATAGTGTTTCAATTTGAATGGGATCTTGTCTCAGCAGTGGGTAAAATTACTTGGTATCCAGTGGCACACACTCCTTCCATCCAAAGTTAAGATTAACTTTATAGCAGCATAAGAGGAGTCTAATAAGACAGCTATTTTCCTATGCATGTTAGAGTATAAGGCTGTGAGTGTCTGTGGCAAATAAAAAATGCAAAAAATACACAGACAATTTTGTCAATATCCTCTGAAATGAAATGTTTACATGCAGCGGGCATAGAGGCATGTCGCACTTTTTCACCTCAACAGCGTCACTAGATCTTTCCCTTCACGCTCAACTGTCAGGAGAGATGATCCCCCCCCCCCATAATAGCATGCTCCTGGTGCTTGTACTCTTCGGCATTGTGTTTGCTATAACCTGTCATCTGTGAGGCCAGCCTGTAGTTTAGAAGAGGCATTTTTCCTCTCTCCTCCTGCTGCAAGGATATTCTATGTTGAAAAGAAAGGTGATTAAACTGACGTATTGTTTTGTACAGGCAGAAATTACACTGTGAGAAGGAGAGGGATGGTGACATGGTCTGAAATGTGCCCTGAGCTGCAGGAAATCTCTATGTGTCAGGTTGGTCTCACTGGGGTGGCTTTTATTAATAACTGTCTACATAGTGTGCTTTCACCTAATAAAAGAGAAGGATAAAATTGATATTATTTGTAACTAGGCTTAGGCTGTAGTTCAGTAGAAGTATCATTTTTATTTTTGTTGGCTTTAGTTTTTTATGAGCACAAGAACCGTTTTTTATATTGTGGAAGTAGTTTGTTCAGGTAAATAATTGAAGCAGGGCATATTATTCTTGTCTACAATTCATGTACTTCATCACTTTCTTGCAATGAGAGTTTGCGATTGTAAGGCCTTTCTGAAACTACTGAGTGGTTGTGGTGGAACGCTTTCTCACATTTTCCTCATGTCATACTTCAAGCAAACCAAAATTATCACAAGTTTATCATCCTGTTGTTTCTATCACAACAGCATTTTCTCTATATGGGGTGGACACTATGTAGAAAACAGGCTAATGTTAATGTTTTGTTCAATGAAAAGGGGAACGTATTTGTAATTTCATAGCTTTAATTGCTCGCTGAATAGAGCTAGTTTACCACATAATTATCTGTGAGGTTTGATCTCTCCTTTGGGACATTTGCTCTCACTCTCTATAATGAAGGTCTACTGCTTGTGTTTATAGGTACAATACAGAGATGGTTTCACTTGACAATATTGTTCAGATGAAGATTTGTGGATGGCTTAAGCTTTATATTGCTAAATATTTGGTGGTACAATTTTAATAGTATTGTTCATATTCCAGAAAATGAATTGTATGTATGAAATGTATTCAACCCAGCATCCTTAACAATGGATACAATAATGGCCTACCTAGATTTAGTTTCCCTTGGCTTGATATTACCCATTTGTTGCTGAATATATCTTGCTTTTACATAGAAAATTAATGCTGTGAACAAACCGGCCATGTTCACTCAAAGACCTCTTGATGGGCCATTCAAGTGCCTGTATATTCATTAAAAATACCAGGCTGTCAGCACTTACTTGACAGCGTGCACAACAAGTCAAGCTCTCTTTATTGTTCTCCAAAGATTTTTTCTGTTTTGGTGCCAAGTGCTGGGTAATTGGCTGTAGCTAAGCCTTGCATGTGCCGTTTTAAGATATTGGACAGGCACACAGGGCACAGACTAGCAGAAATAACCTACTGCTTTTTGGCTATGTTGAAACAATACTATATTTCAATGTGTTCTCTTGACAGCTTGCCCTCACCTCTCATAAAACTGGATCCAAGCTGTCTGCATTGTATCTCATCTTTGTTTGATTCTGCCCTGGCTTTTGCAGCTTATTTTCCTCCACAATTGTAGCACAGAGATTGCATCTAGCAAATAGTGCACATGTTAACAGTTGTGAGCTGTCTTGCTGCACGCAGCTTGTGGTATTTGATGTCCTAGATGTCATCAGATGTGCTTTGTCTGCTGTGTGAGCTATAGGGAGCGTCTCTCTGGCATGGACTCACATATTAACTAATCAGATTCATTGTGTTGTGGAGCTGCCAGCCACTCAGCATGTCATACAATGGCAAATGCAGTTATTGGGGAGTTTTTCTGCATAGTGTAAGAGTTGTTTTTTCATTTCCTATATACAAACTGAAACATTTGCTCTGCATGGACTATCATAATTATCTTTATATTCTGCATTGTTGTGTCAAGAAGAGGGCTATTATAGAAATTTTATTGTTTTTTTTTTGTTTTTTTTTTAACTGCAGCAGTCTTTGTTTTGAAATGATAAAGAGGTTTGTTTTATATTGAGAATAAAAAAGGAAATTTGAATTGCCAGCCTAGCAAGTACCGTATATCGTGACAAAGCTTTCTGTCATAATTTATTTTTTAACATGATAAGTTACAAAATAGTCCCAAAAAGAAGAGAGCATTAAAATAAAAGAAACTAAACATTTTGTGACTTGTGTCAGATCTCCAAAACAATCTCTAAAATACAATGTATCTCTATCTGTGAATGATTTTCTTTTACATATCTCTTCAGTGACTAGTTTAAACACACCAATCACACTCAGATAATCACCTTTGTCTTTACTCTTAATTGTGGCACTTAGTCAATTACAGAGGTGGAGACAAGGACTGTACACTCTCGTCGAGGATACAGAGGAATCAGCCATTTGGCACCTTGTAAAAAACAGGAAAATGAAATGGTTGCGGATCAGCTGGCCGACCCCTGAGGAGCAGTGTGTCAGCGGTGATTAGGTAAGAGATTGCCTCACGTAATGACACTGCATGGCTCTAGCAGTGCAGAACCACAAACAATGCATACCAGTGTTTTCCAGCTCACACCCCCCTGCAGCTGATGCCCCGGGACGCCTAAATAGACACACATACAGCCGCCTTTGCCTCTGCCTCGAAAACGTTTCACCATTTTCTCGAGATAAAGACATCCGGAAAAGCACTCGCCCTTTCTCTCACGGCTCCTCTACACACACTGGAGATGAAAGATGGAGGTGATTAAAAAAGGCAGCACAATGGGGTCCATACAGTTATCCATCAAAGCTTATTGTTGCTATTGACAGCAGTATTTCTCAGTGCAAATATGCATTGTTAAATAGGCTCCATAGACCAGGCTCTATGGGAACAATGAGCTTATGAGAGAACACGTCCCTGTCTGTTGCGGCTGGTGCTGGGTGTTTTTCATCATCAATTCTGCAACAGTAATGGAGCATTTCTCTCTCATTAGTGCAGCCAGTAGCACACCAGTTATTAGAGCTGCACAATTTAGGAGAAATATCTAATTGTGATTTGTAAGTATTAGATTTGTGATATATGTTTAAAAAGGGGAATTCTGTTCAGTGTTCACACACAACAGCATTAAGACTTTAGAGAAGACTGAAGTATGAACTGATATCCTAATACAAATTGTGAAAGAAAATGTGTTTGTAGAGGTCTAAAAACTACAGTACAACAAGACAGGGTATTGTTTACATGTTCTTCGCAGAGGACTTTCTATTAAATGCCATTTCGATTTGATTGTGATATATTATGCAGCCCTACCAGTCATGTGCTTACACTGGAGGTTTCACAAATGGACAAGAGGTGCATAGATTCGTGTTGACTGACTGTACAATGTGTTAAAATGATCAGGTTTAAGACGCAGTTGGTGACATTGATTTTCTATAGACATGTGCCGATAATAGCCATCCATTGTCTCTAACATTAGCAACATAAGTACTAGGGTGTTGCCTTTCACTTCTCCAGCCTCAGATGTATAATCAGTAAAGACGAATGCATGACTTATACTCAGTGGTGGGGCTGTTTATGTTTAAGGTTTGCATGTTATACAATTTAGTTTACCATTTAGTATTGTGAAGAAGTTGTATGTACATAGTCATATGTTTTCTAATGTTTTTCAAACACTATATTTTTCTATGATTTATTTTCCTCTAAACCTAATCTTATAATATTGTAGTAGCAGTATGTTACATAAAACATCTTCAATGGTGTGACTGAGGACAAGGTTGAATGTGGTGTTTCTTTTTATTGAGTATGGAGTGATGAATTGTAATGTCTTTTTAAATAATGAGCAGAAACATTAAGTACTTGGCTATGATCTAGTGTCATTATCTGTTGCAGTAGAGTTTATTGATTACCATGGGGAGGCTGTCTCTTTGTCTCTTTCATGCCTTTCTCTGACATTTTTCTCATCCCGTAAGGTCTCTTTGCTGCGCTGGACATGTCACTTATAATTTACTGTTGTCAGGTTTGTGTGCATTGCCGTAGGAAACAACCCCCTGACATCATACTCCCTGTGTCCTGTCCATGAGGCACTGCAGCAGGTGAAGCGTCCTTGTCCGCCCTTGTGGGTCACCACTGTCCAGAGCCTCTTCTATGGGGCAGTCTTTACTTCAGGATTGAGCAGCTTAAGGATGGACACCTCGCCTCTGCACAGACTCCACAGCCGCCACAGAGAAAATGAGATCTGAGGATTGGGTTTAGATTCGCCACTGTAGCACTTCCACTCTGATACACTGTGGCTAGCATCGGGGGAAAGGCTGTCAGCGCCAGTCGAGAAGGGGGAGGAGGAGGAGGCAGAGACATGGCACAGCACCGCAGAGCTATCTAATAGATCAATTTGTAATAAATCTGTTGCCTCAAGCTGTTGTTGTTCGCTGCTACTCAGTAAAAGGTGTCTGCGTTTCTCAGGCAAGAAAATGCTTGTCGGGTCTGGCCATACAGAGCTATCAGTGAGCAAGCAGCCCTGGAGCAGTAAATCATTTTCTCTGTACCAGCTTTACATTGCTCCAACATAGCAGCCTTATCAAGCCCTTTGGTTTAAAAAAGGCATGTTATTAGCGATCAATAGCTCAGGGAGGCAGTGCTCCCCTCATATTAAATTTTCCCATTATCCAATATCAGCCATTAATCACAATGAAGGCGCTATTGATTAGGCCATCAGCCAATTTATTTGAGAGTCACCGACCAAGGCAAAGCTGCTGAGTGTCAGAGTTGGAAATGCCCCATTATTATGACACCAGTTTGATCTTTAAGGTAACAAAAGCAGCCTCTACTGAGACCACAGGGGACCCCGCTCTTGCTCCTCCTCCACCGGCAGCCATATGGACCATACTAATTGTGTTTTACGCCGACCATTTTCGCCCCGTCCATTGGGGACTTGTGGAGAGTAGCTGTAGCTATAATGTCACCAGCAGCAGCGGGTTCAGCTCATGAAAGAAACATTAGCGAGCGAGATGAGGAGACAGGAAGGCAATACACAACAAGTCAACACAATTATTGATTTTATTCAAATGAAAGCTTGCCGTGTTGCTGCTTCAGAATCTCTTGTCGGTGTAGTCTTTTTAAAAGTATGTATTTCCACTTTGTTTGTAGACTAAAACAAGCGTTCACTTTGCACTCTGTCAGCTGTTGTTACTGTAGGCGTGATATCAGTATCTATGTGTAAATCCCCCTTAATAGACTTCTTTTTCATAAAATCAAATGAGATTGCTTGAACAGTGAAATGCTTTTAATTTGTGGTGTTATGGCAATACAAACGTTAAGGTTCAGATGTAAACTTGGCATTTGCTGGATTCGCTCTGCCCTTCAGGCTGCCTTCTGTTTGTAAAATATTTGATGTACTAAGTGCTACAGAGCCATATTAGAGTGTTTTAAACGTTTATAATATGCAATCATCAAAAGGGCAAATCTCCAAGAGTCAAATGTGGGAGGGGCTGGCACTATGCGGCTCATTGTGTGTCCCTTCTAACAGTTTTGGTGTAATTATTGAAATTGATGTTTGCTGCAGAGCTGTAAATCTGTGAGATCTTGTGTTAATAAAGCGACAGAGGCAGCCGGAGTTGTTAAAATGGGAAATAAAAAGCAATCAAGCCTCCGACATCGTGTCCTCAGCCCGAAATGAACCAGTGGAAATCCTAATTAAAGAGGATGAGCAGCACGCTGACTGCGTATGTGTGTCAGAGCTGAGTATAGCCTGGTTTCTATCAAATTCTATACACTGCAGTTTAGTTCATTTCTGTTCATTTCAACTGATGTTAATGATCTTGACTTGCGTTATGTGAGCATGACATATAGCCATTTAGAGATTGCATAAGGGAACACTTCATAAATAATAAGTGGTTTTAAAGACAGCATGTTGATCTTAGAGGCGCAGTTTGCCAAGAAAAGATATTTTTGCTAGTGTTTTGTTGGCTGGCATGCTAATCTGTGGGAAAAATAACTAGATCATTGATTTTCATGGCATTTTAATAAACATTCTTTAGTTTTAGGTGTGATGAAATTGCTTTAAGAAAACTGGCACAACCAAATTTGACACTGTGCATTTACCCTGAGTACTATACTACTACTACTGCTACTACTATAAAGATATTAAATGCCTCTTAAACGTGTCCCTCTGTATCTATGGTGTAGTAGTGAGTATATTCTATCTGGCGGCTCTATCTCTCTATCCTTCCTCTTTAGTGAAGCCGGAGCAGTTTCTTTGTTGCCTGGAGGAGTGTGTGTGTGGAGTCGTGCACAGAAAATCGGTGTGCCGTGATGGCCCCTGATGGTTATTGCTGCTTATGTAAAGTGCTGGAGGAGACACTGTGGGGGAGGACGCATTGATCTCATCCTATTGACTTCACAGATCTCTTCGGGCTGACTAAAGTTACCTTTGTCTGTCGCCTTCAAGTGTGGCTTTTTCAAATTAGTCAAATGATTCTTGTCGTTGTGTACATTTGAAGAATTGAAGGTGGAATCTTGCTTTTCTGACATGATGTTTGTTCTTGTGTACTGTGCACTGCAAAGGCTTTGAACCTGACATGCAGTAATCTTTAGGTTATATTAAAAAGCTGTGCTGTGTTTACTGAGCGCCTCTGTGTAAAGAAGCCACTGGAAAATAAAGGGAATGCAGTGAGATGAGGCATACAGAGTAATAGTGCTGCTTTCTACATGAAGTCATTTATATCAAGGCTTTTAGACCAAATGCGTTCTTTATGCAGACTGACAGAAGGGAGAGGTTGAAAGAAAACCTGCAGTCTATTGACATTGTGAGTCAGAAGGAATTTATACAAAATCACTGAATTGATGTTTTGTCAGCACAAAATTGGAGACCAAATGTTGTGTTTAAATTGTACCTTTCAATATGGTGGAAGTAGACATTTACTGCTTGCCTTTCTCTTCTAAAGGGTGCCCACAGAGGACAAACTTCTGCTTATGACTGTTTTATAGCTTTTTGCATTAAATCCTTTCGACACACAAAAATCTTTGATATTATGCCTGTTTTGCCCTATAGTTATGTTCTGGGGCTTTCATTTTTTATTATGTGTAGAGCTGCAGCTAACAACAATAGTATAATTTGATTATGAAAAATGTTTCAATTGGTCGACTATTCAAATATTTAATTCTATTGTACATTTAGATTTTTATGCACATATTTAAATAGTGTGACTGTGACTAAAGGCTTCTAGATAGAGAATATTTCTGAAGAAAGTGTATTATTGGCAAAAATCTGAAATATTTATTGCAATTTGACATGTGTTTTAGGTTGCGTTATCCACATAACAATTCTCAAATCATTGCAGACCTGTGTATGTGCATTTTTGTTGCTGTTCAGCCACAAGGGGTCAGTAAAGCAATCTTAATTTTACTCTATTTTACACTAAGCATGAGGACATTTTAAAGTTTCAGTTCAGCTTGAATGAGTCTATATGTGTTAGTGTGTAAGCTGTGTTGTCCCATCGCCATGAACTAATCTCAGTGTCTATCCTGTTTGACATCTCAGCTTCCCAGTCCTGTTTGTAGCGTCAACATTGTTTTACCCTTGAACTCACTGAACTGTTACTCATGCCATGTTAATGTTTTATGACATGTGAACCCCAGGGACATCCAGCAGAGGGGGTTGTTCCCGTGGACTACTTTTCCACCTTCACCATGGCCCATTTGATTCCACCATATAGCCCATGTTTATTGCTGTGGAGGTAGGCGACCATGATTGATTGTTTGAAACCTTAGCTCCACTGCCATCTGCCTTTCACTGTTACCTGTCCTATGTGCTTGGCTTTGTTTGTGAATAGCTCTGGCTCTCCTCCTTGGCCCCCTTCCCTTTGCCTTTGTTGTACCACGCGGCCCAAAAGCCCTCGGGGGGATGAGCCGACAAATACAAGACAGCAAGAGGTTAGTTTCACCCCCTCGGTTTCCTCTAGCTTTCCCTCTCCCTGGCGAGCACTCAGAGCCAGACAAGTTTGCAGCCACTCAAAAGCAGCAAATCGACTCACTGTAGGCTTCACTGTCACTTATGGCTGAACAGGGGCATAGCAGCGCTCTAGGAGTCCAAATCCACCCTCCCCTCCTTCTCTTCTCCTCCTCCGCCTTCTCCAATTGAACTGAAAACCCTATTTGGCACGGCACCGCAGCGGCTCCAGATTAGCCCACTGAAATCTGCTCTTCATTTAAACATTAGTGGTGCGGCGCTCATAAAGTCTGATTAAGTGCTTGTCACGTTTTGAATCATTCCAGCTGGATGGATCCGGTCCTCCATCTTGGTTTGCTGTGGTTAATTTTGAAACAATGGCATGTGACAGTATTTCTTGTCAAGGTTTTACGGTGTTTGAATGAATGTGATTGAGAGGAAAACAGCCACATCAGAGTATTTCTATTTCTTTTCATTCACAGCACAAAACAAACCATCTTCCGGGCACCAAGCCAGAACTGACTGCAAACACAATGTAGTCAGCATCAGCAGAGCAAGGTGGTGTCTGGCTGTGCACTGTCCTTGCACTGTTGGAGTGATTTATCTAGAAATTGAGGTTGTTGGATAGACGCATAGATTTGCTGTGTCCTTGATAGTGCTTAAACCCCTTTCTTTAGTTACTATAGTAAGGATCTTCAAATCACTTACTGTTGCTGAATTTAGTAGTTCTTGTAATAGATTTAAATTTTAATTTGAAATGCAGTTGTGGGTTACTTTGATTTGTGAAGGCTGCTCTTTGTCCAAGTTGACATTTAGACAATTATTGAATCAAGGCGGTGCAGGCAGGAAATAGAACAAGGAAGAGAAAAGGCAGACATGAAAAAAAAACATACTAGCAGTGTCTGACAGCTTAATATAAAACAAAGAATAATTGATAGAAAGGTGTGCTATAATAATAGTATATGTTATGCCTAAATTTGGGTTGAGGCTGCACAATATATTGCAAATATTGTAGCATTAGTCATTTAAATTGTATTATGAGACCTCAACACCTAAGCTTTAAATGGTTTTGTTAACCCTGTAAGATTTTCCCATCATTAATCAGTTGTTGTTGTTTTTTTTTTTAACAGATTTTCTATATGTTTTAACAGAATTGTATAGAAAGATTCTATACATTTTAGATATTTTAATGTTTTGAGCCCAGACACATAGATTAATTTTTTATAACAGAAATGTTGTTTTATACATCATTCAACTTTCGACTTTATTATTGTCATCATCATTTTTCTGTTTAATACAAATATTATGACCGTCTACTATTCAGTTGCTAGTTTTATGCTTTTGCTCAAGTGTCTTCAAAGCATTTGACAACAGTAGTTTAAACCTGCCTCTTTTCTGTGACCGCTTTGTCACAGAGGGATCCACAGCTCCTCGTCACAGCCGCAGAAATCTCCCTCAGCCCCCTGCCTCTCTTTGTATTTAGCACTGCTCTCCTCTGGTAATCAGCTGCAGCCTTGTGAGGATCTGTCAGACAAAGCACACTTCTTCTATCACCTCTCCTTTCTCTCTCATTCTTCCCTGGAGTTTAGTGTCTCGTGCAGCTGCTGCTGTTGTGATGCTGACAAGAACAGGCTCAAACTAAAAAGAAGCTTCATTTTTGCCCCTCGCTCTATTAGTACACCACATAACCTTGAATGTGTTGCAGACAGAAGATGACCACAATAAAAGTCTAAAAAGGCTTTATCGATGGATGATAGAAGTTGTGTGTGTATTTTTCACTTTTGATTTGTGTTTTGTTTGCACAATGCTTAGCTCAGGGGGACCCTTGGGGCGCCACGTACGATGGCTGTGTTTTAATTGTTTGTGACACATGAAATGAGACAATAATCTGCCCAGGGGATCACTATCTGGTCAGCCTCCATAGAGATGCATTAGGTCTTCATCACCAGCCAGTCTATGTGCCCTGGAAACCTCTCCACTGCTGCCTCTAATGTCTGTGTGTGTCTTTGCTCCTCGGTGAATCTCTGCAGCACCACCTGATTTGACTTGGTAATGGAGCATTGATGAGTCTTGGGGGAAATCGGAACAGGAGCAGAAAACCAGGCTGCGCTGTGAGCCAGCAGCAGCCTGTGCGGCTCAATAGGAGTTGACAAAAGGAGAAGGAAGAGGCAGAGGCACAAATGAAGGTGTGGAGATAGAGCTGTCATGTGTTGATGCCTCTGGCCGCACAGCATTTCTCCAGAGGCTGCACTAAACTGAGAGGAGATGGTTTCACTGCATTCCACTAAATGTGTGTTTTTACTCTCAGTAGGACGTTTGCTCCACCGGACAGAAGATTATTTAAATGGTTAGCCCATTGCTCCCAGAATATTGAGTTTAGAGTAGAGGACGGTAGTCAAGGCTCTAGCAGAAGTAGGCAGATAAAAGCGGGATCACTTATGTACTGGCTGTTATATGAAGCACATTTGTGCTGCTGTTGATGTAGCCCATAATTCATCCAGCCTCATTTTATCACTCAGCTCACGCCTACACTGTAGCTGCTCACAAACACAAATTCCCCTTGACAGTGAGGGTAGGCCCCTCTCTAATATAAAACAAGGATTCAGAGATGAAATTCTCATCATCGTCGCCTCGCCACGGCCGTGCAACATGAGGAGTGCTCAGAACAAAAAGCAGGACTGGCTGTGCCCTGCTCCCTCACAGGGGGATCTTGTCTGCTGTATCACTCTGCTAGTGCTGCAATTAATATTAATGTGCTTTAAAGCACGCTTCAGCAGCCCCTCTCCTCTCTGCTGTGTGTGTGTGTGTATGTGTGTGTATGTATGTATGTGTGTGTGTGTGTCTGTAACAGGAGGAAGAGGGCAATAACGCCGGCGGGGATAAGAATCTAGGCAGGATATGACAGTCCTCATGTCAGCTGTCTCTGAGCTGGAGGGGCGTGTGGATAAAGACGAGGACTGAGGAGGGTCCTAGCAGTAGAGACACAGGTATTGGAGCCCATTGGAGCAATGCAGACAGTTTAATTTAGTCATGTGTTGTAATAATGCTCGACCTTTTCTCTCAAGTCCACTCCCTGACCTTTAACACCATACTGCTCTGCAAATCAGCATCGACATGCACACAAATGCACACAAATGCACACAAATGCACACAAATGCACACACATATCCATATCAGGTTTCCATGCTTTTACAGACTTGGATTCATTTCCCGAAGACTGATCCCACCTTATCCATTATTACTTCATGCCTCATCTTAACCTAAACCTTAACTTTACCCTAAATTAATGCATATTTTAAGTTGTTGCTATGCCATGTTGTTGCTTTAATACACACCTCATGGACATCCTTTTTGGTCCCCACAAAGCAAACGGTCCACATGATGTGATTTTACAAATTTCATTTTCCACTCCCCACAATGTGCTCATAAACGCACGCAAACGCACATACACACGCGCACACACACGCGCACACCCACACACAAATACGCATATATATATATATATATATATATATATATATATATATATACACACACATACATACTGCAGTGCAAGCACAAAGACACACTACAGTGAGAGAGGAGTGAGCTCCTTTACAGGCAGCGTCATGCTCTGCCAACTCCACCAGTGGATTGTTCCAAATTAGTATGCATTAAGTGGTTAGTGCAAAGCATTTAATTATGCGAGATGGCACTAAACTGTCTATGTTATGATTAGCCCAACACGTTACAACCCTAATCTCCTATTTTTTCCACACGGGGGGCTGCATGTGTGGACTATGGCCGTGACTTTAGTTAGTGTATTGTATTCCTTTTTAAACATCTGTGTTTTCTCTGTATCTAACAGTGTTTTGATCCATTCTGTCTTCTCGCGCCATGGTCTCTGATACATTGTCGACCCGATATTGAATCAAGTCTGTCTGCCTTTCATGTATGTCTGAGCACATCCTGGCCTCTGTGGGTCTGTCTTCACTCAGTGGGTTGTTCATGGGAGGCATGGCTTTTTAATCTTGGGCAGCGACAATGGCAGAGCAGCAGAGCCAAACCAGGAGGCCACCCCTGTAGCCCTGTCTCTTCAGTCAGTCCCAGCATCCCCCAGAGAAGCGCATTATACAGCAGAGATATCAAACCATGAATCATTTACACCAGTTCAGCTCCCACCCCCACCCCCTTTCTCTGCCCAGTCAGCTGCATGCCTGCCACTGTCCATATCTTTAATGAATGATTATTGCATTTCATAAACATGGCCCGTAGTAATTACAGCCGTATTGATCCGATCCGTGCTGGCTCCAAGGTTGGGAAAAATCGTTTCTTTTGGCTTTCTTCTCTTCACACATTTGATTTGTCACTATATGCTGGGCAGAATAAATCCTATCAGCCACTGAAAGCTGTGATTTATTTAGCTCGACTACAATTTTTATTTCACAGTTCTGACGTTTGGTTATGGAAGGGCGTTGTTTATTTTTTTATTTGGTTGGTGTTTGTTTTGGCTCATTATCATTGTGGGGGCTTGTGTTTTGTGTTAAAAGTGCAGGGACTCGGGGGTTAATGCGCTGGAAAAAAGTGATTTAGGTCAGTAGTCATGCCGGCATCTGTCAGTGTGACAAGTGAGTACTTTGGGAGGCTGTGCAGTTGAATAAAGGATGCTAAGACAGGCTTTCAAACAGGGCTGGGAATCAGAAGGTACTTAACCATTCATCATGGTACACAAACAATAATAATGCTGAAATATTGCTTATGATAACCTAAAATATGTCAATATTTTTAAAGAAACACATTTTTAAGATGCTTTACTTATGAAACAATGACAATATAGTGAGTATTTTAAGTTGCATTACATAAACGTAATTTGATATATATTTATACAGTATATACTAGTATTATCTATAAATAGGGCTGAATGATTTGAGAAATTATTGCGATTTTTCTGACAAGCATTGCAATCAGATTGGTGATTTGTGGTTTATGTTTTAATTATAGGTTTCTGTTCAAGGTTCACATTTTAAGTGTCCAGAAGAATTGACAAAAAAAAATGATAGATGAACTGACAAACTAATACATAAATCACATTTCAGAACATGTTTGGACAGATCTAACTTGCAGGGGTAGCCATTTTTATGCAGAATAAGGATATTTGGTTTTCTGTGGGGAAATGATGCACTTCAAAAAAATGTGATTTGGTAATTCATCCATTCAAATTGCAGTTACAATTTGATAACAATTAATTATGCAGCCATATCTTTAAAGTGTAAAAAAATAAGTACATATCAATAGCAATAGCAATGTTGTTACATGTGGAAATCTGGTAGCTCTCACCTCTTCTACCAAAACCTCAAATTCCCTGATTATTCTCTCTAGATTTTCCCTTTCCTTTTGAGTTTCAAAAGCTCACTGCAGATTCTGTGTAAATATCACCAGCACTGATGAGGAGGAAGTGCCAGGCGCTCTGCAGGGGCATTCACAGAGCCATTTTGTGTTACTTATTAATGTATCTTCTGCACTACCTCCCTTCGAGCTGTATAGATTACCTCCTGCCTCACAGCAAACATAGAAAATAAATGCGTTTGTGCCTATGTCAGTTTAATCATTACAGCCCCCTCTCAATTTCCACTATAAATGTCTGTAATCCTTCAAATTAGCTCATGCACCACGCAGAGACGAGGCATTGATTTCAGAATGTTCAAGCGTGTAGTTAATTTTTGTAGAGCCACGTTACAGTTTCCTTGTAGCTGCAAGGATAATTCTTCTGTGGTATATGGTTTTCACTCAAAATTTTACAAAGCTCTCAAGAAAAGGTAGTAATAATGGGCGATGAAAGAAATGGTTCTACATTGTGAAATATTACCATTTTGTCTCAATACACCTCGATATCTTAAACAATGTAGACATGGACTGCATTCTCCAGACAAGATAGAAATGCCAGTTGCATGGGCAGACATAATAGAGCAAATTGTAGCTTATGATGATCGTTTGGGGGAAAGGTGTGATTTTCAAGGGCTAGTAACAGTATGTTGTATATTTTTGTTTACTGCCATACATTTATGATAGAGAAGATAAACCTTACTGTTTTTGTCATGTATAAAAGAAATGGCCCAATACATGTTAAAATACATGGGATTTAGTAAACAGCCAAAGTGGTGCATGCCTTGTGTGTTTTATCTTTTGTCTCAGATTAAGTATTACTAACTCTGGCTAAGGAGGACTGCAGATGACACAAGTAAAGTGGCCTTTGCAGTAGTGAACAAAGATGTCTCATATTGCATGTGTTTCCAGTAGCAGAGAGCCTCTGAGTATGTGGCTCTCTCTCTCTCTCTCTCTCTCTCTTTCTCTCTCGCACACACATGCACACACATGGGCGCACACATGCACACACACACACACGCACACACGGCTGTTTTGAAGTAGCCTGTGCTGACAGTTTGCCTCTCGTCCAAACCCTGCGGCGCGGCCCTTTGTTCCACCACCACATGGCTCACTACAGGGCTTAGTCTAATCAGTGCTAAATATTCAGCCGGAGCACAATCACTGTGGACCAATTGCATTCCTCTTGACCTCCCAGATGGAGGTAAACTGCACAGCCTCTCCATAGCACCGCCTCACTGACTGCAGCAGTAACAGTGATAAAGAAGAGCAGGGCTCACATGAAATTGGCTGATTGATGCGGACACACATGTCTCATAATTGGATTATAAGGGAGGACGTTAACAGTGTTACAGGGCCACAGTGCTGTAGTCTAAACACTCACAAGGTATTTAATAGTGTGTCCTGCAGTTGTGCATCCCCGTGGTATTCTCTGGGGTCTTGGCACCGAAGCACAGGCCTCTTGTTCAGTGCTGATGCCGTGTCAGGCCCAGGGAAACTCATGTGAGTCACTCTGACTGGAGCCCTTATGCCACTGACAGCTGTGTGCTGCAAACAAAACACTGCCTATTTCCACCGCTCACACACAGCACTGTCAGAGATATTAAGCTCCACTGTAATGCCACGAAATCCATAACAATGTAGTCTATAGCATTCTTCAGAGCATTCATGTTATTTTTAAAATGTGGGGAAAGTCACCTTACAGAGAAGCAATATAAATGGTAAATGGTCACATTTTTATATAGTGCTTTTCCACATTCAAGGCACTCAAAGCGTTTTACAACAAGGAACTACTCACCCTTTCATACACACACATTCATACAGGGTAGGTTAAGTGTCTTGAGGTAGGTTAAGTGTCTTGCCCAAGGACACAATGACTGCATTCATCTGTGGGAGCTGAAATCACACCAGTCAACCTGTGGGTCACTGGATTCAAACCGCCAACCTTCGGATCAGTGGACAAACGCTTTACCAACTGAGCTACTGTTGCCCTACACACTCATAAAATTTACGGAATGGAAAATGAAACACAATTGATTAACAATGTTTAATCAGTGTCACATAGTATACAATCTTTTACATTGTGAATTCTTGGACACAGTTAGTCCTTTTATTGCTGAACTGAATCATCCATTACAGGCTAAAAGTGATTACAGTCCTCAGTGATGTCTCATTATTACGGTTATTGAGTTACTCAAAGCCATTTGACCTCCCATGATACTGAGTTGGAGTAATATACTGTCTTCAGTTTGACTTTCTATTTTACATTGCTGCTATGAAATTATACTGCAGATAAAGATGGCTGGTACAAACATTTCCATTTACACAACCAATAGTTATTGGTCTTATCATGGCTTTTATCTTTCGTGATGCATAATGTTGTTTGATACAAAGAGGTGGTCAGTCATGACGCGGAGCCACCTCTGTCATGGTTTCTCTTGTTTATTGCTGTGTAGCCTAATGGTTAGTGTTAAGAGAGAGATGTAATTAATTGGTCCTGACAGCTCCGAGGGGCTGCAGAGGAGTCTGGGAGCAGGTGCTGACTGGGCTGCCCTCCTTTCTCCTCCGCTACCCCCTAATCTGAAAGTGCATATCTCCACTCCCTCCTCTCTCTCCCCTCTCCTCGCCCCCTCTCTCTTCTCCCTTCTCTCTCCTCTTTCCTCCTCCCACTCTCCCCTCTCCTCTCCTCTCCTCTCTCTCTCCTCTCCTCTCCTCTCTCTCCCCTCTCCTCTTCACTCTCCCTCCTCTCTCACCTCTCACCTCTCCACTCTCCACTCTCTTCTCTCTGACTGATCGCTTCAGACGGCTCATGGTGAGTGCCACAGAGCAGGATGGACGACTGCTGCATGAAAGGTGTATTACCAGCATCTGCCTGAGGGAGCACTATAAACCCTGTCCATTTCACTCAAATGCTTTTGTATTGGGCTTTATTCATGGGTTTCAGGTGCTTCTTGAAATGTTTGCCCATGCAAAAAAATTTAGCATTTGTAATGAATCGAAAACTGCTGTTAGATTTTCACCAGTCAGTATGAAACCATTATTTCCTGTGGTCAGAATTTCAAAGTACATTTTTAATTGCTATACCTTTTCTATTATGACTTATATTGGTTCTTGTTATCATCAATACACAAATTATAAAGCAACAAACAGTTTTCTCTCACCAAATGAAAACTAGATGGTTTAAATTTGCAACACCCTGATTTTCTTATCCATAACTACTTCTATTTGGACTTTCTATGTCATAAAATAATGCAGCTATCACTCAGGCATTTTCTCTTTGCTGCAGTCATCCTGTTTCTGACAATTGATTTCAATACTTGACTTTTTCCGACCGTTTCATTTTTAACAGGAGCTAAAGCTGTCATGCCAGATAAAAGACAGTCCTGGCCCCTGAATTACAGTGCAAGAGCAGCGTCTGTATTTACCGCATCGTCCTCTCCGCTGGTGTCAAGAGGAGAGGGAGGAGAAAATGGTGGACACAGCGGTGCATTCATGTGTCTGTTCATTGACATGTTTCATCAAAGACTGAGCTGGACACTTGCTGTACTGTGTGTGAAGCCATCAGTCAGGCCACTCCGATACACTACATCCAACCAACACTGTAATAGTCACACACCGAAAGCTGACAAAAGATTCAAAAGGTTCTATTGCTGCTGTTGACATATTTTTGATATAAGACTCATTTTTTATCACTTAGCTTTGGCAGATGGGAGTAAAAGAGTGCGTGATTGTGGCAGGGGACTACAGTTTATTGCTAAGCCGCTGTTTTTGCAGTTGAACAATCACAAAGAAATGCTTGTCTTGCACTGCTCCTTTTTATGTGATAGGCTTCTGACAATGTGTGCTAAACTTAATCTATTGATTTATTGCAGTACGTTCACAAATCACACTTGTTTTTCTATTCCTCTTTATGGTTATTGTTCCTCAAATGTTTTTGTATTATTTGATAGTTGCCCCTTTTGTGTTCCGATGTCTTCTTCTATTTGCCCCAAACTCAGATTGTGGAAGAATGGATGGTTAATTTGGGGAGTCAGTTGTGAGGTGATTTTGACATTTGTCAATAAATCAGAGGATGGCTGGTTTGATCCCCACCAGTGAATTGCTGAAAAGACTCAGTTTATTGACATTGTGTCTTTTGGTTATTGCTTGAATTGTTCAACTTGTTTAAAATCCTGTTTTATCTTCTTTAACATGACTAACAAGATTGTTGTGTTTGTTATGTGCGATCCATCTAATCACCAGTAAATTCTTAAATTGCATAAGGAAAATACTGTATTATTTTAATTGGATTTTTTGTCTGGAAATACAACAGCTATTTGTTCTAGGTGAAGTTATTGTCTCATTATAGTTTGGCACCATTTTGTTTTATTTTATTGTAGCTTCTGAAATTGACAACTTGCATCTAATTATTGCTACAGTCGATATAATTATTTAGAAAGATAAACCAGCGCACCTCTGACTCACTGATGTTGATAATATTACCTCCTCAGTACTTTGACTAAATCAGATAATTGCTTGTTATTTTGATGTGAACTGCAGTGTTTTTCTCCCTCTCAGACTTACCTTGAAAACACAGATTAATTTCCCTGGCTGCGGAGTCGGGTCACTCTCATTTTTCAACAGCATCATTTCAGTGGGCTTTAATTAACACAACAAGGATCGGGTGTCCTCCGGTGTCATCCTCACACACAGTTAGCCCAAACTCATTAGCCTGGTCGCTGCTACAAAATACCGTTTTGGACCGCATTTATAGTTGGTATATTTACTTATTGGTAGTTTTCAGATTGATGATGTCATAATCTCAGCAAGAGGCATTTTTCCCTGTTGATAACATTGTATTTGCCGTTGAAATATTCAAAAGGTAAATTTGTTGACCTGATTATTTCTATAGTGGACTAGACCCAAGAAGTTGCTATATTAGAACAAGAATCTGCATTTTTACAGTATTCTTTCTAACTGCTTTTTATCTGTATTCAATATTATTGTCCTATAGAATGTAATGATGTGATCTGAAACCCAGCTATATGGCCTTCAAATCATGTTTTATCTGGTGCCTTAGATCTGTGGAAATAAAAAGCAATGATAAGTCCTGGATTAAACTAAGGTTACATTTCAATGTTTTTCAGCACATTACATCAGTCCATGTAACAAAGAGACATGTTGGATGTCCTGTTCTTTGGGCTGTCTCTACATTCAGGAAAATTGCAAATGCCTTTGTGTAGTCATTCTTCTGTGATCAAATATACCACTGTTTTTGAGGAAAACAATGCACCATTTAACAACAACTAAAGACTGACTTCAGACATGTATCAAATGATTGCTTATGATTTTGACAACTTAAGACTTTATTGCTCCAAAATATGAAATCTTCAAACCACAATAATGCCACAAGATCGACTGAGTGATGGACCATGTTGATTAAAAAGCCCCAAGCTTATCTGCACACATTTTCATCACGATTAGTTTAAAATTTAATTAATTTCACAGCTCTAACCCTTACTGTACTTGTCCATTTGATACATGTGTTACTTTGTCTTATAGCAGTTTTTCCGGTGCCTGCAGCTGCCCGTTGTCCTCTACCCGCGTCTGTAGTGACAGCAAGACTAATGTATTCAAGTCACTACCATGGTGAGCGCCATTACTTTACCTTTGTTTAATTGAGGGGAAACTCCCTTGACACCCGCTTAGCCCTGCACTATGTTAGCAGAACGTCCCTGGCCAACACTAGGAGCCGAGGTCACGGAACCCTGACAGAGCTCCCCACGACCACCCAGCATAGCCAAGAGGTACAAGATTTTATTATGATGAGATGATGATGAGAAGACAGCCCATCCTCCATTATAACTATCCACAGTGGTTAAGGTAGCTTGGACTCGGTGCCCCCTTGGTGTATTTAGATGGAGGTTCTAAATATTTGAAAAGGTGCTGGGGGGTGAAAAATCAGAGCAGAGGGTTTTGACATGGATTGTATGGTGGGTTAGGGAGCGCACCCAAGGGCAGACAGGGCAGCCTTGTAATTGGCCGACACCAGAGGAAAGAGCATTGCCTCGTGAGCTGTAAGGTAATGTGTGAATAAGCCTTAAAATATCCCTCCTGCAGCCTCACCAGTTTGGCTCATGGTGTTGATAGCTGCCATAGCCTTGCACTGTATCCAGTGTTGATCCCAACTATAACAGACACTACATTATTTCCTTGTCCCCGCTCCCCTCCCCTTTTCGCTCCCTCTCTCTGGAGCTTGTCCCACGCGAGGATTGGCACGACAAGCCGCCAGAGCTCCTGCCTGGTGTTTTAATTGTCCCGTGCCCCAGAGGCTGCTGGGAGCAAGGTGGGTGGGGTTGAGCAGTGTCTCTAGTGGGGGGGAGGTGGCGGTGTCAGATACAGGTGTGGTGATGAGGATGGAGAGGGGCTGACAGGGAACAGTGGGGGGCTGAGTGGGAAGTGTCGCAGCAGAAATAGAAAGGTGCAAAGAAGAGATTTGAAAATATATTAAAAGACTTAAAAGACAAGTTTTATTAATCCTGTTTTTACTTTATTTGTAGGTTGGGGATGTACAAAATTTGTGAAAGGTGAAACCACTGAAGCTAGGCAAACAATTGGAAACTAACTGTAGCTCACACATAACAATATATTATAATAAAAAGTAAAAATATAAATGGTAATAATAAATTCAAAATAACCCTTGCTATGTTTGATACTAATATGAACTATTATGAAGAGAATGTTGGTGTGTTAATTTTATTTCAACAATAGTCTTTTCATTGTAGTTGTCAACTGGTTTAAAGTAGCTCTCTTGGGGTCAAAATGAGACCCCTGTGGGTTGTCTGCATGTAATTATAAAGCAGGTTTATGAACTGTGAACCAGAAAGTAATGCTTGTGCACTGTTAGCATGCTAGTTTTTGTTAGCAGTGGTGTAATGGAAAAACACTGGCCTCTGAATGTTGTGAAATGCTATAAACGCATTGCGGTGAATAATTAGGATGCTAGTAACTATATGTGGAACGTGCGGAGTTTGGACCACTGCAAACTGTCTAAAATTAACTAGTGCTGTGGTTAACGCTTTTAAAATACATTTTTGAAAAGCTCAGTCAGTCTGACAAATGTATATTAAAATAAAACGGACACTGTAATCAATAAAAAAAACAGCTACCAGCGGTGCTAAAACTTCAGACTGCTGTGACTACTCAGGAGCTCGGGCAGGTAATTTTTCACTCATAAATGTCCAGAGTTCATTAGCTGTGTGTCTAGTCAGCATTTTCAGACCTCTCTGGGTTTGTAAATGTAGATTTATAATGCCAGACAGGAAGTGGCATGTTTTGTAGGTGGCATTTTAACTCCATTGCTGAATTGAAACACAGTAATCATTTGAATAAAGATTTAAAAGAAGCATATGTTTTTTTTAATGGTTGTGTTGTGAATGTGATGTCGATACTGGTTACTTAGGTTGTTTCTCTTATGAGGCGTATAGCTTCCTGCTTTTAACGATATTCCCTTTCTTTGTGTGCTGCGCTATAGCCTTTACAACAAAATTGTTTTGTCCTATTCATCTCGTAGCCGCACAAAAGCCTGCTGGAATAGAAACTCCATTTTATCAGCCAACAAAAAAACACTTGTGATTCAAATTTCTATTTAGCTGCCTCGAAAACTCAGACAGCATTAACAACTGATGTGATTAGGTCTAGTCACTCTATGGCTGTTGTTGAGTTAAAAGTAATTGAAAAATTCTGTTTACATGGCAGTTTGTTTTGCAGGCAGTTGTCTCCGTTAGGTACATCATCAAACAGAGCCACAGATGAGCCAAATTGTGTCTGCTGATTGTCGAGCTGATGTTTTTCTACAAACACAAGTTAAAAAGAACACTCTGTACAATGTAAAGTAAACAAATCATAGCATGTTATAATATTCATGGTGTAATGTGATGGCCAAGATGAAAGTGGAAAAAACATATGAATACATATCTTTTTACTTATTAACTTATTCAAAATGGCAGCTACTTTTTTAATTATGATATTTTTTGTCACTTAATGTTGCCATTTACCAGTATTTTGATTATGGCACAACAGATGAAATGCCATTGCAGACAATCACGCATACACATTTACATACCAGATTAATTGAAACACTAGCAAATCGTAAACAGGATTGTAGCAGTTACACAGTCAGGAACATATTTTTTATGTGTTGCTGAACCTTCATAGAATACCTTTGTATAGATCAAACCAGCTTTGTTAACCTTGCCAATCGGATGAATGAGTAGCAGGTATTGCTCTCACTTGTTGTTGGCTGTTAGACGTCGTCCAGCTGAGGTCAGAGGTACAACAAACAGCACATATCCCCTCACTGCTGTTATCCACCAGTGTTCTCCCAGTTCAGCCCCCCTTCCTTGCTCCCTCTCTCTCTCCTTCTCTCTCACACCATCCCTCGCTCTGCCACATGCTTTCCAAATACCTCACACAAAGATGGAGAGGGGCCATTATACCTCTGGCTCAGTACTGCTCCCCACAGACACACTCACTTACACCTGCGCAAACATGCACCAGCATACCTGCGAGCATTTGTGTTTGTCACTGACTTGGAGACGCAGGCACAAATAGAAAGGCATAAATCTGATGGCATAAGTGGTGATCATGAACTGATGAAAATGGAAAATCCAATTAAAATGTATTATAAATGGACAATTTTAGGTAGTAATTAGATCTAATGTCTGTGTTAGCCATGGTTTTATGTAACTAAATATTATTTAACTGCAAATTACAAAAATAATTGAACTCCTGCTCATATTTTTTTTATATTCTCTGTGTTAAGTGGTAAGTGTAACCTGTGTAATTGGCCATAGTAACTGAAAAATAATGAATTCCAACTAGCCAGTATTGTCCATTTTTACCACATTAACTGCACAGCTGATAAGGTAACTAAGCATATACCAGCACAAATTTTAGTGTGAAACAGTTAACTATCTCCACATTAATTATTATCGTAACTCTTGTTTTTGCTTTCACACCTAAATGAAAAGCAGAAAGCAGAATTTTAATCGCCCAAAGCTGGATCCCAGAATCTACAGACTTGGCAGTGGTGTCATCCAACCCTATTTGTCTGAATGAGCAGCAGATCTGTGTACATTTGTCTCTACACATGCATCTCCAGCCTCGACCTCCCACACGCCAAAGCAGATTGGACTGTCACCGGGAAAGGCTTACAGCGGCATCACAGGCTGCGCGGTTCGACACAGGGTCAGAGTTGAGTGCAAATTACAGCTGGTGTGCCGAGTGGATCTCAATGCACTTTCTGTTTACACACACACACACCTGCAGTCTCCTCCAGGCTCCCAGAAACAGACAGGAACATCGGGCAAAAGCACACACAGCCATTTTGTAACACCCCTAGAAATCTTCCCCCTCCTCCCTCCTGCTCTCTGTATGAGGAATAGATGAGGTGGTGGCATTAAGTGAATTTGCTGTTATTTCCCCAGGCTCTTAGCTGAAGATGTCAAACCTCAACCGTTGAGGCAGCCAAGGATGACTAGCGAGCAAACAGAGTGCTGCGCAGCCCGCCATGCACAAGATCAGCTTTACACTTGTGTGCAATTTATCAAATGGCCCGGGCGTGTGACGAATGGACTTGGGGCTCAGAGCAGAAAACACATTAGATGTCTCTTATTCCCTTGTAACAACTCACTATTTAATTACAGTAAATGGTAAGCATCATATATTCTATAGCAGATTTTACAGGACTAATTGCACCACTGCAGTTTTGTGGACTACACTTCAGTGGCCACACCAGCAAATTCAGCTTATTAAACGCAATGCAAAATCCCATTACCACCACCGGCTACTAAATTCTCTGCCTTGTGTGAGCTGTCACAGTGCAAATTAAAGGTACACCACCTGAAAATCTCTTAAGGGTTCCTCCCAACAACAGACTGACTTAACTGTAGATGAACAACAGTAAAAAAACAATTAAGTTGCTGCTAAAATGCATAATGTTCTTTTTGTGCTGTTTAACATAAGACAGCCCTCATTTAGCGATGGTCTCAAAAGACTATATATTACAATGCTTGCTTTCAACTGCCTAAAAATAAAATGAGATGAAACTACATGTGCAAATGTGTCATTGAACTGGGGAAGTACAACACAACACTGCTAATCAGAGTAAGAATTTATAGGTAAAAAAACCCAAACCTTCTAAGAGGTGTAGCTGTAAACTATTAATTTTTGCAGTTCGTTGATGCTGCCCTACTAGCCCTTACACAGCACAAAAATAAAACTATTTCCAGGGTTAAATCAGAGCAATCAGTTCATTAAAATATTGAATCCTATTTCCTGCTGCAGCCTACTATATTCAGTTAGCCTTGAATGTGCTATGAGCTTAATGTTCCCCACATCTCAGCACACGTCTTTACAGTACAAGAGTCTGCTCCTCTCCCGCTGATCCGTCACAGTTCCTATTGTATTACACACTTCACCCTCCCCCTCCTCCTCCTCCCCTTCTTTCTCTTCTCTCTCTCCATCTCTCCCTCCGCTGCTGCTGCTGCCTAAATAATTTCTTTACATGTGTGTGGGTGCCCCCTCTTGCTGTGATTCTGATACTTCATAACGGCAGGAGGAAATTGAGCTGACCCTGAGGCTGCCGCGGCTCTTTTATAATGCTGATGTATGGGGCTGTGGGTGCGGGCAGCCAGTAAGTGAGACGCATGTTTTTATTTGTGCGAAGACCAGGGCCCCGGTGTCAGGACACATAACAAGGTTCATTTCTCGCCCACTTGAGCTGCTATGGAAACTTAGCGTGTCAGGCATTCCCGTCCACAATGCCAACGATTTACCTGCATTAGCCTCTATGGATAGCCAAACCACTTGCATCAGCCTGGTCTGAAAAGGACAGTGAAAAGATGGCCCCAGGCATGCTCCGACCTCGCTGGAATAAGATTTATATTGTCCTGCAGCATGTTGACAAGGCTCACGGTCCAAGGTTGCTGCGCAGATAAATTGCTTCAAACTGTTTTTTTGGCGATTGGGTGATACCTTTGAATATTTCTCGACAGCCTTGTATCATGCCGGGCTTATTGATGTCATTATTTGTTGCAAGTATGGCCCACTTTCCTCTCCTCGGTACAGCTCTTTGCTCATCATCGCAATCAGCTTCCTCCCTAACACAATCAGGCGCCTCTCAAATTACAGACATGATTGAGACTAAGTTGGTAGCTGCAGAAAAAAACATGACTGATATATGATTTGCAGTGGAAAAGGCAGCTGAGGAAGGCAATCTAGTGAGTCAGTAAATATGGGTGAAATGTAAGCAATCTGGTGCAATAGTCTTGCAATCAATTAGACCAGTGTGACAGCCACAACATGGCAGAATTGTCAGAAACACCATCAGAGTATGATGGTGTAATGTGCCACAATGTCTTACAAGTCTCAACTACATAATGTCTTTAAATGAATATCATATACTGTGTAGCACTGGCATTATCCATATTGTAGTGATAACAAACAGTGGTATGGGAGTAATGTTTTTTGTATTGAGTAGTTAACAAAACATGATTTGGTGGACCATTTCCTATTGGACTTTTGGTTCAATTCCAATAAGGCTTATTGCTTACTGTTTATGTATCATTTGAGCAAGTGTAGTAGCTTTTTACGGTATAATAAATGATAGTCCTGATAGTGTTCTCAATTGATACTTGCCCATGAAAGGTTTTAACCTCATTTCATTGTGGTACTTATAATGTAGTAAATGGTTTGACCTAGGTTTTCTCTTTTTGGTAATATTTTTAAAATCCACCTTTCATCAATAGCAGTAATAGCCATTAGTCATCTACTTGCAGATATTAATTACCAGTACATATTTTGTGTTACTGAACTCTGTAATGTTTAGATCAATTAGAAGTATAAAAAATGCTTGCAGCCTCATCTCCACGGGAAGCTAGTTTTGTTTGCAAACATGTGAATAGCTAGTCTATTTCTGTATTCAAAATGATTATGACAAGTATTCTCTATATAACCTCCTCTACTATGGCTTTCATTCTTATGCAGCATATAACCACGGTCCTCCATTGTGCTTTAATTTGCTTTAATGACAACCATTTTCCCTCTAGGATGTCTTGACATGTTTAATCATGCATGTTTCTGCTGTGGAGTCGACTGCTGTTGAAAGCCACACAGTATGTACTCAATGATTATACTTGGGGCTAGGCTTAATTCCTAATAAGAATGCAGAAGGGGATGGAGCTGGACTATGGGCATTAAACTCAGTGAGCAACGACAGAAATATTTTACTCCTTAATTCTTTCCTTTTTATACAAAGAATTAGTCTGGTCCCTTGACAGTTTGACTGGGATTTCCTGTGATTGGATAAAAACGTCAGATTAAAGTAGAGGTCCTCTACTGTCAGTTCCTTCCCTGTCAATAAATCTGTGCAATCGTTCAATGATGAAGATGTAGACACTTAGAACTGGCCCTAACAGTTTCCAGCTCAAATAAATTGTAAATACAAAAATTAAGCTAAAAATGGCTTCTGTTCACTTTCAAGCACTCCTTTAATCTTGCTCTTCGTAGTTGCAAAATATTACAACCAGTAATGCTTCATTTCATTTAACACAAATAGATGGCCTTGTGAAAATGATTCACTGGCATGTCTGTTTTCTGTATTTTATTGTTCTTGATCTGTATTGAAACTAGACTAGTATCACATGATGGCATTAAACTATTACTTTGTTTAGAAAATTATGTTCTGTTATATGCAAAGGATTTATTTTAACTATCATTATGGCACCAAACTGTATAAACAAAATCAAGTTTGGAATTTTAGTATTATAACAACAATACTCAATACCTCATGCATGTAATACAATGAGATTTGCATGACTATTTAGTGTCATAGTAACCAAACCACAGAAACAGAAGCCCTGGCAGGACATGTTTGGACTCATTTTGCTGTAATTTTTCGGCACATTGAGAGATGACTGTGCAATGCTTAGTGCTGCAGTTGACATTAAGTGGAGAATGCTCACCAGCTTTGCCAATACAGCTCAGTTATTATATGGCTGCTCTCCACAGCCCTGTGTGCTGCAGTGTGTGAGCAGGCAAAGACCCAAAACATCCACCCTCCGTCCAACAGCACATTCACTGCACCTCCAAATATGTTTTAGCAGCTTAACCGCCGCAGACTAATCGATTGGTCCAGATTTTTCACCACCCATTGATCCTGACAAGCAATCATTTTTAAAAAGGCATACATGGGTGGTGATGGAATTGCTGTATTTAGAGATGCTGTTACAACATGTACCCAAAATATGCTTGGAAACATTGTGCGAACACAAACAATGGTACCACATGTGGTTTAGTCTCCCATGGCTGCAAGGCATATAGTAACTGTATTGTAGCTAACATTGCTGCGGGTTTGATGATTGCTTGGGTCTGATCGCTCAGTGTGCTCACCTAATGGCATCTGCTGTACTGTCACACTGCGTTTCTTGACGCTTGTTCACTCTTGATTGTTTTTGAAGGAGGAGAGTGAAGAGAGAGGACAGAGGAGAGGAGAGAGAAGAGAGTAGACTGCACACTTGGCTATTGCTGCAGACTCTTCCTCAAAGGTTAATAGAGCCAACTCACTGCACGAACTAATCACCAGTTACTCACTTTCATTTGACTGAACACAGAGTTAAGGGCAGTCATGCAGCTATTTTTGTTGCACAAGTCTGATGTCTCTTCAAACTGGATGTCTCTTCAAACTGGATGCTGGTTGATTAATAGTTTACTAGATAATATTGTGTAGAGAAAGATGTTAGACTTTATGTCTAGTTCTGGAGTAAATGCTTTGATTGACATTTGCAGCAATTTTGTCATGAATTCAGAGTTCTAGAAATATTTACAACCAAAATGAATTACTTCCTTTATAGACTCCTTGTAGTGAACAAAAATCACAACAGTTTCTTTTACCTTTGCCATCCTTGATTAAAAAAGTACAGCTTATGATTTAACAGACCCAACACCTGGTAAGAAACATATTGTCCTTGCTACAAAAATATGGTTATCCACATTTAGTCCATCACTCTTTTTTTTTTTTTTTACAGAAATAACTTTGCATATACAGTATATTATCACACCTGCTTTTTGCAGTATGTAGAAAAGTTAATTCAGCACAATCTATTTTGGGGCTTTGCTTGGCCGCATGTGCAACAGTGCCTTTTTAAGAGCATATGGTGGGCAGCAGAGGCAGAAGGAGAGGTAAACCGCAGCCATGAAAGCACAGCATTTGTCTTTGATGTCAGCAGCAGCTAACGCAGGCTGAGGAGCTGTGAGGTAGGGGCTCCAGCCAGGGATTTGGGGATTGTCTGGTCACAAAAGTCCCATAAGGGATCTTAACACATTTGGGATGCAGTGTATCTGAAAGTCATACACACCATAAGGTTTCGATATCTGAGAGTGATGAAAATTTGGGGCTGTTAAGCAAATAGAAATTAAGAATTTGAAAAAATGTATGGATGAATGTCCCCAAAAAGTCATGTTTAAAATGTTTAAAACTTTCTTAAGCTTTTGTATTGGATATTATCTATAAAACAATTCCCTCCTTGGAAATAACCAACATATCTCTTTTAGTTTTTATAAGAACACAATATTGTATTTTACTGTTTTGCCTAACCAAGATGGAAAGTAGCAATGGCCTTTTTGTATGAATGTTCCTCCCACATGCTATTAAAGGCATGTGCATGGTGTTTCATCAATGAATTATGTATATTTTATTCTGTTCTGTTCTGTTATATTATGTTGTTCATGTTCCCTTGTGTGTTTTTGTGGTTTTAGTGAAACATATGCTCCCATATAATAGAACATAGAGTTTGGTGAAACAATTTTAGTAATATGGGCTTGGACAGTTTTTCTATATATACACATATAGTGGTGTACAAAGCCAAACGTTTTTAAATATTGTATTTAAATAACTTGTTATAATAATGTGTATCCCCTCACAGCACACATGCCATCTAGTAAATAATGAATAGCTATTCAGAGTAAGTGGAGTCTTAGTCAAGATTTTTTTGCTTGATTTTTGTTGTTGTTGCTGTTGTTCCACATTATAAATAAATATTGTATCAAAAGTGTTGCGTGCCTTTCACTATTTGCCTAAACAGACTTGAGCAGATTAGGCTGGTGACAGGTTGGTCAGTGCCTGGTTTATGAATCGGTGTGTGTGTATGTCTGAAAATCCTAGAGCTAGTGCAGGGATGTGGGCATCAGTGTGAGCTATTCATACATGAATCTAATCCTCAGATTTAGAGCCATTTAATCTGTGCTTGTGTCTCTAATGCCATCAAACAGCTGTCTGCACTCAGCCATGCAGGTTAACCTGCACCTGGTGATACCATAGCTCCCCCAACACCTAATAATACAGTCCCTATGTTAGAGGCTCCTATTGATTACAGTGTTGTAGTCAAGCAGATTTGAAATAACAGACTGCAGTTGGTTACATTTGTTGGACTTTTTTTGTATAAAGTGTATCACAGCTTGCGATGGAGAACAGATCCAGCGTGGACCCAAATGCTTTGATTCCATTCGCCGCACACCTGGTGTTATTTTCCAATTCAGAAGTGAGCGGCGTTTCATTTGAGGCAGGATCCAGGCGCTGCGTTGCATCAGAATCAGCCATGAATCGTTAACGTCTCGCCTTGTACATCCTCTGTTTGCAGATGCTGCTTTGTTTGGTTATTCCCTCAATACATACTTGACAGTACGCAAACAAAATGACAAGAAACAAGACGCCTTCATCATGCTGACAGAATATTAAGGTGAAACATGCTTTTCCAGAGGGAGATTTGGAAAGATGTTAATTTAAAACCAGAGACTGCTTTTGGACTAAGTATAATAGACAGTGTATGGATAATGACTGGCTTAAATAATTGATTAGCACTTGGAGACTTAATTGAGAAATTGATTATTCAAGCCGCTGAACCTGAGGAGCAGCCATTTGACATACAGCCATCTTTGTTTTCATTGTTCATTGAATTTATTGAGCTCTGAATTTGTTTAAACATGTAAAAGTAGTCTGGATTATGTAAATACAAGCATAATTTTACAATCAATGTGAGGAAAAATGGCTGAAAGTGTTTAGTTAAAAATCTTCATTTTTTTCTGACTTTACTTTTAGAAAGAAAGCATCTGTAGCACACACAAAAACAATTTGCCCTTACACTTGCCCAATACTGAATAACATTGTTACATTGTTTACAGTGATGTAAATGAACTACGATGTCCCTGCAGGAACAGGGTTTTTGCATAAACAATTGTGTTTTCCTGTTTTGGTTGTAAGTGGAAGTAATGTTTTTGTATTCACATCTAGAAAACTATATTTAAATCCTGCAATCATGCTAAGTCTTTTGTCCCTTTGCCCTCCCTGTAGATTCAATAAGCCCATAGATTACTACATCAAAGGTTGTGATGACTTGAGCGTTGCCTGTGTCTATTTTAACCCAGTCTCATTATGACCATCTACTGGTCTGGATATATATTACCAGTCGATTTCTCACAAAGGAACTGCTAACAGTGTGCCCTGATATGGCTGTGGTGGTGCATCTAAGAGCATTAAACAGAGTAAATGCAGGAAAAGTGTGAGTATATAGCACTGAATGTGAAATGTCAATGTTATTGAACAGGTGCTGTGAGCCCGAGCTGTGATGTTTTTATTTCCAGGCTCTTGTCGAGTGAAGCCGAGTAGAGAGGGCTCATGGGATAATGGGGGAGGCTCTGCTGGTGTGTGTGCCTGCACTCTGTCGCTCTGTGTCTCTCCACTGAGCTGTATTGAGTGCAGGGAAATGACTAGTGTAATAAATGCTTAGAAGGTGCTCATAGGAAATGTTAAATGCACTCTGAATGGCATGCACTGTGATTGGTTAAACTGGCAGATTGTACATCCACTTTATATAGACTCATTTTTACTGCTACACAACATATAACTTAGGATAGTGCTGGTTTGGTGCACATCTATGGTGAAGATAGATGTGCACCAATCCAGCAATACACTGTTTCATCTTTACAATTGGAAAAGATAATACATTCAACTTGGGGCAGTACAATATGTTATACAAATAATCACGATTTTTTTTCTTTAATATTGATGAGTCAAGATTTTTGCTACAATCTTAATTTGTCTTATTAAAATTTTCTAAAATGCCTTTTGATATTAACTTCCTGGCTTTTTATTTTTATTTATTTATTTATTTATTTATTTTAGAAATCTTGGTTCTCCTGGTTCAAACGTCATTCAAACTTAATTCAAGGCTAGAATATGTCCTACTGATTAGTTAGGATACTTGTTTTCAAACTAAGACTGAGCAAACAGTGGAACTTCAAATGATGCTTCATATCTATAATTTTGTTTTCTGCGCAAAGTAATTAGTCGAGTAAATTCATTCTTCATGGTCTTGCATATTGTCTGTCGCTCTCTAGTGACCAAGCGCACAGCTCAAAGCATATGTTATTACAGTTAAATACTCAATGGCAATCTCTTTCCACTGCATGTTGTAGAAAAACTGAATTTAAATACAAGAGCCTAAGCAGTGTCATTTCTTTTTTTGTCTTAAGGGGCTACTGTAGTCTGTAGATATGAATGCATCTGCATTTTTTTCATTCATAAGCATTAACTTTATTCTGCATGGGGAATGCTTGGTGAGGCTTCTGTAATTATAATGATACGTAAAAAGACAATCTAGAGAAATGGGCAAAATATTTTCCAGGTGACTGCTTAAATTTAAATATGCATTATGTTGGCTTTAGGGCTGTGCAGTTGATCAGATTTAAAGCTATGATTTCGAACTTTATTCAGTTTACAAAATGTTGTAATTGAAAATACATTTAATTGCCTTTTGTTCATGTAATAAAATGTACAGTATGTGTGCTCAAATCAAGTGTTCTTATTTGCATAGGCTTTTAACAATGTCACAAAACATTACTAAGATCAGGTCTATGTGTTCTTCTTCTTTGATAGAAGTTATTGTTTAAAATGATGCCACTGAAATACTAACCCAAGAGCAGATTTTAACCACAAAAACTATTCTAAATCTAAAATATTGTTTTTAAAAACACGAGATGCAATAATTAAATATATAAATAGCTGAATTACACTTTTAATGAGTCATAGAAGTTATTAATTCAACCTATTACGACTCAAATCTTATCATGAAGCCAAAAAATAACCAAAATTCCCCAGTAGTGCAAAGAAAATGTACACACAGTAAAAACTGACCCAAAAAATATTGTTCCATCTGTTATTTATATTGTTATATTTATAAGTCAATATAGTAATTATCAAGACAGGCATAGTTATACTTTACTGAGAACATAAATACTGTATACTACTATTGCACCAAATACTGTACCAAAGCATCTGTATGTACTGCATGTAAAAATCTACACTCATTATATCCTTGTGTGTGCAAGTCTCAGCATAGCACAAGGCTCACTGTCTGTCAAACTGCTCTCACCTCATTTGTTCCATTTCCACATCATTCATGTTTTTCTGCCCTTGTCCCTCTGTCTGTCTCTCCCCCGCTCTCCTTCTGCAGGCTGTGTCAATACTTGTTGAGAGAGCGCTCATGTGGCAGGAGACTAGGAGTTGAATGCAGTCAAGGTTAGTCAACAAAGCTTCTGGACACTCATACACTGACTAATGCACTGTTTTCCCCCACTGTCCTGTCTTTCTTTCTTTTACCGAAAATGTCTGCCCTCTTTCTGACCCATTGACTCAAAACCATATAGTCAATCTGTTTCCTCTCGATCTCTCTCTCTCTTACAGTGGCTATTCTTCCCTGTCCTCACTGCCCCTCTGTAGGCAGCCTCCATGTCTCCACAGACCAGCTCAAACCTGTCAGCATCTATTCATTGCTTAGATGCTAACTCATGCTAACCCATCTCCTGTCATTGTCACAGTTCATCCTTCCTATTTTTAGCATTACGTGCACATCGTTTTGGATTTATTCAGGATTCGTGTCCTCAAAAGCTCCAATAAAATGACAGTGTAAGGTATGATGGGAATGACAATCTAAATACCATTGTTGAAGAATGAATGGCCGCTTTCAAATGTTACTTCACTTTAAATTTGTTTAATTATTTGTACATCTTTTTTATTGCAACACTAATTGGAATTTTAATTTGACACTTAAGGGCTTCTGCTTCATAATTTGCCCCTCTGACATTTGACCTTGTATGGCTGTTTTCCAAGGACATAATTGCTTAGAAATGACCCTGTAAGGACACAATATTTGTAGTTTTTCCACATTATATGTAGTTTAGGACCAAAGGCTAATCTAGTTGTAGCTTATTGAAATTGCAGTTGGCTTGACTGTGGTAGGAGTTTTGACTTTGAGAGTAGTTTTAAATGTTTGACCCTCTAAGGCAGCTGTAATTTGGGGTTATTAAATTTAAGTAATAGTTAGTTACTCTGGAGTTTGACGATGGCTGTGATATAAAAGGTGAAGAAATACCAAGATAAATTTTTCATAGACACAGAATTCTGTTAATTTTCTTTCTGTCCCTTGTCTCGTCTGCTGCGCAATCCCAGTGTCTTCAAACTCAATCTGCTCCTCTTTCCTCTTTTGCTCTTTGAATCCCAATGAACATGTGAAAATGTTATTACCGTTGTGTCATTTCCGCTCATTTTAAAAGGGGATGTAAGACTGTGAGCTGCCCCTATCTGAGCGTCCACTACTGCATCGCCATACTGAGCCGCATACAGAGGAGGCTGGGGTTCAAAGCCGACGAGCAGGTTACTTAATGAGTTTGGTAATTGGCTCACTGTGGCCTCCGCACATCCCTGCCCTCCCGCTGCTGATGTGAGCACGAGCACACGGCTTTTTCACGCTGCAGTTTTCTGCCAGGATCCATCATTCTGTCCCTGAATCCACATTTTTACTGAGGCTAGGGTCAGACTATTTGTGTCTTGTTTAACATGACAATTGTACAGTAGTTTAACTGATTGATGAATATTAGAAGAGCGTTATCTTTTATACATAAATGCTTTTTAAAAATGTAATAAATTAAATCTTAGTTGTTGTTTCTTCATTTGAATATTATGTTACTTATTATATTAATTGTTTGTATTAGATTCAAGTTTCAGCCAGTTTACCTCCTCTTTGTATTGGACGCGTTTATGCAAATAACTTGCACTGCTTTTTGATCGCTTCTGATTTCAGCTACAAAATCAATCACCAACTTGTGGCAGAACCAGTATTTGGTCTGCAGTCTAGCATAGCCACAACAATCACTATACGCCCGTGCAGTGTATTCCCAATTGCTCTTATTATAAAGACGGTTAGCATGCAGCGCTGGCTCTCCACTCTGCTGTATCAAATATCATGAGGCTTTTCTCTATCTATCTCTCTCTCACTTACCCGCCATCACTTCTGCTCTTCGCTGCCACACACACACAGCTATTATTGGTTAGATGCCGCATGCATTATGTAAAATACCACCGTTCAAACAAGCAATTTGTGCAATTTCCAGTTCACCACTTCTTAGTTTGAATGTCCACAAGATGCACACACAAGGCTGGATGTAATGCAGCCACTTGTCATAAACCAAAATAGATCCCTAAACATTATCTTTGCTAAAATGGAGTTACTGTTTTTCCTTAGCATTTCATTTAGACTGTAGCTACTGTGTCACTTACATACAAGTTAATTCACAAGATAATCTTCAAAATGCACTAATTAAGAGATATGCCTTTTTACATTGTTTATAGCTGCGTTTCTGTCGAACAAGCACCTTGATTGAATGGCTTCAGGGCTGCACTGTATTTGAGGTTGAATGAAAAACTAATATATTCTAGTTTACGAACCAGCTTCCCACCTTAATACCTTTCCTCATTAATTCTACATTTTGTATCTTTAAAAAGGCGTAAATAAAACTGAATGTATTAGTAAGCGAGTAAGCTGCCAAGCGTGTTATCTGCTACTCTGCTGTGAGGGATCGGGGAGGCCACAGCGTGGCTAAGTGGCTCCTCTTGACCTGAGCGCTGATCTCCAAACTGGATTCACGTGAACAGGCATTGCCAAAATACAGTCCAATTTCACAACCTTAAGCCACTGCACAGTTTAAATAGTGCTGAACTTTTTAGTTCAGTAACAAAAGCTTCCAGTGCCAATTTATATATGACTTGTAGCAATATTCTCCAAATTAATTACTTATTTCCCCTTATCATCAACAGCCCACCAGTATAGTTTTTTTAATGCTTTATTGCTGTTTTTTATGGATGAACAGAAAAAAATACAGTTAAAGTCCAAATTTTTCATGTGGTATAGCACAACTATGAACCTACCAACCTTCTTGTTTTGCAAATTGTTCCTTTACATATTTCTTAATCAGTGCAGGAAAAAACTACTTCCTGCCCCCTCATTTGAGAGTTTGCCATCACATTGTAAAAATCTGAGAGAACAAAACAAAACAAAAATATGTCAATGAAGAAACAAAAAAAAATATATATATATATATTATTTCTGTTGGTAGGTTCAGGTTTTTTCAGATGGTCTTGTTAAACTAAGAAGACAATCCTGTTTCACACCACATCTGTGCACTGTAGCTTTAAATCACATGTTTTCCCCATCACCAACACATTAGCCTGGTAGATGGCACTGCTCTGCTATTACTAATACATAAAAAAGTTGAAGGTGAAAAATTATTTCGCATGACTAGAGAAGCTTGTCCTTGTGACCTATAATAGATGTGCTTATTCTGGTTATCACTGGCTATCTGTAAACGAGATGGCTGAATCATTAGCTTACACTGTGAGCGTAGCCGAGTGTGACTGGGGAATAATTGATTTGTGCAGAAAGAGAGCTGGTTGGTGGAGAAAAGGGCTGCATTGTGGGCCATTGCGCCATATTGAGACTTAATATGCATGTCATGGATTATACTATTGTGCAGACTTAATGTTTTGTTTTACATGCCGTGAGTCATCCGTCCCTCCTCTTTGTGTTTTAAGGAGTGCTTTGCTACATGACCTCCTATCACTATTGACCAATATTTGAACAAACAGGTGTGGGATGGTGTGTGCACTTAAATCCTGACCGTGAGTTCAATTGAAATGGATACTGAACAAATGAATACGTACCGCCAGTGTAAAGCAAACATTCACTCAATTTTATAAAAGACATAAATACAGTATACAGAATGGATAGACTACATATTCTTTGATCCGAATTATAGTTGTTCTATACCTAAAAGTGTAAGGTACAGATTCAAATAATGCAAACACTGATTTTGAGTCTCACATCTGTTCAGTTTTTATTCACTTTAAAACTGGGCAAGCAGTAATAAAATTATAAAATAAATAGGTCTTTAAATTCATGTAACTATAAACTGTTATATATATTTTCCCCCTATGCTTATTCAATGCTATATTTGAAGAGCTGGAACCTAGCTGTAAACTGCTATATACATTTTCACAATATGTATTTGATCAGCTTTTGTTTGACTTCACCACAGCAACAGCCTGAGCATGCAATTCCTCTCTGTGTCCATCAGGTGGCAGTGTATGGAGGTGCTGTTGAAAGCCTGACTATCTGAGACATTAACCACACAGGAATCGCACACCCCAACGGCCACTTTCCCCGCGTTTTTTTTTTTTTTTTTTTTTTCGTCTCTCATTGACTTCACAGCCCTGCTCTCACCTCTGCTCCGAGCTCAGCCCTCATTCTTCAAACTGGCTCCTCTACCCGCCGTCAAACACATGTACTGTTTGTTTATCTTGCACTGCCTTTGTTCACTAAAGGATTTGGCTGAAATGTAAACTTCCTCTTTGCTAACAGTCTCTCTACCTCACTCACTCTCTTTCTCTCTCTCTCTACCTCACTCACTCTCTTTCTCTCTCTCTCTACCTCACTCACTCCCTTTCTCTCTCTATCTCTCTCTCTCTCTCTGTCTCTCTCACACTCTCTCTCTCACACTCTTTCTGTACATTCATTCCTTAGACTATCTGCCGCTGCTAAACACTGCATGAACTGCTTTTGTATTCAGATCAATGGAGCTCTGTTTTGCCTAGAGAATCAGACAGACAGCAGACAGTCCATGTGAGAAGACTGTCAGAAGCTTTGTAAAGGTAGTATAACGTGTATTTAATGACCACTCTATTGTTAAAGTAATTCTATTTCTAAAGGGTTTCAGTAGACTGATTAAATACATTCTCTGTCTCAATACTCTGTCATCATCTGGGATCATGACAGAATTCCTAGAGGGTCAAACTAAAACAATACTTCAAACTTATAACATCAACAGAAAAATGATTTGTAACAGAAAACAGTCACTGAAAGAGGAATAATCCAATAAGTTTGGATGAAATTGCCTGGAAAAACAGACATACTGTTTTAAATTGGCAACAATATCCCATTGTATTTGACATGTTTTGATATCTGTCCCTAAGATTAGAGGTTTGGGTTGTATTTATCCATTTTGTTGTTATCAAGTTAGCATTTCCATGCTATTATCTGACATAAACATCTGTCTAAACAGTTTCTTCCATGCTGCAATTGCATTCCAAAGAGCAGAAAATGCCATTTCCTTTCTCTGTTGTTTGCCAGGTGCCTTGCTCCCTCCTTCAGGAATACACAGCATTCATTTTTCTCATAACAAAATAGTTTTACCAAATGACTTCCACCACTAATGCTGCTGCTCCAAGCAAGTTTCGACTCTCTGGAGTGGATCGCGTAGCTTGGCAAAGACATTAAACATGTGAAGCCTAACAAGTGTAGTCTTCTTGGTTTTCAGTGTGTTGTGAGGGCTGCCAAACGCCACTGTGAATAGCTATGTAAACAAGATCACTATGCGCGGGGCTAGACCTTGCACCCATTGCCTAAAGTGAAATACCATTCTACTGGCTTCCCCTTCGCATTTTTACAACTCTGTTAATGATAGCGAATAAAGACTTTAGCGCGCTAGCTGCTTAATTACCGGCTGTCTGTCTGGATTCTCTCCAAAGGGCATGCTAGTGTCTTTACTTTGTGTCACCTCGATGAAGCTAAAATGTCAAACCTCTTGCTTTGTTGTTGTGTTTTCCTTTCAAGCGTTTTATTTTCAGCTCATCCTTGAAGCTGCTTCTCCAGCCTGTAGTTAACTACGTTTAGTTGTGTCATTTCCTTCAGATTGGAGGGGATTGCTATATTGCTTCCCCCATTCTCTCTCAGACCCCTCCAGGCAGTAAGTCTGTAGTTTTAATTAGACATGTTTCAAGAAGCCATTTTCTCTTTGGATTCACCCCTAAATTGTAAAGCACTTTCTTAAAGGATCTTAAAAGGGGCAATGAGTGATTTTTGAAGTCAGCTTTTTCTGCTCGCCTGCCAGCCCAAAAGGAGGGGAGCGATCAGGAGCAGTAACTTGAGGCAGCAGCAGTCGCACAGAGCCTTTGTTCTTTGTGGATAGAATACGTGTGTCAGGGAGAGAGTCACTGCCTTTTAAGTGCCATCTGGAAAAGAACTAGTGCATTGTATTAATACAACAGAAAAGTGACTGTAGTACCTGTCTATGAAAAGTAAAATGGTCTCGATGTTTGGTATTTATTCAGTACTGATCCATTAGTCATGTAAACCAGTAGTGTAGACCAAGCCCTAGTGCTGACATAGTTACTTGTTTTAGTTTTTTTTTTTATTCCTGTGTTACACCAATATAAAGTTTCCCCTCTATTGGTTTCTGGAGATTGTACTCGCAAAGCCAAATATTTTTGAAGTGGAAAGACTGGTCTGGTCCATCCGTTTCCCTTTTTGGCAGTGAGGGCAGTTAGCTTGTTACACAGCTGAGATTTAGTCATGTGTTAAAGGCTTCTGAAGTACACCCCCACCCTTGCCACGACCTAACTCTGCTATTGGTTTACATGACTTCTTTTTTCCCTCTCCCAATCCCCCTTGTGTGCTCTTCCCTGGTGAATGTATAAAATGAACTTGCTAGATATGAGTGCTTAAGAGGCCAGTGCCAGTGTGTCTCTGCCTTTGGCTCAGTCATCCATGTTACTTTTTTGTTGTTTCAGCTACTACTGGCTCACTTATTTGTATTGCTGAGCACTTTCTCTCCTCTGAGCTGCCGTGTGTGCTGCTTCTGCCTCCTGAATGACTTGTTTTTGTGCACTATGGAGAAATCCAGGCTAAAGCAAACAGTCTGTGTCAGCCCCGGCTTTTGTTAAGTATTTATTTTTAATGAGCGTAAGTGGCTACAGAATCCTATAAACCATAAATGGAGTAGTCAGGCAGAGAGGGAGGAGGTGGGGGCACGCTGGGCTCTAGTTCAGGAGCAGTCTCTTATGTTTAGTAACACTTGTTCTAATTATGTTTGATGTAGATGAAGGAAGCATATTTAAAAATGTGAGTTTGTGTCGCATTATTGTGCTCCTGGCCCACTCACACACTGCCTCCTACAAATCTTCTGTAATAATCTTAAGGCAAAAGCACTAACAAAAAAAGTGTCATTTGTCTTCTGTTTGATTTTATTTTCTGAGATTGAAGTTTTTGTTCTGTCGGGATCTCACTGAGAGAAGAAGAGGCTGCTAAGAGAAAAGGCATTGTGATGGCTGGTTTGAAAGGCGAACAAAATCGAATAGACACAGTCAGCTTCCCAGATACATGCTTAGGCCTGTAGAATGTGGAGTGCTTTGCTTGTAACTGCGCCGCTTGTCTCCTTTCATTACGGGTTAATGGTGGCCAACTTGACAGAGCCATGTGATAAACAGAGGAGCTGTGAAATCCTGGAGGTGGAGTTCTCGTCTGCCTGATAATGGGATCTCATCTGCCACAGGGAGGGGAGCTGCCTGCCTGCCCCAACCACAGAGCCAATCCACTGCCTCAAAGTTCAGAGGATCCACCGCACACAGCACTCACAACTGTCGAGGGGAACTTAAGTCTCATGCACTGTCTTTGTTGTGGGAGATTTTCAGATGATAGAGTCCAAACTGATGGAACTCTTTGTAGTGCTGAGGGAAGGTAATTTTGTAATACTAAACAATGTGGCCGCAATTTGTAGAAAGTGATAGATATGTTTATAAAAAGTAATTTATTTAAATTACATAAACTATTCAAATCTGTCTGCATGTGTTCACATTTGACTAGACTCATCTCTTTTATTTTCTTTTTTTGTCTTTGATCACCCCAAAATATCTGCCTTACCAGCATGCAGTGATTTGCATATTTATTTGATATAGAATCTAGTCTGATGACCTTCCCTATGTGTTCTCCATTCATTTGTGCTTGTGGTTGTGGCAGCTTTTCTGGAAACTAGTGGTAAAATCTTAAATTGAATTGATGAAAAACAGCAACTCGATGTTGTGTCACTTTTCTTTGAAGAAGTCAGAAAACACTTTTCAGAAGTGCCACACCATCCCATAACTAGCAGTGGGCAAACCGGCTTTAATTCCACTGTAGCCATAAAGATCCCTGTCAGATCACTGGAGAGCCTTGTTGTGTGTAAATAGTTGTTTGAGATAAATGAGCTTCTACTACTGCTTGTCATTACAGAAATGGTTAACGGCAAAATGCATTGCTAAATGCACAGACACACCATGCCTGCTTCAGCTTGTGTTTGCGCAGCGTACGGCAGGCGTCAGACTGGTGCATGTGTGTAAATATCATGGAGATTGACCTTGTGAAATGTATACATGGTGTGATAAGGGAGGAGCTGTGGTGTTGTGTTACTATGAGGAGGGAATTGTCGCCTCAGGAGCTGGAAGAGGTTTCAAACCACTTTGTTGTGTACTGAGAGACCCCCCCATACCCCCCGGCCCATATTCTCTTGTGCTTTTCAAACCAGGACGGCCCGACGTGGTTCTTGTTTTGCAGCACAATGAAGAGGGGACCCCCTGCAAGACCAGCCCTCAACTCAATTTCTATTGATCCCTCACAGGCTGTTCCTCTCCTGGCTGTGTTTGGCTTTAGTGCAGAAAAAAAAATCTCAATGTGCACACTATTTGCCTTCGTTAATTGGATTTTGACAGTGATCCAATATCATGTTTGAGACAATGAAAATGTGTCAAGGCTGCCTGGTCAAATGCAAATAGTCCTATTAATTTAGAACTTAATACAGTTAGCTTCTGTTGTACTGCAGTGTCATAATGCAGAGCATTTTTAATAGATTTGTATTCACTTTGAAGTATTATAGTGTTGCTAAAGAGCATTCACCCCTGAGCTAGTCTGTCTGGGCACTGTCTTTTCTGTTCCATGATAAGGCCAGTTATTTTGTGGTTTTGTATTTTGATTCATTGTTCATAAAATTTGCTGAAGAACAACAAAACTGGATTTGACTACTGTTATCCAAAGCCATAGTAACAACTGTTTTGGTACCATATTCATAGTCTTCAAATTTGCATTTCGGAGCTCTTTTCACAATCAAAGAATACTATGATTGTGGCTTTGTTTCAACAGCATAACCAGCATGGATATGATTTGCTGCACCATTTTTAACCCTCACCTCCAGAATTTTACTAATGGTCTACTCACATTGTCAGCCCTGCTTGTTCCTGCCTTTTTAATGGGTGGGGTGACTAATTAATTCATTATCCCCAAAATGCAAATGAGCTGCGCCAGTTTTCCGGACCCTTCGCTCGCCTCTTCTCTCTTGTGTATATTCTGCCAGATGCACTGCCTAATGTTTTCAGTAGGAAATCAATGACCTGTGTATAGATTCAGACAATTTAGTATTTTAAAACAAGTAGCGCTGTTTAGATACGGCATATGAATGAGGATATCCTTCACTTTGTTTATCAGTTTACCTTAATGATAATAGCCTCTCATTGCAGCTCATTGTAAACACTTTAGAGTGTGCAAAGTGCATCTTTTTATACATAAAGCAAAAAGGTGCCATTTAAAATGCTTTCAGTTATTGGTTGGTAACAAATAAGCTTTTCTTTTCTCAGTTTGTTCTTGTTGATGAGAATGGTCTTTTGCTCACCAGCTGTAAATTACACTTCCTTTTCAACACTTGAAACTGTGTAAAGGATGTTATATTATTTACATGCCGCCTAAAGAAATGGTAAGGAGTTGTTTGTTTAACCAACACTAATCAACACTAGTGTTAGTAAACATTTAATAGATGGATTTGCATTTCTTTATTTCTTTATAATCCAAAAATAAGATACTTGACTTGTGTTTTGATATTAACTGGTTTGCGAATATAAAAGCCATTGGTGAGGTAGAAATAACTGTATAAAGTAATCATTTCATAGTACACACTTTGACACCTGGAGTGGCTGTGAGCCCTTTTCAAAGCTGTAAAACTCTTTTCTCAAGGAAATGAATGGTTGCTAAAGTCTGTACTGCTTTTTACTGAAAATTATTACTGTTTAAACGTCTAATTTGGAAGCCGTGTGTTGTGCTTTCTGTTTTATACGATTTTAAAGTATCCACTGTCTCTCCAGGTTTTTTGAGACAAGTTGGCAAAAAGCGTTGACTTTTTATCTAATGCTTTTACTGACTCTAGACGTAATGATGGTCACACTACGCTACCCATTGCCCTTCCTTCCCTACACTTTATACTGTGTAAACGGCGATTCCCCACGGGAGCCTCCATCAATCAGCACAGCCAGCGGCCCCCACCTCCTCCACCACCTTCACCCTTTTGTCTTTGACGATTACTTGGATCCACTCCATGTTTTTATCACGGGAAGAGTTCTTTCTTCCACCTCCTTCGCTTTTTACGCATTGGAAGTGTGTGGTCGTTGTGCGTAATACTTCCCTCAGTAATATGTGGATAAAGAAAGACTAGGTCAGCCATGTGGATGCGTCTGTTGAACAGCTGAAGAGGAGCAGGCTGGAGGGGGAGGAGGGAGAGAGGAGGACGACCAGGGAGGGGGGTTACAGAGACTGGGGAAGAGAGCGTGTGTACGAGCGGTGTGTGTGCGCATTGGGAAGCGAGAGGCAGCTGCGTGAACGCGTGTGTGTGTTGGGATCAGGAAAAAAGAGGAAGCTCGTCCGTGTAAACGCTTTCCTTTTACCTTAACACCCCGCGGAACAGGCACTTTTTCACGCGGACGCCAACCTCGATAGCCGCGGCCAAAAGGGAATACGGAACCGCTTCGAGGAGGACTACACGAACTCACGCGCTGTGTTACGATACGAAGAGTCTATCAGTAAAGTGAAACCGCCTTTTGTGTTGAAGCAAGTGCTCGCCTCTGGTCCGTGCAGGCAGCGATTTGGGGAAAAAAAAAGCGAAGGGATAAGATTGTTACTTGTTTAATGTTTTGACGCACGCTGTTGGATTGGGTTCTATTTGGAAGTTTGCGGGTCAACTCGGGCAAACGGGATTTTTCAACTTGTTTGCAGCGGTCTCTGGGACTCCCAAGAATCACCAGACTGGCGGGTGAGTAAGTTACACACACAAGGAAAAAAAGAGAAGTGTAGGATGGTTGTGGTTAAGGGAGGAAGGGAATGAAAGGGAGAGAGAGGGGTGGAATTTGGAGAATTGTTGTTACGTGTAAAGTGCCAAAAGCTTGCATGATGGTGTGTTATTTGAAAGTTTTCGTTGCTTTGTCGTCCAACTTGGCTCAAAGTGCACCGACCCTCAAACAACCCCCGTGACCCCATTGGCCTGAAACTTATAACTACGACTGGCTAGGGCATATAGGAGAACTCCAACGTGGTTTAAAAAAAAAAAAATTGCACCAAGCGATCGATCATAACAAGGACGAAAGACTCTGTGACAGCAGAGGGAGAGAAAAGTTCAAATCCTGATGAGTCACTTAAGACTGGTGGGATTCCCCTAAAGATTACAAAGATGTTGGATTTTAAGTCTGGGTTTTGTCATAGATTGATCATTACATGGTTATAGTCCTAATAGAATCTGGCTGGGGGAATGTGTTTTTGTGTTTGGCTGGCTATGAGTTGCAAACTGTTGAAGGACCACCAAATTAACTTGACTTCCCCCCTTCAGCACCCCAGAGGCTATGAACTCTGGCCCAAGCACATGCGGATCTCACTGTGGGGAAGAAGAGAGGGGAGGGTTGGGGGTCCCAGGCTGTTGTTGAAAAGAGCAAAGCAGGGGGGCGAGCTATCTGACTGGCTGGTGGGATAGTTTTATAAGAGGGGGGCAGATTAGGATTTGAACTGCAGTTATTTGTCTGCAAGGCGGCTTATCCAGTGTTTTCCAGTAGACCCCGAAAAGGAGTAGGAGGGGGCCTTGTTTATTTAATATGGTGTAAAATTGGTCATAGTAAGTGTGCATGTGATTCTAGTCAGAAGTTCAAATCCTCCAGGCGCACAAAGAAAGATTCATATTGAGTGAGGAAAATGAAAACCACATTAAAACAATAACACTCTACAGCTACTTTTCAAGTGCCCACTCAGCCCTGTGTTAACTAGAGGTGACCTGCAGTTAAATGATTCAGATATGATTAATCCACTTGAGAGCAGGAGGTACATGGCACAAGTAACACATGTAATGAATAATAGGTGTTAGTGCAAACCAATACGTAGCTCATAAAAGACATTCAGTTTAAAAGTCAGACAGGAATGTGACATTGTGTGAAATAGTGTTACAGAGAAACTGACATAAAACATCGCCCTGTCTGCCTCATCTCAACGGATTACACTGTTTCCTCATAAGGAGCTACTTACACCATAAACAATGAATACGAGATGAGCTTTAAGATAATATACAACTTCAAGGGTTTCCTGGTTCACATGGAGGTTAAAGCCAAAGTTGTTTGAGCTCTGGCTGAGGAAATGGGTTGAAAAGAGCAAAGTTGACATCCAAACTGTGTCCATAGAACATCTTGCAGTAATTAATGTAAGAGTCCTGGAACTACTGACTAAACCATAACTTGAATGCTGACTCATAATATTGATATCCCTATTAAAGTGTATTAAGACATATATAAACAAAGTAGATGAATTATCCTCCATCTAATATCTAATTAAATTGATTTGGCATATGCTTCACATCAGATTCCTTTTTTAATATAACCCATACTAGAATAGCACTAGCATACACTCGCTTATGACCCTGAACAGATTTATACTGTATTTACTTTATACGCGAGTTGTGAATGGATAACTGAAACAAATGGCTGACTTGAAGCGTTGCATTTGTTGAATCCTCATTCTTGCATGCTTTGGAAACCCTACACCACAGTCTACAGCCAAACTACATTACACCATGTTCTTCTTTCATAAGGTCTATTATAGTCTTGGCATATTTAATGGCTCGTAGTTGGAGAGCACTTTTTAAAATGGCATCTTCCTCACTTCCTCCGAGGTCAGGATATCCATTTAGTTTCACTGATTGTGGATTGAATGAAAGAGGAAGTGGTTGCGCCTGTTAATGGGCTGCCTTGTTGTGCATTGTGGCTTTGTATTTGCCTATTAAGCAGTAGCTACCCCAGTATCAGTCATGAATCCAGTGGTCCAAGTCTTAATTATGTCTGCGCACTTCTGTTCCTTCTCTATTTGCAGTGTCATAGCCGAGTGTTTGTGGGTGAATGAAATCCCCTGTGTGATCCGATCTGCCTAGCTGTGTTGTTGTTGATTCATGTCGAGCAGGAGGAGAGGCATAGTAGCTGCCTGAGTCACAGCACTTTACAAACACAAGTCTTGAGCGCTGACAAGGTAAAGCGGCAGGCTGCTAGTCCACATTCAGGGCATGAATGAGCTCTGGGTGTCACCTCTGTAGAGAGTGAGAGGTGAAATACAGATCAAAATGTTTCGGACACTGACTACAGAGACAGGGGTGTCCGAGAGAAGTTCTAAGGGTTGTCTGGGTGCTTGTTGTTTGAAAAGGCATTAGATAAAGCGTTATTTAATCTGCTTTGATTTCAAAGGACAAGGATTTAACCAACCTTTGTCTATTTCATGACTGCAAATGTCTCACTTTTGTAACATCAGCAAAACCATGTAGAATTTTAATAATGTGTTTTTTATCCAGACTGAAAAGCACACAAAACACTTTGTGTTACTGCCATGGGTACTTAACCCATGGCAGTAACACAAACTAAATAGTGATTCAGTTTGTAAATCTGGATTTGGTGTTGTTTGTCTTTGTATATCTAAACTAAATGGAAAATGACTCCTTAGGGCTACTGATTTAACCTAGCCTGAAATTCTGTATTTAGTCACCAATAATTCTCCAGTGAATGTAAAAAAAAGACTATTCTTGCAACACATTCTAGCCGTGCCTTTGCCAGTATCAATACATTTGTCATATAATGTGTCGCCATCTCATGCCTATTTTCATCTTCACGCTATCACATTTCTGTGCTGTACAGAAACTCTTTCACAGCGTCTGGCTCTCCGTATGCTTTAGCACAGTGATGTAATGCCTTAAGAATCAGAGAAAGGCCATGCAGTTGTAATTGATGCAGTGCTGGCGTGCCCCATCATTCTGTGTGTAATGAGCGAGTCTGCTGGGGGCTGGGGATCTGTTACAATGGGGCGAATGACTCAACTGTATTCCATAGTAATTACAAAGGAACGAGCTATTTGTTATTATAATCACCAAAGCAATGAAAACAGATGCGGCAACAGACCAATAAACAACACTGGATTTGCATTAGGATTAGTATTAAGTGGGAAATTGTGGATTGAAATGAATAGCTTTACTTTATAATGTTAAGCACATTATCTGCATGTAGTACTACATCTCTTCCTATCAAAATATGATTCATGTGCTCTATGTTCCAAAATTGTAATAAAATTTGGCGTAAGTTTATTGATGAAAAGCGCTTTTCAAATGGTAATATTTTTACTTAATCTTTCACAAGTAATAAATTGGTTACTGAGTGGTCAAAGTCAACGTTATACCTTCAAATAGCAATGGACTCTTTTACTATTGCACTCTGTTAAGCACTTTGTGTTTTTTATCTGCAAGGCGCATAAATAAAGTCTTGCTTATTAATTTAATGGCACTTAAACCCATTGTGTCCACTATACCCCAAGATTTAATATGAATTTATGATAATGACACTCCCTTATGAATATAGTCTTGCCTCATTTATCACCTAATTTCCCCTCCCACTTTGACCCCCAACAAAACCCAAAACGTGAGACCGGTCTTGTCACAAAGCCTGGCTGAAAATCAATGAGGAGTCACGGCTTCTGTTGCATTGTTGGTAACGCAGTCTACCCCCCTTTAATGCACCCAGGCAAGACACATCTCATCTATGCTTGTTGATCCTACACCGGGCTAATTTCATAATGCTCCTGTGTGACCTATAGATGGCGCAGTGCGAGTTCCTCATTTGTAATAGATTAGCCAAAGATTGACATGAAAATCATCATTGCTTGTGGGTTGAAATGGACAGCGTAGGTGCTTTGAGAAGTCCATTTGTTGTGCATACAAGCTGGGATCTTTAATTAAAATACACCTTACAAGCAAGCGGGTAGTGAGAAATTGGGATAATTGAAAATGTATCTCTTTGCCCCCTCCTTTGCTCTCCTGTCTCTGTCCCTACATCCTTAAAGCAGCTGAGCCCATCGGTGGGCACTGTCACACATGTTATGTGGGGGGGGGGGCATCTGGCCTTGTTAATTCAGTGCATGGCCATAAATTGGAAATGCGCTCCCCATAGATACTCCTCAATTGGCTGGTCAGATGGAGCTGGTGGCTACTTCACTGCCCCTCCGACACTACAGACCCTTGGCTTCTATGATATTCAAACACGGATGTCTAGATGGGGAGATCAGTCTTCTCATGTCGCAGGAACATGAATGCACCGTTTCATCCTAATTACACAACAGAGGGGCGATGAATCTTCGACTGGCAGCACATTTTTGATTCATGGATGATTCCTGTGATTTAAATGCACAATGAAGCTCTATGTGTCTACGTGCAGGACATATTCAAATGACTACTATCAATAGCTAGGCTGAGAATGTAATCCTACCATAATTAAAACATCATCAACGCCATTCACAGCTGTTAGTGTTAATATAAAACTATTCATTTTGAATCTACTTTTATTGATAGCATAGTGAATATAAGGCATCATTTGAAGTCATATTGTTGAAGAAATTATCTAACCTTTTATTTTAGGTAGCATTAAAAAAAAAATTCCTTATTTTAAAAATGATTGTATTGCGCGCATTTCATTTATGTCACTGATTCCCCTCTGTACCACTGTTCAAACACTGTGAGTTGATTTTACAGTGTAACGCTATAGGGCTTTTCATCCAGCTGCAGATTGGATATGAGCAGCGCGTGTCCATTAGGCGTGCGTTTGATGAGGAGTGGGCTGCCTCTCTCCAGCTTCCTGCATGCACCTTACGCCCTTGCAGCAAGAAATCCAATGACAGCCGCAGCGGGGAGGTGGCCATGCTGTGCACTCATATCCGATTTTAACAAGTAAACATTTAATATGTTTAAATGTATCATGCCGTTATTTATGCATAGAATCTGCTGTTAAGTCTGAATTATACATTAGCCCATGAATAATGCAGCAGTGCCATTCCTTAATGATTACTTGCCAGGCAGCGAATGGTAATATTTGCTGATAAATTTGCCCATTGATCTCGGTCGTGTTTAACCAGGCTTGTGGAGATGTTTTCTCCAATTTTTGTGAGGTATGTTGTGAGCTGGCTAATTGTGTCTTTTTAATAAGATGTCTGGAGCAATTGACAGAGCCCATAGGAACATAAATGTAAATGTTAGCCTGGTTTTATAACAGATCAGCCATCTCCTTTTTGACTCTATCTTTGTAAGGTTTTCTTTGTTGCTGCTTGAACGTCGACTTGTTTATCTTTCGACCTCCACAGATCAATGTCCAATTACAGTTTAGTCTTTGTTGGCTCGTGGCCATTACATGATGGAGTATGTTGAAGTGCAGAGGCGAGACCATGTCCAGTGAAATGGTACTTGGTAAAGGTGGATCTGGTGCAGTGTTTATTGGCACTGCCCTTAACAGGCGCACACAGCCACATTATTGGCACATTATCTCTGCAATGGTGAAGCTTAGCATTACCTCAGCCTGGAAGCACAGCCTGTTATTGTGCAGATGTATTGCTTGTCCACACAATGAGAAAATATTGACTTGTTGTCACTCACTCATTTGATTAGTTGTGCGGCTGATTCTGCTTTTCATTTGTCACCTTGGCAACAGACCTAGAAAACAGGGCTCTGTGTGTATGGAGTAATGAAGCAGTGGAGCATTGAGACTGTTCACATCTGGAAAAGCTCTCTCTAAGCACAAATCAATGTCTCTATCACTCATAGTGTATCACTGCCACTTGTCAGCTCTGCTCCGATCCACAAAAGCCAACGTTTGACAGCTTTCCTCTCTGCTGCAGCGTGGGAGTCGTGTACTCCAACAATTCCACTTTGATTTTACAGCTCACATTTATCTGTGTGTTTACTGCCCTGGTGAGTTTTCTTTTGTCTTTGAGAAAAGCTTAAATCAGTCTGCGCCTGTGTGTAAGCCAGGTCATGACGAGAGTACCTCATATTTAATCCAATCGGATTCATCAGTGGCCTTGTTCTTCTAAAATAATGAGGTAGACAGTAAGGTCTGCCCCAGGCTGCGTGTGGGGAGATGATCTCTGTGAACCGGCAAATCAGCCCTGTTTTTTATGCTAAAGAGACAGCCTAATGACTGTTCTTGATGTGTGTCAGAGCTTTAAGTTAACTTGCATTAATTCACACGAAGATCTAATGGGCTTGATTGTCAAGCTGTGTGGACACGGTCACAGAGCCCTGTGTGGGGAGGGGGAGGGGTAATTGTTTTTGCTGGCGGTGATTTCTGAGAGGATGGGATGACTGCACAACTCAGATATGTAAACAAGGAGACAGCATGTTGATACCTTGTCTATTTCCTCTTGATGGACACAGGTTCAAAAATCTCCAAGCTCTGTCCAGACAATTGTGAATGATGCATTGGCACCAGTCTTCACTTCACAAACGGTCTCTGCTCAAATCAACACCTCAGACGTGTGCAAAATGGACACTTTGAAGAGCTCATGAGCTGTGACGGTGAGCTGTTGAACAAAGAAAAGAGTTAAAGACAACAGATGCTCAAAGGGCTTGAATCTGCTTATTGGAGCATGACTCTTATTTAGCGCAGCACTGAAGAATCTCACTGGTAGACAATAATGCAGCGGCTTGCCAATGCTCTGCCACTCATCTGCTCTCTGGAGGCATTTGCAATATTCATTTAATGTTTATGCATTTCTCCAAACCCCAGTCCTTTGTTCACTCACGCCTGCTGTCATTTCGGCACATTTTCACAGGCAGGTTGCTCAATTGCTTGCACTAGACATCTTGTAATGTTTATCCGGCTGCAGCTAAGTAACTCTCAGTGTTTTATAAATAACAAGTGAAAGGCAGGGGGCATGGTGTAGTGATCTGTTTCTATTCAAGGCATTCTTCAGAAATTCCTGTAGTTGTGCTTGAAATGTGTTTTGATCCAAGTCAGATCGCACTACATTTTCTGATACATGCAAGATTAGTCTCAATAAGCCTAGGCATTATAATACAGTATAGCTATGTGTCATGTAAGCAAACCCTAAACTTGCTTTCTACACACAGCTTGTTCCATATTGTTTTGCTATTGTCTGTAAGCTCATGTACTAGCATGTCATGACAACAAATCTACAGTTTTGAAATATATTCAACGTACACGAAAGATAAAATGCTATCCATAGTTATCACAAATTGCATGTTTTGTTGACTGTGTGTTTTGTGGCCTTTTGTGCTCAGTGATTGACAAGTATTTTATAGCGCTGTGTCTGCTTCAGTCTATTTTGATTCTGTTGACAATCAACATTCTAAGTATTTGCAAAATAACTATACCATACCCAAACTTTAGGATTTGTTTATAGCATAGTTTGTCCGCTTTGCATTTGAATGAAAAATCAAACTTGGTTACAGCTATTAATTTTTACTATAGATGAAAAGTTGGTCTTCTGTTGGCCTGATGAAGATCTGTTAAACACAAAATAGTCCAGTTTGCAAACACAGCATCAGGGGTTAGCACGAGGTCAAGACCGTACAGCTATCTTCTAGTGATCCTCAACTCTTCGAATCCTCCCACAGACTGCTTTGGCACCCTCACTCCGACCCCTGTGTGTCACCCACCCAGCCACCCACAGCAGGCTTATCTGTACCGCATAGCAAGCACAAGAGGGGAAACAAAGGAGATCGAAAAGCAAACGGAAAAAAACAGAGCGCCTTAAGAGCCCTGTGCCATCATAAACTCCACTTCAAACTGGCCTTTTGTTCCCAGACTGTTGGAGAGCACATCACACAGGGGTAAGGTAGCAGCACATCTTTTCATCCTCAAATACTCTCTCACTCAGGCACGATCACTCTGATAAAAACTGCACAGAAAAAAAGGTTTTCCTATGGGACGATTGTTGAGGGATTTCTGCTCCTCCACCATGCACTGATTAAAGGAACACTTGTAGATAATCCCCTTAAAATAGAGCTTTGTTGTGGTAGTGATGACAGTCAAGTTTACATGCTGGTGGTTGGGAGAGTCAAATTATTGCCCCAGTCTGTTTGAAACAAGGGTTTGCACATTTCTGTCTGTAACATTTATTTCCCTAACAAACCTGTATGACTGTAATCAAGGTATGTGAGGCATTCAAAAGCAGACCATAAACTGGTCTTAATTTTTTGCTGGCAAAATTGTTAGTTGGCTGTTTTGATCTCTTCTGTTATAATCATTTAAATCTTGAAAACCAGTTTTGTTTTAAGTTCCATCCAAAGCTTTCATTGTATTGTGGTTGTATCTTTTTTTGTGAAGCAAGCGTGACATTTAGTTAAAATATTAGAGTAATAGTAGCTAGCATTTTAAATAGGAAAACAACTTGGAATATGCCTGCCCACGTAAAGCAGTTGTTCAGCTATATCTTGCATGTAAACTTCAAGTGTTTTTTAATCTACTGCTATATTTGCCAGTGGTAATTGAAGCTATTGTGCTGAAATCTCTGTTTTGATTTTTAACTGGTTATCACCTTGCTATGATCTGCCACTGTGCTCAGATAAATATTTAATGACAAGCTGTCTGAAATGGAGACGTTACTGACTGCTGGTGAGAAATTAAGCTTCTATTTAGGGCCCATAGTGTTCCATAAAGTCATGTCTCTGGTCGACAGCCCAAGGTTATTAGTGCGGTATGACTGGAACGGCCACTCAACACTCCTCTTTCCTTCTCCCACTGCAGAGAAATACATGGGGCTGTTATTGAGCACTCATGAATCCTTGATGAATAACCGGTGTCGCAGCAGTATGCTCTCGGCTCATGCACACTTTAAGTCAGAGTATTTCTACCACCAGGGAAACGGCTGTATGCTCTGGCCTTTACTACCTCCAGTTTTGCTCTGTTTCATTCCACATGCTGGTTGCCCTCTGGGTCCTTGTTTGATGTTGTTCGTGTCATGCAAAATTGATTATGACGTCGTGCACCGATGCTCACTGCACTGAAGAGTTCAGGCTAACAAAAGATGGTTTTATTTGTTTTTAATGACTGCTGTAGAATAAAGTACATTAGCCGCAGTGTCTTATGTAACAAAAGAGCATTTAAGGTGAGCTATAAGTGTTCACCCATGACCAACAGTGTCAAGGCATATGGAAGCGCCTGACTCATGATAAGGCATTAATTATTCATAGCTTGACAGTTGTAAATGTCAAAACAGAATAAAATAAGGCAATACAAAGGTGTTTTACGATTCTGTTCACATGTTTGTGTACACCATTTGTTTCAACTCTTGGCTACCCATGATATAAAGTCTATTTGTTGTGTGTTTAATTGCTGATCACTGTCACCATAGGCTTAATGACTGGAGGCTTGTTTTTGATTGGTGCTACTGAAACTACAACTACAACTGCTACTGTAATCTCTACAGTCAGCTACTTCCACTACTTAGGGTTGTAGCCAGAATTCTTTGGCGTTTAAAGACTAAAGATTAATTGACTAAACAACATCTTCATAATTTGAAAAGCAGATATAACAGGCTCAAACTCTCTTCATACATTGTCTTTTCTGCTGTGGACCATATAAGTCTTTACATTTCTAATGAAACAATTACTACTAAAACTACTACTTATTATTACTCTTACTATTATTTTAAAATATAGTATCTTAGTAGTAGTGGTACATTAATATTTGACCTACAAGCAACAAGGTGAATTGCTCTGTCATTGCACCGCTGTCTAGGGTACTCAGTCTGTATAGCAAGCCCTTACGTGCAACCTTCAGTATCATATTTAATTTATGTTTATATTAAGAGAGCTTTTACATCATTACTGTGCGCTCTCTAAGCTCATATTAAGATTTGAATGGTTTGCTTCTCAGTCAAACGTGGATATAGGCCCAATATGATTGATCCTGTTTACTCATTACATGATAGCTGTGGCCGAGGCAATTACTTCCCAAAGCTTTCAAGTACCTCGCTTTTGGTCACAGTGCGCCTTTTATTCATTTGGTTGCTGCTCCTGAAGCCCCTGCGGCGTCCAATCAGTCTGGTGAGTGGCGTGGCTTTTTCTCTCTGTCTCTCCCTATGTAGGAAATAGGTGGGTAAACACGGCACCGAGTCCTTGAAGCACTTCCCATTCCCTGCTATTGGATTACCAGCTGCCTTTCCGGACCTCGTGTGCCGCGCAGATGAGTGCCAAGATCAATGGAGCTCTTAGTGCAAAGCTAATTCGATCAGGACTGGCTTTGCTACTGCTGATCACAGATTATTCTTTTCTGACGTGAAACAAAAACTTAATCAAGTCAAGCCCCTTTTTCGTCCAATAGTATTTTCAGCCATCAATTAGGAGGCATTTCATATTCATTATTGAGTTGTTGGGGCTTGGCCTGCTGCTAAGAAGACGAGGTGAGGAGATAGCAGTGTAGTGAACCGCTGTGTAAATGGATATGTCTGCCTCTTGCTGAGTGAAGCAGGAATGCGGTCTTATTCTCTCCACTGGGGGCATCATAAATAAGCGAAAGATTTTCAGAAGGATGAGGTTGTCTTCCGCGGTGACGTTGAGCAGAGGCAGAGGGCTGAAGGGCAAATTGACCCTCTTGTTCAGAGAAGCACTCTCTCCTGCGCCCCTTGTTTCCCATTAATTATTGTTTGATGCTAATAAAAGCCAAGGGGATGTGGCATGTTATGAAACGTAATTATTCATTCTACTAACCCCTCCCAGTGTGCACAACAGGGCGGCCGACGATGCTGTCCAGAGTTGACCACGGTTGGGGCAAGGATGTCCCCTCTGCCTTTTAAGCCTGGGAGTGGGGTGAAGGGCGCCATTTCCCCCTGTGATATATGAGGAGAGACTACTATATACGCAAGGAGCTGCTGAGAGAAAGACAGAAGGTCACCACACATTACACTTCGCCATTTATTGCACCGGCATGTCATCTGACCCCAGCGCAAATACAGTGAGCTGTTTTTATATATATATATATATATATATATATATATATATATATATATATATGCATGCCCTGTTGTGCACACTGGGAGGGGTTAGTAAAATAAAATATGTGCGTGCGTGTCAATGGACCACTCATTTTAGAGTGATACGTAATGCGGTACTGTAGTCAGTGTTTTTTATAAGCTCACTGATGCAGCAGGAAGCTATTTTAACAAGACTCCACAAACCAGACAGACTTGCACCGAGGGACGGGGACACAGGCGCAGGCTGTAAACACTCATCCCTATGCATCATGACAACATATGGGAGATTTGACACAATGCAAGTGCCGGATTAGAGAATGTTGTAGTACAATGGGCTAAATCAAGCTTTCTGGGTGATGAAAATATTCAATTACTAAGCTCAACTATTGTTTTCACATGCAGCCATTTGTGAGTAGTTGAAATATTTAAACTTAGACAAACTTTATTGATCCACAAGGGAAATTATTTGGAAACAGTAGCTCACTCATCACAGTATAATAACGGAGAGTAATAAAAATAGATGGTATAGCAAAAAAGATAGCAAAAGACAGGAGTCAAATGAGACATAATTATAAAAATAAATGTATATGTACAATTCAAAATAAACTAGGTATTCACGTAAAACATATACTCCCAAATTATTATAATCCCAGAAAAAGACACTTTCATAATTAAAATTTGGTTGACTACAAGACATCATAATCTAAAATATTTTGTAAATTAATAAACAGAGGTCCACTTAGAATAAAGGTTACTTGGTTTGAAGTCTGAAAATGGATATTGCCATTGTGAGATACAGTGATGTAGAAAAACCACCATAGCTTTATCACCATGGAAACGGTCAGCTAATTGAATTGAATGCCTCTAATAACTTGGATGCTCTTAGTGCCATTACAAGGTGAAATAGTGTAGCCCAAAGCACTAAAGCTGTACAGACAAGTCAACAAAATCCATATTACACCCAGCTTTATGTTCCCCCATTCAAATGTGTGCCACGCTGAAGAGCACATGAATGGTTAGGGGCTATAGTATTTTATGATCATTAATGGCCCAGTAACAGGAGACGTCAGCACGACTGCCATGGTCAAAGCCTGACATTAACATTCCAAGAATATCTGAGGCTTATTCGCCGTAACCACACCACACAGCCGCCTCTGTTCACCTACGGGTGCAAAAAAAGACAACAGGCCCATATATTTCAGCCATGTTGAGAGGTATTTTTAATGCTTTGTTTTCCAGCAGTTAAGGATGCCATTTATAATCCGGCATAAGGCGCAGGAAGATGAGAAATATGCAGTGTTGTTGTGTTTGCTGCAGGCACAGTACACTATCAGTCAGGGATCAAGTCTCTATTTCACACATGAACAAGCAGCTTTAATCTCACTGTACTCTGCTTAAAAACCTGCTTGTATGCTTTCCCCTTAGAGCAGCAGGGGTTCTGAGAATTAGCTAAGTTTTGGAAAATAGTCCCTTTTTTAGTAAGTGATTTGTAGCCAAAAAAATAACCATATCCAACTGGTTCATTCTTTGAAATTAATTGTGTGTGTGTTTGTAGTTATCGTTTTGTGTGGCCCTGTGCTTAAGTGGCACTGCTGCTGTAGCTTCTGGAAGGGGCCGCTGCATGTTTTATGAGCTGTCCTCTGGAGGATATGGGAGCGCCGAGCTCAGATCCCTCTTGTTCCAGCAGCGTTTTCATCACTTCTGTGCGCATTTCCCCTGGGCCATTTTTTTACTAAACAGAAAGGAAACACATTCATAACTACAAGCATTTGCAGAGTGCAGACCTCTATTGGATGTATTGTGCTATGGAAAAGATGTGGTGTACAGAACTGAATTGAATAATGGATTTTTGTAGTTCGGGGATAAACTCTTAACTTAATGAGCTTTTGGCCACATTTTACCATTGCTTTTTTAAGTATCGTTCCTTTCATACAATCTTACTGTCCACCAAAAGGACCAATATCAAAATGTTTAGATCATTTACTTTCTCCAACAAATTATGAACTCAACGAAGCCCATGCCAAACCACATCAGTCTGTTGTTTAATTGTACAGCCTTGTTTGAATAAATAATAATAAGGCTGCTGATTGATTGGCTCTCCCCAGTCGCGCTGTACCGGGTGCTTCCCCTCTGTTCGGGATCACTGAGATAGAGGATGACAAGGCTCAGTGCTACACTGAATATTCCACTCCCTGAGCCACTGCTGCTCCAGCTGTCTGCCCTGAACAAACAAATCTTCACTGCACACAGACACTGTCAATTTGCACCGCACATACACACACTGAGTTAGAGCTGTGGAAATTAGCCTGATGGGACTAAACAAAGAACTAGATTTCTCTTTAATGAACATTATAAGGTTATGGCATATTTTCATTTTAAAGTATACAACACCGATTTGTAATGCACTATGAAGAATTTGCATTGTCTGTATCTTTGTACACCCTTTGTTTGTAAACAAACACATTGGCTTTCTTGTATTCTTTTGTTGTACCTATGGGTCACAGACTATAGAAAGGGTGAGGGAATTGCAGAAATGTTCCCTGCTATTACAGAATTGATACAGAAATGTTGTTTATGATTGTAGTTCTTTTGGAACCTCTTTTTAATATGCAAACTCTTTTTTTCTCCACCATGCTTTAACTTGCCCACACAGCAGCAGTGAAGGTCTACACTCTCCAGTCTCAGAAATCGCCTCCTTCCTTACTCAGTGGCACTCTTAGAAAAGCTGTTTGCATATGAAATAAAAGCCTTTCTAATTAGAGGTAATAAAATCCCTTGGTTTGCAGAGGTGGAGGTGTTTTTGGCTTAATGTCTTTGAATAGAGTAATTGTCCTGCTGCCTGCGACCATCTGCTCTGAGTTTGCCACCACATAGTTAAATAATTTAGACAGAAAAATTGGATTTGTGTACTGACCTAATGGCTTTGTGTTTTTGTGGAGTGGTGCTCTCGGTGACACCCTTGGGTGCCCTCCCTGGCCTCAGCTGTCAGTCCTGGACTCTCGGAGCTGCCTTATCTGTCACTCTCATCTATTTGTGTTGGCTCTTCTTCTGTGTGGCATGGTGATTATAGGCGCTGGAGGATGTAGGGCAAGCGGCAGGAATATATTTTCTTCCTCTTCTGTGCTCATTTAGACAGCAGTCCTGAGTTTTAAAGTGACGGATAACACTGTTAAGCTGATAGGCAGATGCAGCAGCAGGAAGTGAAAGATATTTGATTGCAGAAGTGAGTGGTGCATGATTGAATGCTCAAATAATAAAAAATCTCAAGAGCCCTCTCGCTAACACAGACAAGGTTGGTGCTTTTTTTTCCCTTGCAGCACTTACTTGACAAATCTGATTGAGAAAATGTCATGTAACTCATTCTCTCTTATCTACACTAAGCTATTTTTCACATAATCCATATAAAAACACTGTTTTTTACTGTTAAATATTTCCCCAAAGTGCATTTCTGACCTGTTTTCCATTATAAAAATATTGAGTTGTCAGTTACTTGAAATCCTTTTTGAATAATCCACTTTTGTACATATCTACAGGGAAACTCAATTAAAGAGCCGCACTGGTGATAGCACCATCTGTCGGCACATACCTCACATTCTCTCGCTTCTGTTATCAATGACTCACCAGGAGAGGTCCTTTTCCTGGACGGCTCGCGATTACATTTTTGAAGAACGCCACATTTTTGGAGTAAAGGCAAAAAGGTGACAATGGTCAACCCTGGCATTTCCCTGCAGAGTCGTGTCAAAACGGGTTGCCCTGTGAAGCTGCCAAATGGCTGGTGTGGCGCATTGAGAGGCAGTCTGTCTCCAAGTGTCTGGTATTACGGCTGTGAAATGAAGTCTTGGTATATAATGCACAAGTAGGCTCCCCTCTGGGTCATTTCCAGAGACCACAAACCAGGGGATATAGGACGCTTTAGGAGAGGAGCAGAGGCTTAGCTAACAGCAGGGTTGGGAGGACTGTAGAGGAGGGTGGATATGAACTGTTGGTAAGAAAATATGTTTGACTTAGTGGACAGCGGTCTCCATTACAACATGTATCATATGCGACAGTAGTCCATGAGGATTTAAACTGTCACAGCCAGAGAAAGGCAGTAAATTTTATAATGGTGTCCTTTAACGAACTTTGACCTAAAGCGGGTGTAATGTAAGGCAAGGCTACATAATCTAAAACTGTGAAATTGCCCTGGCTGATTCAGTTTTATTTTTTTCGGCAACACCAACACAAGTACATTAAGAAGAAAATACATCTTTAAAGACTATTTGATTTATTGGAGGTGTACAGGACATTGATAGAATTGTATTGCCTACTGAAAAAAACAGTTTGATTCCTTCTGTTTGCATATTATTCATGTATTCTTGTTTTGGCTTTTTGCGTTCTATTCACCTTTGCATGGCCCTTTTCTGACACTGAAATGTCCATGTTTGGTCCCTGGGCTACACAGCTCCCCAGTCATCCAATAGGGAATCCCTTTACAGTGGCTATATTATAATGTATTGTTTTCCACAGTGTCACTGGGCATTAAGCGCCGTTTGTTTGACCACAAAATCTCCAGGCAGGTTTAAACGTTGCTGTTGTAAAAGCCCCAAGCGATCTTTCTCTGTCTAGCTCCCTGGCTTTTACCTACTCAACTCACCCTGGACGCCACACTAAAAATAGCGTCTTTGTGAGAACAGCTTTAGCGATAGTGAAAGCAGCGAGTGGTTGCTCATCAGTGAATTGAAAACCAAGTTGAGCAGACAAGTGTCATTGCACCGGCCAACACTTATCTGAAACACCTTTGAGGATATGACGCTGCAGTCAGATTGGGCAGGTGAAGACGAGGCTGTCCCATATGAAGAGGCTCATCCCTCACCCCCAGCTGTTGTTTCGGTGGAGCTTATTTGAGATGGCAGTTGTAATGGATTGGTCGACAGCACCCCAGCGAGAATCCCACTGCTTCAATTTGAGCTGGCCCTCATTGTTAATAAGCCTCTGTATATTCACGCTAACATTGTTCCCCCTCTAATCTGTATTCACACTGGTATTTTCATTCAATCTTTCTGCAAAGCCCTCTTTAAATCCTCGCCAGTCACATTTTTGCTACTTCATAATTCTCCATTTGAAAGTCTTTGTAGCTGCAGACTGAAAATATTGTGTTGGCTAGTTTGCATTTAAATGTAACTACATTTGGTTTACTGCAGAACGAATGTGTTTTAAATATATATAATCCAGGAATAATCAATTAGTTAAATTTGGAGTGCCTAGTGTTTCATCTATAGCTGCTCATGTAAAGCATAATAATGGTAATGTTTATCCTTTGACGGTGTTTGATTTAAACTGCAGAGATGAGCAGGATTTAGGCAAAATTTGTGGGAATGAATAAAACGTGTCTCTTTTAAAAACTCCAAAGCAGGCAATAGTGTTAAAAACAGAAGCCTGCTGGGTGGCCATTGTGTGGGCTGATGTGTTAATCAAGTCACAAACCGTTTGCTTGCTCGGGCCAGAGGTCTCATTTAACCAGGCACCGAAAAGTGAAATGCGTTTTGAGTCGGTCCCTGCTGGCCGCGAGCCCTTGACTCCTTTGCAGTAATGTAAATGCTGGATTAGGTTGGAGACCCCTCTAGCCCCCCTCCTCTACTTTTCCATTAAGACAGCTGGTATCTTTCAAAGGGACCTAGCTTGGTGATTGATGTGTAATAGCTCCCAGCCTCACCTGCCCCCTCACTGCTGTATTCATGGGGCCAGCCGGCACTTTGTTTCCTCGGCCAGTGGGTGGAGAGGTGGAGGGAGTGGGGCTCGCTTTTCCTCCACGTCGTCAATACGTTATGACTGTTCATTGCAGCGCCGGGCTACTACTTCACACCATGACTCACTCCCTTGTGCTCACTTAATTTGTCCAATGTTAAATCACCCTTTATTCTGCATCAGACAACTGCTGCAGCTGCTCAAGTAGTCATGCCTTTGCCAGTGTATTGGCTCGTAATGATCTCCAAATGTAGCATGACCAAATAAGTTGCTGGTGTAAAAAAGTACTGACGTCATTTTTGTTTAAGGCTATTTTTCAAGTTTGGCATGTGTTTATCTCCAGGTGCTAATTACTGTGCTCAGCTGGGTTTGAGCGGCGTTAATTGTTTTGAAATATAATGACATTGCACAGCTATAACAATGGGTTTATTAATTATATGTAGCAGCAAGCATTCTATACCTTTTAAATTCTCTGCATAGGTGATTTAAATTAGGTAAAGCTTTGAAAATGTACAATCTTTTGGTGTTTGTTGCTCTGCTGTTTGAATAGATCCCTGCACAATTAAACTTTATCATATCAATCAATCACTATTCACACAGCCTGCAGTTCATTATGTCCTCTGCAAAAATCTAATAATCCAGTCTCCATGGAGTCCCATTTAGAGTAAAATGCCCTGAAATGTATGCAATTCTTCTTTCAATTTACCTCCAACCTCTTTCCAAAATTAGCAAATTAACTCCATATCCACAACTGCAATAAATGATTTAATAATTACTGACCTTGTGGGGCTCTCTCTCACCTGTGGTACCGAATGAAGTGATTATTTGCTTGATTGTTTGCTCTCAGGGATCTTTTAAAGTATACATTTTCATAATTAAATAGCCATGGCAATGTTTTGTATTGTTTACCCCAAATTGATCCAATGTAATCTAACTCTTTAAAAACATTCTTTAACCTCAAAACATTTGTGGATATACAGCCAACGACTTTGTAAAATCTCTGCCCTACTTATGGAGATGATTGAGGAAGAATCATTTGAAGCTGGGCAGTTGTGTAAAGTGTAACCAGATGTGGACTAATAGCACCTCAATTGTGCACATACTCAGAGAGGCTTGTGCTGCCCCCGACTTCAAAGAGCTCTCCATTTAAAACAGTTTAGAGTCCTCACTGCATGTTCCTGATTAGATCGGAGGAGAGGGGTGCTTAGCTCTCCCTCGCAGCCTGTCAGCCCAGAGACCTGAGGCATCACACACCGCCGTCATCCATGTTTTCATGTTCCTCACAGCTCAGAGGCACACCGCTGCAGACAGATGCTTTGACACTCCACAGGAAGCACTGTTGTAATACTGTAACACTTTGCTCGCCAACTCAGACTTATTTTTACTCCTGGACACAGAGGTATAAGCATTTCAAGACCGACAAGGAGACGTCCGAGTTAAATAATTTGACAGTTTGATGAAACACATTACGCGCTTGTGTCAAGTTTACTTCTGTTTAGGCTTGTCTTTTTTTTTTTTTTTTTTGGCTTTACAGTGTTTTGAATATTTTATGTCTAGACTAGCCAAACCCGTAGCAGTTTTTATTGGATTTATCGCTTGTATTTCCTTGCTACATTAGTTTGTCATCGGCTTGTCAGTTTTGACCTGTTCTTGTGTGGTCTTGACTCCAAACACTACTGCAGAGTGTATTAGGTGCACTTGTCTCTCTATATGCCTGTCCCCCGTGTGTGCGTGCCCCGGCAGCGCGTGTGTGTCAGCCCGGTGGTCGCCGTGGTAACTCATCATTAGGTGATTAATGGGGCTGTGACGAAGCTGCGGTTTAATCAGGCCCACTGTTTGTGTTGAAGCCCACGACAAGAGCAGCTGCCCTGTCAGTTGGTGTCTGCTCACGAGATGACAGCACCCGCTGCTGAGGAGGGCCGTTGTCAAATGTGCTCCATTGTACCAGTGTATGCGCCAAAGCCCCTTCCCTGTCTAATCCTGACCTCACTTTCTAACCAGCGCTGTCAATAAACTGGCATGCTTTTATGTAGCGGCTTAGTGTTACCTGTCCCTATTTTCACTCCTGCTATCACCTCCATGGTAACGCGCTTTTGATTGCCTGGTCTGCTCCCTCTGGGCGCTGTAATAACTATTTCTAGTTAATTTGTTGCAGCGGGTGCAGAGGAGGGGGCGTGCTGGCAGTAAATGAGAAGCCTCCTTTGTAGGCGCAGTGTGTAGGGCCAGTGTGGAGCATAAGGCTGGGCCCACTGCTGTTTACGGAGGACTTCATTATGACCAGAGACGGCTGTGGGCTGCTTTTTCACTGTAGCTGTAAAAGGCAGTGGCCAATGACTCTGCTCAGTGCTGTGCTGTGGTCGTCCCTCCAGAGCTGTCACTTCGCATTAGCCCAGTGTTGACACACGCGCACCCACAACACACACAGCAGACAGACAGGGGTAAAATTGAGCTGGGTGTCATCACAGATGGTCTTCAGAGGAGCTGGCCAGTTAACTCTTGTCACTGAGTTTTATCCAGAGCATTGCAGGCATCGTGTTGAAAAGCCGATGGATACATTTCCACTCAAGAATGTGGCTCTGAGCTGCTCATATACTGCAGCATCACCATTAGTGCTTAGACTGGTAAAACTGCCCTTTAACGTATTGTGTTACACATTCACACTTTTGCTTCACTCTATTTTCACTCATTGCCTGGCGCGCACTAAATCTGTTTCATTGCCTCGGTGGAAAAAGAGAAATATGTTTGAGCAGGACGCTAGAAGGCTCTGTTCCTTTGATAAGCCACTCAGTGCTCTCCGGAGAATACATGGCTGTGGAGGGATTGCCAACAATTACTGTGATGTTGAGAAGAGTCAGCCTGGCTGCCTGATTTCTGAGGAAAAAAACAGCTTTTAGAGCAACGCCTGTAAAAGGGAGCTTGTGCATAGAATAAGTAATTGTTAATGGGGCTACTACTGTATGTTCCACATGTTTATTATGTCTGCAGTGTCGTCCATCTGAAAATCCATAATATAGATTTTGCCTTGATTTAAGTCAGTACAAAGCAGTGCTATTGATGTCTTTTTTAAACCTATAAGATAGTTTTAAGACTTATTTTTTTTTGCCTTCAAAACTAACTGTCCCACTCTTTCTGTGTTCACAGCTCTTCTGAAACACTGGGGTTGTTGGTGTGGCCAAATTTTCCCTGGATTTGACTGGTAAATTCAGAAGACTGAAGCCCAGGCTCACAGTCTACCTTTCACGGAGGCCCAGCCGTGAGAGGACTGAGGAAGGCACGTGGCGGATCATGACGGCCGATAAAGACAAGGAGCGGGAGAAAGAACGGGACAGAGACCGTGACCGGGACAAGCGCGAGGGGGGCAAGTCCCGCAGGCAGGACCCCGACCGGGATGGGGAGAGCACCCGGCCCCGGCGCAGCTGCACTCTGGAGGGAGGCGCCAAGAACTATGCAGAGAGCGAACACAGTGAGGATGACGACAACGATAACGGCAGTACGGGTGGAGGCAGCGGGACGGCCGAGGAGGCCGGAAAGAAAGGCAAGAAGAAAACCCCCAAGAAGAAGTCTCGCTATGAGCGCACGGAGAACGGAGAGATTACCTCCTTCATCACAGAAGATGACATTGTTTACAGACCTGGAGGTGAGTGTCTGTCATAGCCCTGTGTGTGTGGAGAGGGGGGACTGTGTAGGACAAGGTCAGTGCAGCCAAAACATGCTGCGTCCGAGGCTGCGGCCTGGTCAGACAAATCAGACATAAATCACACCTAAGCATTCTTCCTTGAGCAATAGATTAGAACTACATTAACTTGATGAACGTTAAGGTCAATATCATGTTATAATTTCCTGCATCAGAGAGAAAATCACTATACTGAAGTTTGTAGTGATTTCCAAACAGTCATAAACTATACATTTAAGAATAATATAATTGACGTTATGTTAATATTGAATGTATAGGTTTACTATTGTTAATGGAAACCATTAACAATTCCAAAATATTGCCCATGACTTTCAAATAACATAACAGCCAATATCTTATTACGCCATTGCTTAGGTGCTTTATTCATGTGAGAGCAGTGTCAGCAGTGTTGAGGGCAGAGCCAGAGGCCATTTGCATCATTAAATCAATTTCAAGGTGCCCTGCTTTGTGTAATTGTTGCACTACCAAGTCAATAGTCCAAGTACATACGACCTGGCAGTGACCAAAAACCTAATAATAATTTTGTTCCTATATAACTCCGCTACTCAGTCAATGCTGCCTTTCAAGAGCAAATGAGATTCTACTTTTCTTGGCACAGCTGTTGTACAATATACTTATTACAGCAGCCTGAATGGGGCTAAAAAGAGGAGCAACCTTTTCCGCTGCTGTAAACATGGCCTCTTGTTCACCTACTGTTTATAAATTGGTTGGTGCTAGTAGTGGGAATGTCAACACGGGCTGTCAGAGGAAGGAAGGAAGCCAGGCCCTGCTCACTGCAATCTCCTTGAACCTAAATCATGGCCGTCATGTCTCTTTATTCATCTCTCCGCCAGCGAAAGGTCAAGTAGTCGAGGGGGAGGTGGTGCCCCGCATTGCCTTGGATATCTAATGGGATTTTATCAGAATTACAGCTGGTGTGTGCTATCATGAAGTGTAAGCACCAACTCCCTCATGCATCTACTACACTGAGGCACATAGAGCTTTGTTACACAGAAATAAGCCAAGAGCAACAGGCCTAGAGCAGAGCAGACCCCCTCCACACTGCCCTCTCCGTCTGTAGCCCTAATCTTGTTGGCTAAATTATCTCTGCACCGATATCAGCAGAGGCCCTTGTGTAAGCAGTCACACTGGAGCAGAAAAAGCTGCCTTATGGTTTTATGCAACACATTCTAGTAAGGTTTATACTATAGAAAATGTTTGCAAATAAGCATATCTTGGTCTTGAAGCATATATTAGTAGTAAAATATGCACTTCTTACTAGGGATGGGACGATTAACACAAATTTTGTCTGTGAAAAAAGGGTAGAGAATTTGTGGTACTTGCCAATAAAGACCACCAGATCTGTTCTATAAAAGGCCATGAAAATAGAACTATCCCCATTCAAAAACAACACAATGGTAGATCTTATGATTTGAAGTCAACTACTTGATGGTAAATCATAAAAAGTGCAGAAGTATTAGTTTCTATCTTTATTGTCACGAGATATGTATCAATGCCTTTACTGAGTGCTGTTAAGTACTTCTAGTGTCTGCTTTGACTTTATTGCTTTAGTGCAGGTCAGGGATATTATTTTGTTTCTACTACTTTAATGTGTTTGTTGGAAGCTGTAATGTTAGTACCTACTCTTCACCGCCTCCACAAAATCATTTCTGATCCAAGCGGCATCTTTTCATAGAAATGTTATTAGAGAAGCCTTTTTTAGCTCCACACTTCATGTTTAACAGTGAGAGCACAGGCACTTTGTCTCCTAGCCAACCATTCAGAAAGGGGGAGGGGGGATTTTTACTGTTTTACATAAGCAGTGGGTCTCTGAAACATTCAAAGGGAATCTAAACAACCGTCTCAGTGGATTAGCGGCTGACTAATATTTATACTTTGACATTCGAGCGAACAGCCATAGAGCCATATTTCCTGTCTTCATTTTCAATTAGTGTGACAGGGTCTGGAGTGGCCTGGACGTCACTACCTCCTCCACACTGGCTTGAGCTGTTAGAATGATTACACTTTATCATAGGTACACCATCTCATAATTTAACTCCTATTGTCAACAATAGATGCATCAGTCCCCCTGCTGTCTCTCCTTCTTATTGTTGAAGTGATAAGCTCTGTGTGTTTGCCTGTGCCTGCCTTGGTCATTGGTAGTAGTGCACTTCCAGCAATCAGATTGGATGTATGCAGCTTAGGCAGGCACAAAGCTTGCAATGGATTATGCTTTACTAAATGTTAAATCCCTTTATACCCGTCTAGTGACACACAATATGTAAAACTGACCACCCCGGGAGAGGGATTTACACTGTCCCAGACAAAGGAGGGGGTAGCAACAGCCATGCAGAGCAATATTGGAAATGTTATTGCCAAATGAAGTTAGCCCAGTGACCCAGAGATAACTCACTCCACTATAAACAACCAACTGTTCACAAACACTGATTTTATATTGAGCTTATATTTTAAAATCAGATTCTTAGCTCTCAGTTTGTGGCAGATGGGAGGCCTTCACCCAAAAACGAGATAGGATTTTAACTAGAGCCAAGCTAAAAATGCACTTTGAGAAGCTGTTAAAAGATGTGAAGAATTTCTCTTAACATTGAATTCTTCGACCAAATGTTTTTATTTTGGTGGTAAAAATATCAGGAAGTTAGTTATGCCAACCCAAAGACTACACATTTTGCTGTGGATAATGATCTGGAAGTATTTTCAAGAATGCTTCTTTGTGAGATGCTCACAGTAGCTAATCTTAACTAACAATACAGCTATAGTTAAAGAACACTGAACCTGAAAAGTTATACACTATTACATCTTTATTTCTCTCATCCTTTATCTGTTAATATTGCAGTAGATTATAACATCATGAAAATATTTGGAATGAACACAGTGATGCAATAATAAACTTGTGTTTAACATGCACTTCTTTTGAGACCTCAATTAAAAGCCATGTTCTTGTTTCTTTTTGCCTATTGACATACTCCCTCAAGCCTTCCTATTCCTCGGCCTTCAATATGGGCTCATGCAGCTTACTGCTTATCGATTAGTGCAGTGCATTTGCCAGATAACTAGGCCTGCAGCACACACTCTCACTGTTGCAATTTAAAAGGAATACACAGAACATGTCCTACCACTGCTGGGACTAGTGGCTGTAGAGGTGCACCCCAGGACCCCTGACCGACATCCCAAATCAATCTGCGCCCCTTGGCTTAGCTCGGGACACTTCTCCAGGGCACTGCAGACACCCATGACACCCCCCCAGACACCCCCCCCCCACACCCCCTTCCTCTTATAGATCCCCTCTCTAGAGATTATACACTGCCACAGGGCGATCAATAGGAGATGGCCTGCTCTTCCATAAACCCGTGCAGACATGAGGGATGCCATCTTGCACTGTAACACCCTTCAAATGCTAAAGAGATGTGCACCTTGAACAAATCTTACAGTTTATTGTGCATTGTATTAAACAGAGTAATAGGATCCATAATTACCAACCCATCTGCTTGTCTGGTAAACATGCAGTATGTAGTAGCAGCCATTATGCACAATTATGTTGTATACAATTGTCTTGAGTTGGAGGAGGTGATATTGTTTACTGATAATTAATGCAAGGTCTTTAGGAGGTAAAAGTGACTAAACCTGTAGTAAAGTGCTGCCATAAATGCTCTTGCAAAAGGCTGTGAAATTAATAATTCATGTAATTCTTGCTATAGATGTTATTGTTTGCTGAATGCAAGCTAAAACTAAATTGATTAGCATATTTTTACACATTGGATTGCTATTTTAGGTGTGAATAAAAAGCTGTTACATTAAGTCTCTGCTGAAAAAATGAATGCAGTGTTAAAAACAAAAGTATGGCGCAAGTACATATAGGCCAACGGTCGACCTGCTTGCCCTCTCTGTTCCGAGGCAGATCGGTGGCCGGCTGCCATCAAGTCTCTGCTTTTTTCCTAAGTGACTTAATCACTGTCTGCTGTGTTTCAAACTAAGAAACCTAATAGAAATCCTAACGTTTTCCTCATCATGTCCACAATCTTTACAAACACATGTTATGTTTTGTCTAGATTTTATTGGTGTTAAGAACATTGTATCCCAGTCTTGGAAAGAAATGCATAGGACACGTTTGGGAGCCGCTGGACAGCTGGCATTTGGTGCCACAGCCACTGCAGAAGCCCGGGGGAGTGTGTTGGTGTGGCATACAGTGAGCCATGTCTGAAATACATGCAGCTCTGGATAACCACCAACTCCTCTCAATCCTCTGTCCTCACCTATAGACACCCACCACCTCCTCACCCATGCCCCCTCCTCACCACTGTTGGCCGCCTCCTCTCAATCATCTCGTTTGGTTTTCAAACTGGGCTTTGTCGCCCTGTGGGCACATAGAGAGATTTATATGGAAAGTATTACAAAATGTCAATTACTGCATTTTATGTGGTATACACTGCTGAAAAAAATATTATTGAACTTTTTCCTTGCCTATGTCTGTCCAAACTCAAGCTGGCATATGTTGAACCTTATGTATTTAATCATCTAGCACATAAATCCTACTAATACTTCTCAATAAAGATGACTAAAATGTTGGTTTAAAACAATATGTGAACACAAGAGCACTGTGCAGTTCAGTTGTTGGCCCCCTTTAGAACTCTGTGTTATCGTTAATGGGTTGACTGCTGCTGACCCAGCCCACCCTTCGTGAGACCACTGTTAGCATTAGCTCTCCCTTTTGGCTATGACCCCGCACTGTCTATCACTTTACTCTGCTGTGACTCTACACTGCAACAGGCACTTGGAGTCATCACATATTGAAACATGGCTATAAGATTCTGTATCCTGTCACTGTCCCGATAGATCTATTTTTAAAGTCCTCTTCATCTCTCTCCCATCTCTCCCCACCATGCCAGAGACTCTGGGAAAAGGGCTTTTTTAGTGAAATCCAACCACCTGCCGACTGCTAAATGAGAAAGCGTGGGCTCGCCGAGAGGGGGAGGAGAGGGAGGAGGAGAGGGGGTGTTGTGAAAGAACCTCTGTTCTCCCCCAGGAGCGCAGTCAGCTGTAGGCCGGCCCTATTGTAGAAAGAAGTGATGCTATCACTGTCCAGGTATTTCCCATTGCTTTCTAGTGAGAAAAGTAGAGGAGATTTGTCGGGCTGAGTGAGGAAACGTGGGGAGGAGACTTTGGAGGACTCCACTTCTGTCCCCAGAGAGATGCGCTGTGGTCATCAGATGTGGGAGTGCTGGTGTTAGAATGACAAGAGAATTTAAATGCAGCGCAGATTTTATTATATATTTTCCACAATGGCGTAAAAGTGATGAAGATGAAGATAGAGATGACTGAATCTTGATTTCGATCTTTAAATTTTATTGATTGGATATCCTTAATTTAAGGCTTGTTTATGTTAAAGAAATTGATATTGAGACCCATTTTTAATTGTTTATAATAAAATAAAATAATGATCGATTGTGATTGATCATTATGAGCCCATCCCAAGGTGATCAGGAAATTGACACTAAAGCTAAATGTGCAGATTATGTCCACTTAAACAGAAACTATATTATTTAATAACTTAAGAGTTTTAGCAACAAACCGTTTAGCTTTAAGTCGTTTTTCACCCAAAACAAGCAAAGTAAAATGTAAGACTCAAACAATAAGAATAAAAGATGGTGAAAAAAAATATAGTAATTACAACACTGATTACAAGGCAGCTCTAGATTTATTGTGTTTTCTCTACTGGGTGGAATATTATTATTATGACCACAGGTGCTGAATCATTTAACAAGATGAACAAAGATGAATCACTCTTTGAATGCCAGAAAGTCCACTACATTTTGAATAGACTGAGTTTGACCGTGCCCCCTCTTTCTCGTTGCTGTGTGGCCAGTCGAGGGATCACTAATAACTACTAACTGCAAAGCCCTCCATCATCCCGGGCCCTTCAGACCCCTCACACCCCTGTGGTTCCATTATTGCATTCCTTGTGCTATTTAATTTTCGGATCAGTACACTCGAGGGGGGTTAGCTCTGCTGTTGATATGTGCATATGCCTTTTGTGTGTGCGTATTTGTGTGTGTGTATCACTTTTAACAATGCAGGTGTGTCTCGCCGCATGGCCTGCTCTCACCACCACCTGCGAGCCTGGACTAAACAAACATGGCTGTCTACTTAATAAGGCACTGTTCGTTTGAAATATGGTCAGTTATGGCGCTTTGTTGTTCTGATTTATCACAGTTCAGACTTTCATTGTTGCTTGTACCACGTGTGTAGCAGATATTATCTGCAGGATTCACAGTTTACTCTATTTCATTGTGATTCACTTTATACTGAAGCAGGGTTATTTATTATAGAAGATTTGAATCCAACGTGTAAGTATTTTGTCTTAAAGAATACGATTTTTTTTCTAATTGCTGTAAATATAAAAGTCTTGCAAGAAACAATAAATAATTAATGGTAGTAGTAACTCTCTTTTTCTACCCTGGTACTTCTGTAGGGTCTGTATGGTCTGCAAAGCCCACAGATCCTGGTTTTGTCCCTTTGTTATTCCTTTGTTTAGACATTAGTCAGTCAAATTTTAGATTAATTAATATAATTTGCAAAATAACTAAAAAAAGATGAAACCATTCTAATAATTGAGTTCACGTTTATCTATTTAAAATGTGCTATATAAAAACAGTAAAAGACAACAAAGGATATGGCAATGGCAATAGCAGTAAATCATTTAAAAAAAATACACAGAAGACCACACAGCTCACATGGTCTCAAAGCCAGAGAATAAAAGTACTAGCATCTGAAGCACCTTTCTCATTTGACTCCACACTAAATTAAACATCTTTTGGTTTGATACAGATGATTAGGACACGACTAGGTGTGTTTTAGATTAGATATGCTCAGAGGCTGGGTGAACAATGAGCCACAGCTGAGAAAATAGCTGTTTGTGTGTACGCGCCTCACAAGGTTATAACAAAGAGTATTACGATGCATGAACGCTGCACTGACAGTGTAATTGGAGAAACAGGGACCGCAGTGTTCAGGTTTCAAGTGAAGGGTCGTGGTCTGGCTCATGATTATCTCACCGTGTCGAAGTATTGGACTTTGTGGGGGCTCACGCTCAATGTGTTTGGGCTAGGAGAGGTCATCTGTGGATACCAAGCTATAGGCAGAAGAGGGGAGTTACAGCTATAAAGAAATGAGTAATGGTCTTTATAATGTGATTCAATAGATCTGACCTCAAGTGGTTACTAATCTTGCCTGCGTAGAAGCTGTGCAATAATTTCTGTATTATCTTTTTGCCAGTTTGCAAATGTTTAGATATCAGTGTCTGAGTAGTTTATCTTGCAAGTGTGACTGAGAGTTTCCATACCAAAAATATTATTGTTTATAGCCAACATTGCTATGTTTTCAGATTAGTAATGTTTATGGATAACAGAGACTACATAAAACATACTACATTTTAAAAACTTGACCCATTTGAAACAGCAGAAGAAAGTTTTGTGATACTAACCAAAGGCTCAATAGATTCACATTATTCAATTTTAAAACTAAACTTTGATTTGAATAATGACCAAATCAGTACTTACAAGCATGCCATAGTCACAGTAGAACTCACCCATTCATGCAGCACACTTCAGCCCACCCATACGCGCCCCTCCCCCACAGAGCAGACCCCAGCACGGCCCTCCCCTCCCACTCCTCCACTTAAGCCTGGAGACCCACTTCTCAACGTGCACAAAATGGTGGGAATGTTCAACAAGAGCCTACACCTCCTAGATTCACTCCATCATAACCAACTGCACTGACTTCAACTTTCATTCATTGGGATTGTACTGACAGCGAATGCCCTTGAGGAAGCTAGACTTTTTAGAGCTCCGGGATGAATTTGAAATGTGCTTTTGACATTCGAAGAATAGACTCACTAGCTGTAGCTAGTCTGTGAATGATTAAACCTTTTGAGCTTTTTATATTTCCAACCATCTTTTTTCTGCTTGCTCAACGTTGGCAGACCAGGCGTTTCCAAATTAATATGTGCCTAAGCTTAAGGACCACTAACATCCAGTGATTAGACCCTTCCAAAACATGTCATCTCATTCAGATTAGTGTCTTTTGTTCCTCGTCATCCCTCGCCACCTCCCCCTGCCGTGGCTGCCCCTTCCTATGTCACCCTAACACAATCACATTTATGGATATTTTCATTCACGTTATCTTTTAAATGACTTCCAGGAACGTTGTATAGAATGGGGGGCTCGGAGCTTGGAGAGGGCAGCAGTAAGGGAGATACAACATTGGGGATGATAAACCTTAGCCCCCTCCCCTTTTCCCCTCATCCTTTCAGACGCACAGCTCATTCAGCCTACAGCAGATAACAAGCACAGGGTTAGCATACACACTGCACTCCAAAAACAAAACCCGCTATGTCGTCATGAGCATACACTACCTCTACAAATGCTATCTTGGGTGACACAGCCATTTAATATCATGGCCACCTTTCTCTTTTCCCTCCACAAGCGGTAAGATAAACCACAGCCGGATCGATGGCTCTGTTGACACAAACAAATAAATAACAGATGATGCCACTGTCAGTCACTGAAAAGGTATCTCCGTGGCTTTTGTTCTGGCGAAAAGCAGCAGCGTATCATGGGCACACACAGCCTCTCAGCGTGGCGTTCCATAAAATGAGCTGTTGTCACTGTAAATTCTATGTATGCTGTTGCCGGTGCTGGTGGTGATGGCGTTTTCCTTTTTTTTTTACTTGAATGAATGCTTCAAAGAGCCTCTATCACGCGGTAGAGAGTGGTTTTCCCTCTTTATAGCTGGATGTGTGTTTGTGTGTTAGTCGAAGCAGGGGTGCCATGCTCTGCTGCACCAAATGATGGCAAAACAGCCCTGTGCCATTCTGGGAGCGCTTAAATACTTACATGAATAGAGACATCCTCAAACTGTTTAAAAGGGGTTGTGATTTATTTGATATGCTTTATTAAATCATCAATGTCTTCCTACTCACACTGTGAAAGCAACCACTGTTTTTATTTATGTACCTTTTGAAATTAAAAAACAATATTGATACTACACTAACCTTGTAAATGTGTGGCTGCTCATTGCCAGTAGAAAAGGAAATTTTGTAGACTTCAACACGACTTAAAGTATTTTTTTTCCTAGAACTTTTTGGCCATAAGTAACGTTCAAAGTTTGTCAAATGTCTTTTGTTTGAAGTTTTGACAAGTTAAACATGCATTCAGTTAGCTTACATTCTGTTTCAGATTGAAAACGTTTGTACAGACATGGAGGCTTATGTAAACATCTATTCTTATGACTCTTAGGCCTTTGTTGTTAATGCATTAAATACCTCGCTGCAGCCAAAGGTTAATCGAAAATATGTACATGGAATGTTGTTGTACTACTAAAATTACAAACCTACATTCGATAGTTTAAAAATCCTTAATTCAATACAGATTTTGATACCACATACTACTTCTGTTATAGGTCAGAAATCATTTTGTATTTATATTTTCAAATGAGTATCTAGACCTGATGCTAGTTTATTATATTCTAGATGGCAGTTTCATTTTGATAGCCCTGTGCCAAACTTGTGGATATTTCTGTAATAAGTGTAACCCTTGGCAGTTTCTCAGAAGTGCTGTGCCAGGTTCAACAGGAACCATTAGCCCGGTGTGCGCTCTCCCTCCTCCTGTTCTCTGAGATCTTTTCAGCAGAAGTGGCTGTGTGTTTTTTGTCTTCTGCAGCGTGAATGTTTTTGTTAAGGAGATGAGGGTTCACGACCTGGCCATACCACCAGTCACATTCAATTTAACAGTGCCGCCGGTCTGGGTTACCTTCTCTCACACAAAACAAGTGGGACATTGCCTTACACTGACTTATGTAATGTGGCACAGTTTTGAAACCATGAGCTTGAACCTTATCACACCAACTGCCACTTCATACAAAATTTTGGGCTGTAATTCAGATATGGGCAGAATAAACCCCACAGTATGACTTATGTGACTTATTATTAAAATGGAAGTACAACTAAAAGTACAACTAAAATACATGTTAATTTAAAACAGGTGAAAGGTTTTTTTTCCACTGCTAGCCAAACCATAAAGTGTTGTGTATATTGACAGTAAATAGTTTTCAAGTGGGCTGAAGTTGATGCCGGGTTAAATGACTGCATTGCTCACTCGCTGTATAAATGTAGTGGAACAATAACATAATTCCCCTTGGGCGTAATGTTTGCTTTGGAACGGCAAGGTTGTAGCGCTCCAAAGGCCTTAATCCTATTACTTGCATTCCAATTGAATTTGACTCGAGAAGGAAAAAGTGTCTTTTCAGCAGCGAGGTAACACCAAATAATATATTACAAAGTGTGTCTGCATAAAACATGAAAGCTCTGGGGAAGTGCGAACATCCTCTTTCTAACTCTCCTGTTTTTTTTTCTTTTTCCTTTCTTTGCAGATTGTGTGTACATCGAAAGTCGACGGCCCAACACTCCTTACTTCATTTGTAGCATACAAGATTTTAAATTGGTGAGTACTCCTGGCTTCCCATGCTTTGTCCATTCGCCAGCATCCGTTAAATATCCACAACAATAACTCACTCATCCTCCTCTTGCCAAGTGTTGTTCAAGTGTGCCAGAAACTAGTGCCATTATGTTGTGCCAAGAGCGAAAAGTTACAAAAACATCTTTATAATAGAGGTCAGCCTAGTTTCTTTTAAATGGTCAGGTGGAAACATACTCATTCCCCTGTGACTTAACTTTGAATAGGAAGTGACTTGACTCTCCGTAGCAGTGTAATAGTGCTTGTAATGGAAATAAAGATGTTTTTCAGCGTGCTTAATTGATTTAATGAAAGAGACCTTCGCCAGTTTCCAATTGATTTTTTTGCCACTTAATGTGGGCAATTTATCTTCTTTTGCTAAATAAAGACAGTTGTCGACATTGTTTAGCTAAGTGATACAGATGTGTTGCATTGCACAATATGGCCTTATCCACAAAGTAAAATTCTTAAGGTTTTTCATATTTAATGACCCAATAGTGCAGACAAAAATGTAATTTATGTAGACCCTGTTTTGTGAAATTGCCTTTTAATGGGCTCTTTGCCTTTGTTCTCTTTCTCGTAATAGTAGAAGCCAGCATGGAGGTCAGTGTTTTGTTACTGGCAGGTCAGAGTTCAACAGAGCCGCTGGTCTAAACTGCCAACCATTTGAACTGAAAATACTTGTTTTTAATTAGTTCTGTTGTTCAGGGACTAGGGCTGTTATTACTACGTAACATGCAGTTTTTGTTTAGGCTGATTGGTTGGGCTTTTAAGGGAATCAAATGGATGGATGTAATCTTAATCATTATTTGTTTAATAGTAGTTTTTATTTGGACATATACTTTGATATGTGCCACTTCTCTAGGATATTTGGATTGCATTATTCTTACTACGCTTTGAGCTGTTTTGCAATTAAAATACCAATAGATTTTTATGACATTTATGTAACTGTTGAAAGTTAATTAAACTCACCCTACATGTACAAACTAAGTGCTTAATGCTAAATCAATCGGCTGTGGAAATCCTCGGGAGTGAGCATTACTCATCCTAGAGCAGATTTGTTGTCTAAGCGCAGCCCTTTGTGAGGAGCAGCCAAACCCCCAGGGGGCGCCGGTAATGGCTGCCAGCAGCCAAAGCGATGATTGGAGGTCAGTGCAGAGGTCACACACTGTGCTGCTCTCAAAAGGTAGACTATAGCACTATGCATTCGGGACTATAGCTTTTGTGTCTTTGGGAAGGGCTTCTAGGTGAGGTACTGAGTGGAGGACAAGCAGGCCCCATAGCAGCAGGACTTTAATCGGATTGCTGCTGGAGAGTGCTGAGAGCCGCAGGAACCCACCTCCACAAAAACTCCCTGATTAAGAGCAGCACAAGAGGTCTGGGCCGGTCAGGGGTAATTGTCTTGGGACAGGGAGAGAACTGGCTCCCATTGGATGACTGCCCTTTCTTCCTCTCTCATACAGGAAAAGAAAATCATAGACATTATTTTCTTTATTCATGGGTTTCAGCATCCTGTCACATGCGACATTATGAGGAGTATTTACAATTCAAAAATATATTTAGTTTGAAATTGTTAATCACTTTGGTGACAGTCCTAATTTGTCATCATTCTGAAACCCATGGATAGCCTATTTTGTTGTTAACTTAAAGTACAGTTATGTCCATGCATTTCTCTGCATTTCTCTGCATTTCTCGTGACTCCAGCTTTTTCAGGAATCCATTTGAACCACATGTATTATTTTAGCTCCGTAGATATAAACTGGCAAACCATTTAAATACTACCAGCCTCTACCACAAATGGGGAAGCAGTTTGGTTTTCCTGTGTGCATGTGGAGCCGAAGTAGGAAGTCTCCCAACAAGAGCTCAGCGTTAGCATAGCGAGTGTTTCCTCTTGTCTCCAGCCTCTCCGCAGCCCCTCCCCCACCCATCTGTAATTAATGACCAGCCATCTGCATGCCTGTGTGTGTTTGAGCACACTGTACCCTTGTCCTCTGATGTTAAAACAACAAGTCCCGCTGGCTTTCCAAACAACTACAGCTCTTTTTTTCAGTGAGCTCACTTTGTCACCTGCTATAAATCAACCCTCGGAGTGGCACCACACGCTTGCTACATCTGCAGTTCCTAATCTCTATTTACTAGACCTGGGTAAATCCTCTTTTAGGATGATAGCTGATTTGGATTGCACTTGCACATCTAGCTGTTTAACCTCGAGTTTACCCTGCTCAAAGAACTGGGACACACACTTATGCCTTTAGGAAAAGAGAAGCACTGCAGCAGCTACATTCACCCCTGATTATGCTCTGTAGAGGAACCTGATGCCTTTATAATCCCTGTTGCTTTTACTTAGCAAAGTGTAGTGTATATTTTTAACATTGTTTTACATAGCTGCAATTAGGCTAAAGTTGCTCTCGTTTTATGTAGGAGTATCATAGCGGAACTACTTGACAGTGTTGTTACAATGTTAAGACAGTAAAGAATGGGCTTGTTACGCGATACTTTTGATGCCACAATGACAAACTGTGTAAAAGGAAAGGTCAAAGTTTGTCATGTGTTTTTTTTAATCAGTACTTCATCAATTGAGTATCTAGTTTTGATTAGGGTTCAGATACTAACCAATACTAAAAGTAGTATCGGAACTAGATACCCATTTGAATATGTATCAATACTAAAGTCACATCACAGGGCAGAAATTAACCCTGAATAGCTTTAGACTGATGTTGAGCTGTATCAGAACAAGTATAAAAGCACATCAGCTAGTACACACCAGTGGACCACTACCTGAAGTATTACACAGATGTAAAACCATGTGGTAATTTAAAAGAAAGTACTATTATTTACTATACATGTTTTACTATTAAATCACATTCTATTGTATAAAGAAAGTTTTTATTTGTTATTTGTTTTAATTGTTGTATCAGCGTTGTGATACTAGTTTTAGTATAGATTGGTATCAGATTTTTGATGCTTTTGATAACATCATAGCAACTAAACGTACAAGTGCTTTTTGTCACACTGGTAAACTATTGTTGATGAATGAGATATTTTTCCTTCTCAATCCGTACTATTACTCCAACTTTTTGTAAAGCAATGAAATTCAACTCTAATCAAATGCTTTATGTGAATGACTCCCACCCCAGCCATCACCACATCCCTATTTCCTGAGTGCTCATCGCTCTCCTGCTCTGTCTGCGACCCCCGGTTCTCTTCTCTTCTCTCCTTTATTGATCTGCCCTCTCCGTCTGAGCTACTGCAGAGGCGGACGAGTAGGGAGGAACCAAACAGCCTCATCAATATCACCTCTCCTTGTCCATTCCTCCTCTTCCCTCAGTCTTTAGGCCATAACCATCTCACTCATGTACTTTATCTAATGACCTGTGAATCCAATTAGCGCTGTGTAGAAATCCTCTACGTATCCATCAATCTCGCCAATGCCGTGCAGACTGAAGCCTGCCTCTTTCTTACATCTTTGTGTCCAATGTACTTTGCTTCATATTTGCCATCCATGCAAAAAAAATCCATTTGGCATTATTGGGGTCATATGCAACTCAAAGGACAAATATTTTTCTGTGTTTGTTTGCTCACACCATTGGCATATGTGGTGTCCAGTCCAACCTCTCCCTGTGACATATTGATCCAATATATGGATTTCAGCCTCTCTCGCCTTTGTCCTAAAATGTCTGCCTAGAAACAGATATGACCAGGAGGAGGCCATTTTAAAGTATTGGTCTATGGGAAAAAATGTGCCTTTGACAAATGGTCCATACATTACTTTAAATACAGACTTGTCAAATAACAGCTTATAGTTTGAGGCAATGCTAACATTAGGGGGCATACTTGAGGCTTTTCTGTGGTTAGAACGGTTAGATATATGTATTCAGATTAAACAGGTTTGATGGATTTACTCTTCTTTACATTGTTTTGCAGTTGGATTACAATAGATTACTCATTTGTACACAGTGGATATCGTGGTGCTATTACATGACTTCTTTTCTTGTGTATTCAAATTCATGCACTGAACTTAACTGGCTCTTTACCATTGAAACCGTCCCTGCTGTAACCTGAACACTTAAAGGACTGCTCTGGAGCACAATCCTCTGGTGTTTTCCCTCCTGTGGGCCTCAGTCTCAGTTTACCCCCGCTTCGTGACCTTGTGTAGTGTTTACATCTATATTTGATGAGCGGTGATTGTGCCAGCTGTGCATCCTGTCTGCACATACTCACCACTATGGACTGTACCCCTGTTTACGCCCCAGCCACATGTTTGTTATTTTCAGCAGTCAGACATCTTATTCTGGAGGGCATGTACAGTAAGATCTGGTGGTATTCTGGTATTCCTCAAACCAAAAAACAAGAAGTACCAACTAATATTTTATTTAGTATGCAAATTATGAAGCAGCTAATAGCTTTTTGTTGAAGCTAAGTTAGACTACATAATTGCTTCCTGTTAAATCTTATAGACTGGCTCTGTCTTGTCAGTGTGATTAATTTGATTTATTCATCAGCAACATTTCTTTACTTCAGCTTTATCAGAAATATTTCAAAATAAATCATTGTTGTTGACCAATTTTAAGCACTTCTTTTATCTTATTATTTAGTTGTAGTAGGGCTGTCACTTAGATTGCTCACATGACTTTGAATCTAGCTTTGTCCTCACAAAGGCAGTTCCCTTTTAAAAACAATGGTATTTTGTGTTAACTATTTCCTACATTAAGTGAACAATTCTTCACTCTGCTACTGGTATGTTACGTGTTGTGGTTGCTTATGTGTCTGGCATTTCCACAGCCTATAGCTTTGTCTTGCTATCGCTCCACTGTAGTTAATCACTTGTTCCTTGTAAGTGTGGAGCCTGAACACTGAACAGATCTGCTGTCCGCTGACCCGGCCCACCTCCATCCATCCTGCTCTCTGGGCCGCGCTGGTCTCCTCCATCTCCATTTCTGCCTCTGCCTCATCTGTCCACTCTTCCACTTCATCCCTAGCACTCTTTATCCCCTGTCACTCCACTCCCCCTGCTGCCCCTCCCTATTCTCCTCATTGTGTCCATGTCCTCAACACTCATTGACCCCCTAGCTCCCCTCTCTGCTTGGATCTAACCTCATTTGCTGTTATTGGCTAAGTCAGCTGTGTCCGCTCCCCCTCCCTCTCTTCTTTTGGCTAATGGAGTGATTGCAGTGATTTTTTTTTTCCCTCTAGGGAGCAAAGAGGGATTGAGGAGGCTAGCACACACCCACACGTGCCGCCTCTTTGCTCAAACATGCTAACATCCCCACTGCTAGATCCCTGAATGTGCTTATGGAGGTTTAATTAGATGACATGTACAATGCAATTATCTAGCCAGGAGTCCAGCTCATATGTTGCAAGGCTGATCAGCTTAAAAAAGATGGAGGGATTTTCCTTTGTTGGACATCCGGCTTTCATTTGTAGAGTGTTGACTTGGCATCATGTTGTAACTATTGCAGGATGTGATGTGTGACTTTTGAAAACATGTGGAAAGGAAAGAAAGTCTGACCAATGTGCATATGCGTCACCGTCTAAACTGCTCTGTGATATTGATCTCACATATTAAAACCTTAGCAGCCATTGATTCGCCCTGGCCTCATGTCTTATTGAACAAAACATACAGGCAGGTCACATGACTCAAGCTCAATATCCAATCATTAAAAGCATTTGTTAAATTGTTTAACTTCAGTAAGGAAACAAATTATTTTCCTGACTCTTTAAAATAGTATACTGGATCAGCATGTTCAAGAAATCCAATTTTGACAGATTTGCAAGCGGAGATGCTACAAAGTGCAGTCCTCAGTAACAATATTAAAATTCACTTCAGCATATTTTTCCATTTTTCAACTATAAAAATCCATGTCTGAGCAATGGCATTTTATCTGTTGAAATTTACTCTCTCGTTTTAATACTGTTTTTGAAAAGCCAATTCAAGAGGGAGCTAGTGAGGAGATTGTTCTTTTCCAGTTGTTAGTTTTAAAATAATTTCCCTAAACAAGTTTTTTTTAGTTTTTTGTTTTTTTCCTTTTTTTTTTTAAATTGCTGCAGCAGCCAAAATGAAATCCACAAAGCTGGGAAGACAATAATTGAAACCAACTCAAAATTTGCTTTCTCTTTCTTAGTCTGACTGTCTACTCTGCACTAGCTTCTAATTGTCCTGTTGTGCTGCATTTAAAAGACATTGATTACATATTGATTGCCTATAGTTGTCATTATGTAATCACAACCTATTGTCAGAAGTGTTGGATGACTAACACTAGTGCTTGCCCTGTTGTCATGTAAACAGCTTTTGTACACTTTCACTATAGATCCACCCCAGTGTTGATTTCTGTCCTCTGGTGACGCTCTTATCATACAGCCTTGGAAAATGCCAGCCGTTCAAAGCCCCCATAATTAAAACAGTTTGATAAAGATGCAAATATATGTGCATGCTTAACACGGGCGGTTATTAGCTTTTCTGAAACCATCATAGAGCCCTAATGGAATCCAAAGTGGCCAGAATTAGCCTAACAATGAGATCCACAAGCTAATCAGGTTTTGACTGGTTTGTTCCTTGCATATTATTGTGACAGGGAAACATCACTTAATGCTAAACGTGCTGCCATGGCTCTGATCCCTCATCTGTTTTCTCTCTCATGAAGCATTAAGTCAATGAAAGCATATGCACAGCGCTTTAACCTTCACCAGTTTCTTAGTGCAATTGCACCAGTGAGACCAGACTACCATTACGGGGGCATTGCTTATCTATTGTCACTGTTTTTTAATCTTTTTATCTCCTCTCTTCCTCCCACCTCTGTCGAACACTTTCTAACGCAATTATGATCAGTGCGTGTCGCCATCAGTCTTGTTAATATTTATCGAGAGGCACAGAAGCAGCCCTCTCCATAGCCATTAGGGCCAGTTTTATTTGTGCTTTCCCTCAGTCTGCTCTGACGCTACATTTCACAGGCAGTAGTATGTGGCAAGCTTTCACAATAGCGTGCCCAGCTATCTTAAGTGTCTTCTTGTCTCTGTACGGAAGCTACTCTGACAAGGGCATCTAGTCGTCTATAGACATGGTCCTGCCGAGAGTGAGCTGAATCTGTGAGCTTTTTGATTGAAGCGTTCTGGCTGTAACGCTCCCTGTTGAATAGAACTCCTCAGAGCAATAAAAGCCGAATACAACAGTGACTATAGCAGTGAATGACCATCCACTGTCGCTCACCCACAAAAGAAAACATGCCAGAAATTGCTAGTGACATTATGCCTCTTAGCCGAGGTTGGCAAGAACGCGTTAAGCGATGAAGTGTTTTTTTCCTATCCGCTCAAATTAATTCTGTGCACATTACCTGCCTTGTATTTGACAAATAGCCCCCTCCCTCCACTCCCCTCGCTCTTGGCTGCGTTGACTACTGCAGGCTGTGAGCAGAGGATTTTTACTGCTGCTCAGGCACTATCAGGTGACTCTGCCCATTATGACCGTTTTGATTAATGCTCTTCTCTGCTTTGCTCCCCTCCCATCTCATTCTCTCCTCTTGTCCCGCACACTTGAAATTTCACTTAGCTATTTATTATGCTTTGTAATAATAACAGAATTGAGGGTTTCTGGCTGTTTGGACTGACAAGTGCTAGCTATGCATCGATGTTTGTAAGATCAGTTGGCAGACAAATCCAGCGTGTGTCTCTTCAGGGAGGCAGGTGAGATTGATTGTCCACAAGTATGAATAAATAAAGCGATAGAAAAACGCAAGGTTGGTATAGAGGCACGGTTCAGCTCCTAGCAGTTAGATAGCCGCTCTCTCTTGAGGATATGTCCGTACCTGCTCAACTCTCCCTGTAGTCCCTTCTTTTCATCTTTTTGGACAGATAACACTTTCTAGTCTCACCCTCGCTGGCCTCCCCGTGCATTCGCTAAACGCTGCTATGGAAACTAGTACTCAGCCAATGGGATTATCTCTCTTCTTCTCCAGGATAGACAGCACAGCAGCGGGAGGAGGAGGAAGGGGAAGTCGACAGAGGCAGGACTCAAATAGGGTTTGCGTATGTTTTTATGAGGTGATTACCTTCGCAGATGGAGAGGCTGTAGTTTACAGATGGGGGGGAGGGGGGTTCTGTGGGAGCTAGGGGGCCCGGACCAGCAGCCTTAGCATTTTTGTTAGCCTCTTTAAAAGCTTGATCAATAGCCACCTCCTTGACCCACCACTGCTAAATTATTCAACAACAGAGTCTTTTCCACAGCCTTCCCCCTTTGAGTTTTATTAGTGCAGCCTTGTTCGCACCTAGGGATTGACTTGAGTTTGGTGTACAGTTTGTAACAACTATCCTTTGTTTTGATTTGTCTTTTGGCTTAGTGTTTTTAGCGCCTCCTTTTGGATCATATAAGTCTACTTTTCATTAAATTTAAGTCTTTCAAGTTTATTTCTCTACCCTCTATTTTAATATTTCAAGGTCATCAAGTTAAATTGTTGCTAGTTGAAGAGATATCGGAGAACTTTTATGGTGCAATTGAAGTAAATGAGACTTAAAAAAACTCTGAGAATTTGAAAGGTGTCTTACATTTCCCCTCTATTCCCACAGATAATTCCACCTTTGGTTGCAAAGTCACTAAAATATTCCGCTCTGCATCAGATCCTTTTTTATCCTGGCACATCACAAGTGGAAATCTCCCCTCTGATGTCTTCACTAACATCTGAGGCAAATTCAATGCACTCTGGCGTCGAGCACTAAATCTTATCTGAAACAGCGAGAGCAAACAGACAGCTCTCTCTCCTTCTGCCTTTGAAGAGAAAACAAATGTAGTGGCACTGTCAAATAATGTAGGCACTTTTTCAGCTTTCAAGATTCAACACCACCATTATAACAGGGTGTTCTGTTCTGTCAGCTGACCACCAGGTTTCAGTCTTTAAATGAAAACAGTTCTCTTCTTCACAGGGGCTGCTTGCCGGATTAGAGGGCCAGGGATTCTTTGATGTTGGGTAATGTTCATAATGCTAAATTAGACTTGATATAAAGTTAAACACTGCATAATAAATGCAACATGTTTTGTTTTTATGACCAGTTTGTTCCCCTGACAACCCTCACAGTATGATCAAGAAATTGTCCAAATAGTTTTAAGTGTTTATTTTAGTCCATTGCAATTTTTCAGTATAAGATACATTTTTACCTCATCACCTCAAGTGTCTGATTCAACTCATTTCACGTGTCACAAATCAAGGTTGCAGTTTTGGAGCCGATTTCTTATCTGAGCTTTCTCATGGGAGTACTTTATTTATCAAGTCTCTGCCAAACCACCCACCAGTGTAGTGGAGTAACCAGACACTAAACACATTGGGATTGGTCAAGCTTAATTGGATTGGCCTCTGCTCTGAAAATGGCCGACTAATTTTTCTTCACACTTAACATCGACACTCCTCTCCTCTGGTCCCCCCTGGCTCATTTCATCCTCAAAGTAAGTGGGTATCTGGTGTAGCTTATACCGTTGGTTCCTAACCCATCCCAGCATAATTTCCAACTTGTCCAATGTGTGACATGGCAATAAAAAAAAGACTGAGAGAGCAACAGAACGGGAGGGGGAAGTGCCGATTTACAGTGGTATTGAGTTCACACGCTTCAACCAAGACCCTTTTCCATTAAAGAACACATGGTGCAAATTATCTCTTGCCAGTCGAGGGAGCAGAGGAAAGAAAGGCCCAGGGAGGAGCCAAGTGCAAGGGCAGAAGAGGAGAAAGAAACAAGAATCAGACATTTCTGGTATTTTTGTGAGGTCTTAGTAATGTCTTCACTTGTACCTTTACTGAAACGTTAAAACAACAGCAGCTTCCACACTAGCCCCTCTTGAAAAACTAACCACTGTGAAAATGTGCAGCAGCCGGTATCTGCCCCCATCTCTTGTTGCAACTGGCTCACATCTGCTCCGACTTTGATCCTGAAAGAAAAATATCACTGGCCAATCGCTGGTAAGAAGCAAGGACAACTCGGGTCTAATCCTAAAACAAAGAAAATAATTCTATCAGGCTTGTCATCAACATTTAGACATGGGGTCCACTCTGTAATGGAATCAGTATGTAAGCATGTGCGCCCTTTTGATTCAGTGTGTGCATCTAGTACAGCTGCTTTTTTGAACTTACTGGTGTGACAAGAAAATAAAATTTGAGGAGCAAATTGAAACAGGCAATTGTGCATGGTTTGATGTTAAGTGAAGGAGAAAACAGGAAATTGTTTTTTTATTAAGTCAAAATGTTGTGAAATGATGGACTAGTTTAATGGTGTAAATTTGATAAGAAAACTGTCATAAGAACCTTAATAAGAAACTGACACCATATTAGAAAATAGTTGTTTTAAATGTCGAGTATACGATGATCTGCATTTGATTTCCAGATGAACCAGACTGGTCTTCAAACCAGGACGATAAGATCTCACAAAATAAAATTGCCACACGATTGAGGACACATGTGGTTAATAATCTTGTGAGATTTTTCCCATCCATGTGTTAATATTTACCTTAAGCTCTAGTTTCAAAAGGCAGTACTACAATGACAGCAGAAATATATAAAAAATTAAATGGCCAAAATTATTAACTGAGCTTCAAAATGTATTTATTATAAATTCTGTCAAAATCTTGTATTTTCTTTTTCTCATGGACCCATTCTGTGTTTAGTTGTGAGAACTGTCTTGTCACACTCTTACCAAGCACTGGATTTCACCTTATTTCTCCCTCATAAATATCTCACCAGAGACACACCACCGTACGTAGCATACTTTAGGTACCACCAGATTTAGCGTGCTGTGTACAGAAGGAGGGCAGCCTGTGTGTTTTTCCATTCGTCGCGTCATGTTCCCGCCCACATCGCCTATGACTGGTGTTGCATATGCTTTGATGGGCAAGCCTAAATTGTGTTTGCCTGTCTGTCACAGCCAATGGCTCGCTCACATGGTCAGGGGGAACCGCAGCTGCCAGAGCTCCGAGACGCTTGGCCACACAGACTCATCATTTAGTCTGCATAGGTGCTTTTTTATACATGCCTGCCTGGCTTTTCCTTATGTCCTTTGTGTCTGCGCTTTTAAAATAGCCCATTCTGTTGTAAATACCTCCACCCACATTTGAATGGAAATTTCACGCTACTACAAGTTGATTTTATTTTTGTCTTTGATTTTAAGAAGTGCTGGTTGAAGACATTGCTAGTCTTCAAAGGGACATAGTAGCTGTATTCCCCCTAGTAGCCATATTCTTTTTTGTCACTCAAATACTCTTTGTTCTTCTCTTTACAGGAATGTACTTAACAGTTAGGCATTGTTGTTGTTTTTGGGAACAGTGATGCCTTTGTTTTGGCAGCCGAAGCAAAGACATGGGTCTACAGAGAGGAGAGGAAATACATTATTAAGCCTACTGTTAAAATAACATAATAACACAATGGTAATGAAATGATGTAGAAAATAAACATCCTTAAGCCTCCCTTTTTTTCAAACTCCCTTATTGTATAATACTGCATTGAAATGGTTTGTCGCAGCTTTAATTATTTTTCATTGGTAATTATTAAACAAATGATGCACCCAGAGCTAAAAATCTGTAAACTACCAGTATAATAATTTCTTTATTTAGTGCCCCCATGGGGAGGGAGATGGTAGTTTTGATTCTGCTCCTTTACAGAAAAAAGGTGTGAATATTGGATATTGGCAATGTGATAATCAAGGTTTCATCACTGTAAATGGCTCTAAATGAGATGGCATATGATGACTGGTAATGTGCATATGATAGTGCAATTACTCTGTGGTTGTGTGGAGCCATTTGTATGTTTATAAAGAATAGTAGATGCAGTGACTGCTGCCTAGAGTTAACCTTGTGATTTTGCTTAACAGCCTATTTACAGATCACCATAATGCCCTCCCCATTTGAGGATAAAAAACTCTTTTGTATACCGCAATCATCTACACTTTCATATCTCACAGAATTCTTCACCTTAGTCCATACAACCTTTTTCTGCTCCTTCTCCTTTGCTGTCTGGTCCTTATGATGGATCTTGTGCCCCGAGGCTTCATGGGAAATGGGAAGAGGGAGGGGGCATTACTGATCACGGCCCAGCAAATGTCCGAATTGGTTCACATACCAACAAGAAAAGGACAGTGCGAGGAGAAAAAAAAACTGTCTGTCCTGCTCCTTTCGAGGTGAAATCGAGTGATTTAATGCGCGACCCTGTCAGTAGTGGGTAATGGAGTTGGAGGATGAGACCAGCCACTCTTTCCATCACTGGTTTGGGGTGGGGGTGAACGAGACCTCTGTCTGTCTGCTGTGGTATAGACTGTGACCTGTAAGTCCTCTCCTCCCTGCAGAGCCAGCAGACACACACACACACAGCCAGTGCAGCTCAATGCTTCACTGAGGAGGCTAACTTATCTTAACAGTGGATGGACAGCAGGATCCTGGAGGAGTTTGAAGGAGCTAATAGATGACTTGCTAGTTTCAAATACCATAGACTGTATAAAAAAGTGGACTAGGCGAGTATAACGTCAACCCATAGCGTTCATTACCACTCACATGAAGCTCGCAATGCTAATGGTTACAGGAACGAATTTGGAGCCAGGCTCTATATTATGAATAAGATTTTTTTGATGGACAAAAACGTCAAAAAAAAAAAAAAGCACCAGGATCATGTAGAGCGGATTAATATGAACATTTTAAGACCAAAATGACGAGGTTCACTACAGCATTCATAGAGAGAGGGGCTACAATATTCTAATTTAAGTCAATGGGAGCCAGGGCCAGTAACGCTGCGGCTAGCACGTTAGCAATGTCCCTTTATATATACAGTCTATGTCAAATACTTTGTGTCCTTTTAATGGGAAATACATTCATATTTTCCACCACATTCTTACCAAAAGGTCATAATTAGGTATGGTAACATTCAATTCAGACAGGTTATTTCAATAGCTCAAATATGCAAGCTTTAGGCTTCTGTTTACATGGTGCCATTTTGAATCCTTATGCAGCACCACAAGACACATTGTGTTCTTTTCACAACCTACAAGAGAGTATACTGAATTTACTAGCTTTAGATTCCTGTTACTGATCCTTCATATGGAAAAGAGACAGATAATATACTGATGAAATAAATTACCCTAAAAGAGCTTAAAAGAGGACCAATGTCTAGCCTGAAATGCCCTGTTGGAAAAGCCTGGTTGGATCATTAGCAGGTTTGTACATAGAGCGAGCTTTGAGTGATAATGAGACATGATGCTGTTTAGACAACAAAGGCTTGCCTCAGAATCCGCCGAGCTGCTAATTGAGCATTTGTGCAGGTTCATTCAGGACTGTTTTTGTTCATCCACCATTGAAACCCTGTACTGTGAATCTGTCTGCAGTAGCTGAATCCGACAGTGAAAGAGTATTGACTTCTTTATTGATCACATACATCTCCTGCCTTGTCTTTGTCTCTGCTCGGGTTGTCCTTCCTCACTAGGGTTTTGCATCTTACAGAAAGCCTCTCTCAGCAGCACATTCACATTCAGTCCAGCTCAGCAGAAAGCCTTAAGGCACAGATATTGGCTAAAACAGTATTAACAGCCTGCTCTAGCTCCCGCTCAGCGCAGGACACAGCGGCAACTGGACATAATTAGGTGCAAACTGTTTGCTGCCACGCTAAAATGCCATTTAAATGCCAAATGGCAGCCTGGGTGTGTATAATATGTGGATCTCTGGCTTGTTGCTGGAGACCGTGTGCACTGCCAAAGAGAGGTTACACACAGATAAGTGGTTGTTCTTGCGGCTTTGGCCCACATTGCCCCTTGTAGCTCGTCAGCATCGGCTTCCCGTCCAAAAAGCCAGCTATTGTTAGCTGCCGTGCCATCTGATAAACAGCAAAGGGGAGGTATCTGACTAATGAATGGTGCAAGTGAAGGCAGAGATGACAAGCCCTTACAGCTGGAAGCGTTTAGGGTTGAAATGAACAGTGGTAATGCATCTCTAAATAAATACATTTATTCTGGGCCTTTTCACTGCTGTCTTTGGCTCGTCAATAACCTCTTAATGCTTTTGTTTATGGAGCTTTGGCAGCACTTCTTCCCTGTTTCCTTTAACTGCTTTGGCTTTAGCTGCACAGTTTTTCCCCAGGACTCCACAGCACTGCAGGTCCATATAAGGAGTGGGTCCAGGCTGTGTGGGGCTCTGTACAAAATCATAAGGTGTCTGGAGTCCACCTGTCAAGCACCACCAGTGCAGCCTTTAGCTCCGGCTGCTAGATTTACTACAGTAAACCGATGTGCTTTGCTAACATGGCCTAAGAAATATAGTTATTATGGTAATATGTCAAGCTGGGCTAGCTTTGAATGAAAAGAAGCAAGTGTTTTCACAGGCTAGGGTTGCATCTTGGAGCTTTAAAGCACAGCTACACACAGGCAAGCACTAGTGTGTATGTGTGTGTGTGGGAACAGTGTGTGTAATCACTTCTAGCTGGCGGGCTTAGAGTGAGAGAGAATCAATGCAGCGGGCCATGAAGGTGCAGGGAGGGTGGAAGGAGGCTGATCAATATCATAGCAGCAGGGTGGGGTAATATCCACTCCATGCAGAGCTGCCACAAGCAGAGAGGATGCTGGGAATGGAGTGCAGAGAGGGGAGGGGCTAGCGTAAAAAGATGCAAATCTGTGTGGTACCAGTAAACAACAAGCTTTGTGTCAATCAACCAGGCAAAGTGGCACATTTAGCATTCACCTCTCTGCCACAGTCCTTCAAAGGATGCTGTGGAAGTTGTTTGGCTGCCAGAGGCGTGCCCATTGGTCCAGACTTGCTCGAGGAAGAGGCGTGGCTTTTTTCTCCCTCTGTGATAATGTATGGGCTGCCATGGCAATGATACCCGCTGTTTAAGAGAGTCATCAATAACCCCACCCAGTCTTGTTGACCGAACTGTTAGTCAATGTCTGCAAGATCCTTCATCACCATCATCCTCTCTCATCATATCGCACCTTCGCACCATCAATTACAAGTCTGCACTTTGTTACAGGGAGGTAGCTCTAAGAACATAATCGCCTGTAACCAAGGACGAGTGGATGTCAATCACAGAACAATACATGAACAAGTAGAAATCTGTTACTGCAAAACAACATCTTGATTCATAGAACTGTATAATGTTTTCCCACTGGAGCACCAAACCATACTGAAATTTGATAGCAACAAAACGCATGAATGGAGCATATTTACTCAGGAGATAGTTAAGCCAAATCGTCATGCCATTTTAACAAGCTGTTTCTGTGCAAATTTGGGTGGAGCCATTTCCCTTTTACTATAGATTTTCCTTGAATGTGTTGTGTCCTTGGCTCGTTCAGATCTAGGAGACAGGATGCAATGGCGGACATGCAAACTGCAGACTTGTAAACCAACACTTCCTTGCTGCGGGTAGGAAGTCCCCTTCTAAAACCATATGGTCACAGCGGGATGCACAGATCGCTTAAGTATGTGTGTGCATTCCTCTGTTTCCTCTCAATAGGATTCTCAACACATTATTTATTCTTCTCCTCTCCACTGTCTATTGTATCTCTGCCTCGGAACAAGCTCTTACGGCTAATTAAATTGACCTGCGCTCTTATCTTACGCACTTAAAAGAGCTGTAGACGCCAGTGACGACTCGGGGATCATCGCAAGGCCAGGCTAGAGGTTACACAGAAGAAAGTGCCGTCTCAAGCACTGACCCCAGTCTTTTTCCTCTAGTTTTTTTTCGTACGGATAAACAGTCATTCCTTCTCTGCGCTGACAGAGTGAGTTGAGGCGAGTAATTCCCCAGTTGGAAAAAAATCTTATGGTCTTTGAGTCCATGGACGGTGGAGCTAGGCAGAGTGTGTGTGTGGTTTTTGATTTAACAGCACTCACACATTCAGATAAATGGACCAAGCAGCTTTGATGTGTCTCAGATAGAGAAAGCAGCACTGGTGTGTGTTCCATGCCTTTTGTCTCCCATCTGTAGAATCTCTGTTTACGTGTGAATGATAAGTACCGTGTTTGACATGTTCTGCATTAGCAAGCAGTTGTTCACTTGAGTTGTGTGGTTTTACACTCACATTGCCATTTGTGACTAAGTGAAGGCATTTACAATATGATGATGTTTTAATAGACAGGATTAAACATTGTACAATATAATTTTTGGTTTTGTTGACAGGCTGCTTTATACAGTAAGACTTCTTTAAGTGAAAAATGGTATTGCAATAGTGGTAAAATGGAAAATATTACTTATCTTTTGGAATAACTTAATTTTGGAAGTTGTTGACTTAAGCCAAATAATTGTTAACTTTTAGAAATGTGAGACTAACAAACCCATAGAAGGTAACATGGATCAACTTTGTTTTAAAGCAACATTATGCAAGTTAATAAGCTGTGCTAGCTGAATTTCATGAACCAATCAATCACAATTTATTATCCCCATAAAAACTGCGCTCAACATGAGCAGTTTAGTTGCTCAGTAAACTGTCAAAGAGCCTTTTGAGCTATCGCAAACTGTTTTGTTCCTTTATTAACTGAACTATTAGACTACGACCTTGCACTAGACCTGATGTTGAGTGTATTTTAGAGTTAGTGTTTTAAATCATTTTCTGTCTGCTTCTGATTCACTAGTTCAATACTGCAAGAAGTTAATCACATCCAGATAATACATCACATCGTTTGGGGGTTCAGTGGGTCCTTAAAGCTTTTGCCGAGTCTGAAATTAATTACAAGTATCTAAATTGAAAGCCTGTGTAAAAGTGTCTGGAGGTGTATATTATCTTCCCTTGGCGCAGGCAGATTCTTCTCCTGCATGGAAACAACAGAGCATACATCATGTGTTCTGTCATTTACACCCTCCATGCTGTTGTGTGAGGGGAACATAGCATCATTGTGTCATTAGAGCTGCTTTTGCCTGATTGCGTGAAATCACACTTTTTTAGTAGCTTGTTAGTACACTCAAGTGGTGACTAAAGTAAAGAGGGAGGCATTTGTGAGTGAGCAAGACTCAAATAGAGCTCTTACAATGGAGTTCTTTTGATTTTTGAGACGATTATTTTTCCCATTGCATTCATCTTACTGGTAAAACCATCTTTCTGTTGGTTTGCAAGAAGAAAACATAACATGTCTTAATGAGAATATCCTGCTTCAGGGTTATTGCAAGTGGCATAAATTAGTTTTGTTAAATCATCATGTATTGTCTATATTTTAAAAGTAAAACCAATTTTTATGTCCTTTTTCTTTGTCCAGGTATAGATCCAGAACATGATCAGAAATTGAGATCACTGCCCTAGAGAATAACGATTTAAAACTAAATATTATATCTTTTGAATGGGGAAAAAGTCAATATTGCATATAACAGGAAGCTGAAGCCCATGACTATCTACAGAAATGGGTTAAAATAACACAAGATGGTCCAGAAATTCTAACTCTAGGCACAGAGCATTTATCCCTTAACAACAAGGTCTACTGTTTGAGCTCAGTTATTTGTACGTCACTGTATCACTTTATCCCTTTGAAATTCAACTGTAGTGTCTACAATTTAATACACTACGTATTATGTCAACTGTGACATTCAAGCCAACATTTTCCCTTCTGTTAATTGAAATCTAAAGTGAACATGATTATAGTAAGCCTCTCTGTCACATGCCTAAACCCTTTCGGTATGCCTGTTCCAAGATGGCCGTGGTGGTGTGTGCTGCCGGTCTAGACTTGAGTCATCCAGAGTAGATCCCTCCAGCACTGGGCCTGCCTTGTTAATGCAGCTGTGTTGTCTACAATACATCTCTTGTTGGAGCGCAGCAGGAGGTGGCCCTGAGCTTCTGGCATCTATGTGTCTACTATCACATTTGAACCATTGGAACGGAACGCGCCTCCCAAGATTTTTTTTTTTTTTTTGTAGGAAAGTAAACCTGTCACGATCATTACTATACTGACTTATCGTTCAATAAATCATACATGGAACGATACATTTTTGGGGTCAGTATTTATCATGGCTACTTTCTTTGTAGTAGTTTGAAACTTTTTGTTTTATGCTGAGATTTAAGCTGTAGAAGGTCGCATAGATAACTTTTATGACTCATAGACACATTTTTGCTATTTATTTACCACGACTTATGTTTTTTATGTTATTGTTGTACATTTAAAAAAAGGTTTAATGGGAATATCCTGCTTTAGGGTTGTGTCAGTGGGTTAAATTAGTTTCAGTATTATGGTTTATTGTCAATAATATTTTTAGCCATATATTACACTTCAAAATATCTTATCATGACAGGCCTTTGAGCATGTAATGATGTGTTTTTGTTGAGGGTCCCATAACTTTTGTACACAATTTGTTATCGCCAAAACAAAACATCTGACAGGCTCTGCTGCATTTGCATCTACACCGATATGTTGTTACATGCGTGGAAAGGTAATTTGCATGTGATTATTTGCATATTGTACAAAGCAGGAGCAGCCGCCAGACCACCCACTGCTGAGGAAAGCGGGGCATCTGGCACATACGGATCTTACATGATGTATTACTGATGGGGCCAGTGTCACCGCTCAAGACAGACAGACTGAAGAGGTCACCTTCAAACGCGCCGATAAGCAGGGGGATGGAGAGATGTTATCTTCAGAGGCAATGTCCACATGAAACATTAGCATCTCCACTGGACATCTAGTCTCCTATACAGTTAGATGCAGTCAGTATCTGATTGGCTGTTTCTTCACACTGCTTTGATTATCTGTTGTCTATCCAAGCAATAGCCCTCTCCCATTTCTCTCATCTTATGTGTGTTCGTGGGAGTAAGTGAGAGGTTGACATAGGAGCTCCTAGAGTCAAAGATCGCCCGTGTTTATTTACAAGGAAATGTTTGACTGGTGCAAAAATGTTCATGGCTTGTTTAGTTTTACTGCCCAAATAGGAGTGGTCTGCTATACATTCTTTGTACTTGTAAATGACCACAACCCAATTTTGAAGTCAGAACCACCAGTTTTAGATCATTATCAGGTTATAACATTTATTCATGTCAGGGTAAGTTTCAGCCTTTTGGTTTTGGCCTTGTTAAACTGTTAAAGTTTGAACAACTTTTTTTTTTTTTTTTAATAATACGCCAAGTTTCTAATAACCAAAAGCACAGAAGCCTAATTTTACACTACATTAATTTTTCATAAAATCCACGTAGTTCACCTCTGGTCAGTGTCACTGTTGATTAAGAAACCTCAGCAAACATTAATTTTAACTGTTGTCTTTTTCTGTCTTACCCGTTTTTTCTCTCCGTAGTCTACAAGAGTTTCAAATCCTATGAGATTAGATTGCAGCTCGTGCTTGTTACAGTCTAAGATGTAATTGTTTATCACTTCATTTACTGCATTTCCTCATACCCTGCACACATCCTCCTGCCCTGAGTCTAAACCTTATTTGCATTGCTCATTTATTACAGCTGGATTAACATTAACCTACATTTTATCCGGGAAGCAAACCGCCCATGTGTTTGTGAATTACAGAGAGAGAGAGAGAGGGAACGATTAGAATTGGCCCTGACTGCTTCCTCATTTCCTGCCTTAAACCAGCTCTCAGCCCCTCTCTGTGCACTGCCCAGCTCCTGCCACTATTGCCTCACACACACACACACACACACACACACGCAGACACACAAAGGGGACGGGATTAGCTGGCGGGCTGACGGCCAATCTGACGCGCACAAACACTCGCTCAAACACTGTGCTTGATATTCATATCCTCTCCACACGCCCCACACTTCTCTTCCTTCTCAGCAGCAGCAGAAGCAGTAACACGGGCAGCATTAGTAAGATGTCTCATTACCTCACTGTGCTAGGCTAACAAGGCACAGCTAACACAATGGAGAACTCAACCGAGGAAATAATCCAAAGCAAGATAGTACAGATAACAGTTCTTCTGTTTTGGTTGGATGTAATTAAGATGATGTGAAGATATGTGAAAGTCCCCAATAAACAAATGTTGCCAGTTTTTCCATAAATAATAATTCAGTACCATTTTTGAATAAGAAATTGACCTACTGTTTGACAATAAATGCTATTGATTGATATTTCAACAATGCTGTCTTTGAGAGTACTGTGACACTGTATTTAAATGTTCACTGATAAGTAATCCGATTCATAATGGATAGATTTAGTATTGATCCATGGAGTGATGGAAAAATTAGGACAATTGTCATACTAACAAATTAAAAACAAGATATTGAATTTTTTTTTTACTGATATAGTCTTCAAAATGTAAAATTTTCCATCTCCTGAGTCATGTGAAACAAACCCATGAATATATCCCTACTGAAACTTATGGTAGTTATTGCGAACAGTTTAACAAACAAGCGCACTAATGATGAACTTGCTATTTTTGTCCTTTGTGGCCTACCATAATGGACTCAAAGATTGAAGACTCAATAAATAGATTTTCAAGTCCATATATACTCTTTGTTGAATGCTCTATTGATCTTTTATAGAGCCATAAGAGCCATGACTTCACTTTGCGCTATATATGAACTTGCTCATTGTTTAAACAGCCTATCGCCCCAGTCTATTCGCAGCATTCCTCTGGCCTTTCCTCCGTGTCTGTGTCTCATTTAAAGTAGTGACTCACTGGTATTACCTTGAGACCAGACAAGTCTCAGCTCTGCTCCAACAAACACGCACTCACCATGACTTACACACACAGGAAGCCAGGTATCAAAGGCAGACAGCTTTGAGCAGCTAAATGAAAGGGGCCGAAAAGCAGAAATGACAATGTTTTTCTGGCTATATCTCTAACTGTATGTCTGACTGAGCTGAAATCAAGTCTGTGTTATGATCCCAACAGCCAGATATGAGCTCTCCTAACCGTCTCCATCTGTCCCACAAACATTTGAAATCTCACTGTCTATACCCTGTCATTTCTGTAAGGATTTCTTCTGACTGTGAAGGATTGCCCTATTCTTTGTACTAAAACCATCGTATACATTTGCAGAGTGGTGCTGTTAACCATCATCATTACTGTAAGTCTTGTTTCTTCCCTGCACTGAAATCTCTCACAGCTTTCTGTAACACCCTTTAACTGGCCTTAAATGTCTCTGCTTGGCCCATGGTTCAGCGGGAGTGTTTTGGAGCCAAGAACAAATATTTAAGTTGGACTGCGCCTGGACCGTTTTATGAAGCGAACAGCTAAAAGGCTTATCCATTTTTTTACCACCCCGCTCTGTCGAGATAGAGGGCAGCGTGGTCAACATCATGCATTTTTCTATTGTATCAGTCGTTAATTTAACCGGCTCCCACTGGGCTTTTGAAATACAGCGGAATGGTGAGGACAAAAGCTGGTGTGTTGGGGTTTTATCATGAGTAGTACATTGAGAGAAGGGCTGGTCATGCATGCCACTTGTGATCCTTCAGTGTAAAGTGCCTACGCCTGTGCTTGGCAGTGGCCCTCAGCCCCAAGTCTTAATTAGTATCATCTGTGCACACCATGTGACTCCACCCCTCTCTCTCTTCTCTTTTCCCTCTCCGCTTCAGCCACCAGTCCATCTGCACAAGTATAATCTGGGCCTGTTAATGTTACAGCAGATTTACAGCCATTCTCTCTATATTGAACAGGTGGGGTTACAATGTGGCAACTATTCATTCATTTTGAGTCATTTTCCTTTTAAGGTTTGAGCCTTGGGGCTATTACTGATCAAGCAAGGATGTATGGTGTAGAGTAGTTACAACAGTTCCCCTTGTGGTAACTTGTGGTTCTGCATTAACATATATAAAAGAGAAATGTTGCAAAGCTTCATGTACTGTTGAACCGCACAGTGAGAAAAGTGGAATTAATGACTAGACAGTTATGATTACTACCACTGCTGGTGTCTTGTCTTTGTAACAGCTAAATTATGACTTCTTGTATATTTAATATAGTAACACTTTTAGTTCTCAGCAAATTTCCCCAGTTCTAAGCAAATCAGTAGTAGTTTTGCATCCAATAAAATTGTTAATTCTTTTCATTTGTTGCAAATCGAACCCTGACAAAATATGGGAGGAGGGAAAACCCCTTACTGAGATCTGCATTCAAGTGAGCTATAGTAGTTTTGCAATTTCCTAGAGGAACATGGTTTAAAAGTGCTGACATCTAGCAGCTTTTGAAGTGACACTTTTTACAAAAAGCCTGACACAATAGCTGGTTATATCTTCCAGTTTTTGTCACGAGGCATTTTCTCTTAGAAAGGAAATTCTTAAACTGCAAAACTGTGCTATTTTCGATTGTTTTCCAACTAAATGTGCGTGATGATTTATACCCCCACTGTCACCGCTGTATATCTCCACACATATTCTCACTGCCATAGTCGTAACCTCACAAATGTGATTTACGCTTCTTTCAAAGCAGCTTTAAATTTAAGGCCATTGTGGGCGTTTATGCTCAAAGTCACACGCACACCTTGAGCGCAACAAGAGCAAATCTGCCCACTTTGAAACGCCTAATGCTCGTCCAATCCAATATGGTGCCTGACAGATGGGCCCAGCATGTTTAAAGCAGAGGGTGTACCATTTAATATCCAAACAGGTCAAGCCAAATAGAGGCAGAGCAGGGACTACCGCAGTGTCGCTGTGGAGCAAAGGTCCTGCCAGTGCCACCACCTCCACAGCTGGGACACTCCACTCCTCTTTCCCCTCTCCTCCCCCCCTCCTCCCCCCTCTCCCTCCCACACACACAGGATATCTGCCCCTGTTACCAGGCGGACAAGGAGCAAAGCTATAAGAGAGAGTTGCCGGTTATATTTCTCTATTACTGCAAATAAAGTAATTCATGTGGACTTTGTGTGATTATGTAGTTCAACATGTTTACACCAGTTTAGCATTAAGTTAAAATATTGCAAGGATGTTGTATGTTAGATGTTTGTTTTGCTACAGAAGCGCATTAGTAAAAATGCTGCTTTAAAGGTCAACAGACAAATCTCTGAACATTAAAACAGTGGACAGTCAGCATGCGCTTTTACTTGTTATAAATATTGATCTAATGCATTTATTAATTTAGCTCCAAAATGTTCAGGGCCCCAGTCTTTCTTGCAGTTGAATCTTGTATTGTTGGTTACTCTATGAAGTTGGCTAAATTCCTAAATGACTGACAACCAGTAATCAGCCCACATTAACATTTCTTGAAACCTTCATGCCCATTACTTTTCATCCCTCAGTTCTCTTTTTATCTTGTCCTGTGTCTCTACAGTAACTCCAGCGTGAGGCATTACCATGTATATGATTGCTGCCTGTCCTGACAGCCTGATTTAGAGGTGCTTTCTCCTGCCTCTGACATAGACTCCTCAGCCTGCCTTGTTCCACTGCTGGGCCGCCAGGAGAATAGTGGTGCTTATGCTGAAAGCCTGTTATTTGTGTGTGCGTGGAGAAAGGGAGAGAGTGCACTGGCTGGTCCGTGCGTGTTTGCTCACACAGCATGCTGGCATCTCCTTTTAACAACCTCCTTTGTCAGTCACTGAGATGTTGGAGATTGCGTGAGCACAGCAGATCTGTTGTACCTCGACAGTGTATGTATGAAGCCACTTTCCCCTATGTGTGTGTGTATGTTTGTGTATGTGTGTGCTGGCCAGATGGAAGCGCTTATTGAGTGCTGGTGTGCTGGCAGATCTCTGAGAAAGCGAGAAAATGAGAAAGGGGAAGATGCAGAGTGGAAAAGCCTGGTCTTCAGATCCATCATGTTTCTGTGTGTGTTTATGCGCCTCCCCTGCTCTAATCTGATCATGTCGAAGGAGCAGATTACTCTTGCCAGTCTCTCTGCTGTCTCCAAATGCCACAATCAGCCTTTTGTTCTTGTGTTCGCGGGGATGAGGTGAACACTCCCCCTCGTCTTTTCCGCCCTGTGTGCCATTTCTGAGACACGCCTGTCAATGTCACGCCGCTACTAGCCCTGATCCAGTTCACCACGGCCTCCTTTGCCCCTGGGGTGGTAGCTAACTAAGCTCTTAGCCGGCTAGCATGGCTCAACTGCTTTACATTCCTTGCTAACACCAAGAACTGTGGCTGCCATGCTTGTTCATTTGACCTCCCCCCTCCTCCCTCTCTCCTCCTCTCTGCACTGCCTTTGTATTCAGGCTCTTGTTATAAGTACATTTTATTCATTATATTTTGTCTGTTTTGTTCTTGTGTTTGTTTTGTGTAGCTTTTTCCTTCCAGAGATGTCAGAGAAAATAATTTGCTCTGTATACCACAGTGACTTGTATTCTGATTTGGCATTGTTTTTTCACTAGGCTTGGCTTGTCTCTTTGTGGCCGGATTCACTCATTGTAAACTGTATAAAGTATGTTGATTGGAATCCAAATGACAAACTGAACTACACCATCATGTGTTATTGAAAACATTTGGATATGTTCATTATGACACAAGACAATTGCTGTACAGGGCAATGTGTTTTTCCTCCTTTGACTTCTGGCTGCCACCTCTTGGACAGAGTCAGAGATCCTGCTGTTGATGTCACTGGGAGAGGGCAGGGCCTGCTGGAGGGGGGTCAGTCCGAGGGTGAGCAGAGGAAGAGGAGAGTGTTTGAAAAGCAGAGAAAATAAACCTTGGTTTCCTGTTAACGAGGTGCACTGAGGCCCTGTCGTGTGTGACCACTGCTCTGGATCTGTTTAAGCTCTACTGTTACAAAGCAGAGGGGGAGGCAGGGGGAGACGGGGGAGACTTCTCAATGGTATAATGTTGCAGTGGCATGTAATAGTTTTGACTTGTAGCTGACATTTTAATAAGATGAAAGATCACTCAATGCCACTGAAGTCCCAAGAGTTAGTTCCAAACTTGAGTTAAAATATACTTTTCCCAAGTTATCCATTCAGCATTTATTATGATGTATTGCCACTGGCATTAAATTCTGTCATGACCCAATAATCTTGAAAAAAAAAAACTGCTATGTGTCTTCATAGCTAACAACATTAAGACATCTGCACTAGTTTTATTGACCCAGCCGGCCAGTAACCTCTACATAATCCTCTTCTGTTCATCTCATCCTTTTTAACAGAGTGATAAATGCCTTTGTCTTAGCAGATAAGTTTTAATTCATATTTCAAAGAGGGAGTCTCATAAAAGCTTCCCTCACATCTCACATGAATGCCTGTTGCAGAGCTCTAATCCTGCCCTGGTGTGTGTGAGTGTGTGCCAGAGAATGCCATTGGAGGGAGGGCAGTCGCCGCCATTGTCCTCAGGCTCTAAGCATGACTTTCAGATTTATATCTTCCCAATGAATGGAAAGGGAAGCCTTGTCTTGTACCCTTGGGGGATTTCTCAATACACCATGAGAAGTTGTAATTTTCAGTCAAGGGATATAAATCCCTCCTGCTCCACCTACTTTAATTCAACTCTTCACCTCCTGTATTCCTCACGTGCTTTCTCGCCGTTTCATATCATCCTCTCAGTATGGGTTAGTAAGTCTTCTGGCCTCTCCGCGGTGGCTAAGTTCCCAGGGTCGTTGCGTTGAAGAAGGGGAGGGAGGTGCATATTTAGCCCCTGGCAGGACAGACAAAGATGGCTGACAATGTGCAGGGGCTCAGATCTCGACAGGCAACGAGGAATGTCTCTAATCAATTCAGCATTGTGGTCGCTGTGTTATTCTCAATGGCGAGCTTAGCGGCAAAGCCAGACAATACAAGTGTTGGTGGTTCATCCCAAGCTGTCCATCATGTTTTTTTTATTTTCTCCTTGTTGCTAATGCTAGCATCTACTCATTTTCCCAGCCGCGTGTTTGGAGGATTGTGATAATTGAAAGCCATGGCGCACTCCCACACTACATGCTCCATATGTTGACCCTCCCTTTTGGTTTGTGCCTGGAAGCTTTTATGTCAAAATGTCTCTGTAATCTGGTTCTATACTAAACTATAATAAATCATATATTTCTGGATAGCTCGAGGAGTTTAAAACCTTATCTCTTTCTGCCTATTGCTTTATTGATTTTGATGTTATGTAAGCACAAAATTAACCTCTATTGGTTACTTTAATCAAATATTAACTACACATTAACAATCTAAGCAGCTTTTAGTCGACAATCTAGTCTTTTTAGTTGAGAGTAGACAGGAGGTGTTGCATGGCTGAGCTAAGTGGGGAGGGAAAAACGGGGAGGGAAAAACAGGGGAGGGACCTGACGTCATCCTATACATTTCTCCACACTGGGCTAGCTGCGGTCTCACTCCATCAATGTGGCGCTCTGTCGATTCACAATCATCCAAAGCTGTAAATGCATGACCGGCCGCCAGCTGCTGTTTGACACGTCCGAGCTCACTTAACCACTACAGACAGAGGACAGAGGAGCAACAGGAAAGAATGAAGGAGGTGGAGGACAATTGGAAAAGCTATAAAAGGTGGAGAGTATGAAACAGATGTGAGGTTATAGTGGGTTTCAAAAGAGTAAAACAAATTATATTTCTTAATGGACCACCTACAAAGATATTTTCTGGACTGCTCAACCAAATCAAAACATATTGATACATGATATAAACTTACTGGTAACATGGTATAACTACATATAAGATGTTTTAGTCGAGTAATTAGTTTATTATTTACAAAGCATAACTTCAACACTGAGTAAGAGCATTGTAATCCAGTTTTGTTTTGATTTTCAACTAAACTGCCTGAGATACTGATAAGATTGATTGCATGCACTTGTATTACGTTATATCCACTTTGTTGTAGTTGTCTGGCAGTGTCTCATGTTTACATAGACTTATTGAAATCTGTTGGTAACTGCTCAAAGCTTTGGTTTTGCTTGCTCTATATTATCATAAACAATGCATTTACCACATAAACCAGGCTACGATATATGAACCCATTGAAGTGTTCAGGGAGGTGTTGATTTGCTCAGCTGCACGTCCCCTGCTTCTCTCCCCAGTGACATAACAGAACAATGTCGCTGAAGGCTTTAAATATCTTCACTCTGACCTCATCCACACACACAGTTACAGTTAAGCGCCTGGAAAGATCGGATGTTAAACTGTCTGTCTTGGATTACTCCTTGGATTTTCCCTCCCCTGGTTTTTCCATATGCTCAGAGTGTCAGCAGTGTGCAGGTGTGTGTCAGTTACTGCAGTGCATTGTGGTTAATAAAGACAGAAAAGGGGCCAATGGGAACGTGCCTCAGTCCAGTTCTCTCAGTGATGGTCAGTTGGGCTCATGCGAAGGCTCAATAAATATTTTATAACATGAAATAAAAACAGTATTTTGCCCTTTTCATCCCTGGCCTCAGTCAAAGCTCCATTCACCCACACTCCCCCCTCCTTTCTCCTTTCTGCTCTTTCCTTGACTGCTCCTCGAAGCCCAGCTCTGTTCACGCCCCAGTGCTGCCACCTGCTGGACACATAGAGAAGTGCAACTTTCGATGACATGCACTTAATTTGGTAAAACAGTAGGTGGCAGCACTAAAAGACAGCTCGTCTAGTTGAGCGCATGATCAGCTGCTACCTTTTGGCACTTGTATCTATCTGGTCTTTCATTTATGTAACTCAAAACATACAGTCGCATATATGAAATTATACAAACCATAATTATTAAGGATGTTTAATTAGTAGTATAGTGACTGGAGCACTATAAACTAAAGCAAAAAATATATAGCTTTAAATAAAATGAAACTTAATTAAAAACAATATTCCTAATGCTATTTCTTGAAGTATTATTAATATTTCTATAACTCTATATTACTCTTAGTACTAATATCACAAGTACTGCCCTTTTTATTATTACTGCTACAAGCATACTAGTGTTATTAATGGTTAGATTTCCTAATATCACATAGGATTTTGATTTGTACATGGTGGATTCTCATGTCTGCTTTGTTTGGTTCACTTCCTTTAACAAAGCCCCATCCCACTGTTTGTTTTATGGAGGCTGTAAATGCTCTACAATCCCTTTTTAATTGACTTGGTCTCTCTGCGTGCGTTTGGCATCAGCCCTCTATGTCATAAACGGCACGTCTGCACAGCGTCAGTGCCTTTGCCAAGAGCTGCTTTGTGATGTCGTTAACAAATAAAATAATACCCGTTTTTCTGTTGTTTTGTGTGTGTCTGTGCAGAGTAAACGGGACCATCTGCTGATGAATGTGAAATGGTACTACCGCCAGTCAGAGGTGCCTGACTCGGTCTACCAACACCTGGTCCAGGACAGGAACAATGAAAATGGTAAAGCAGTTATAAAACATTTACACTCTGACAGGAGGCGAAAACACATAACAAATATTACAATGAGGTACTAAATCACATACTATTTTACATGCTCATTTTCTTTAGCTAAATAGTTGTTGTGTTGTCATAATACTAAAACTTCAAGATCTAAGGAATAGGTTTGATTCTTATTTTGATATCACACATAAAAATCATAAAATGCTCTTTTTAAGACAATAGACTGTCATTTTGAATACATAATAATAATAATAATAATAATAATAATAATAATAATAATAATAATATATTTTCTTTGTTACTGTGTGGTTTTAAACTAGTTCTCTTAAATCTCAAGATCACCCTCAAACTGTCTAGGGGAGATCAAATGAGTATCTTGTTGGTCATAATGGTAATAGGTTAATCCTAATCTAAATGTAATGAGAAATATTACCTAAGTATCATATTATTTTTAGAGATATAGTGGGTTTTACTAATGGCCAATAAAGCCTATTGATAGTATCACTTATTTTTCCACATATCTGATTTTGTCTGCCTTTGACTGTATCAAGGTTACAGTATTTCCACAGATGGATTTTTCTCATAACATTGTGCTTTTTTCATGTGGTTACAGTGGCTCATGTTGCCTCTTCACTTTCTCTCAGCAGTTTGTCAGTGCAGTGATACAAAGACGTGAAGGACTTTCAGGCTCAGATCTGAGCCAGACTTTGTGTTTGTGCTCGAGGCCAGACAGAAGTCAAGTGTTAATAACTCGCACAGTCATGTGACCCTCTCCACTCAGCTCTATCAGACACGCTGCAAGAAAGATCGAGACACAGCTTTATACTCTTGCCACACCAAATCACAGGAGGAAAATAGTATCTAGGGTCAAACTGTGTCCACCCTTGTATTTTTTTAACATTTGTCACACTTGAATATTTCTTGAAACACTTGACAGTTACAACAATAAGATAATAATAAAGTTTAAAAGACCACACATTTATTACTGAGTGCTTATACAGACAAAACCGGGGACCTTTTCAAAACCTCAATTTATTTGTTTGAGAAGTTGTGCCCAGTAAGAAGAAACCAAACAACAATTATATTATGTCTTGCTCAGTCTGTTCTAATATGGATCATTTCAAATCTCAAATGGAAAGTTAACTGAAGCCTGATTTCCCCAATTTGTTATCACTCTCCTTATGATAATTGCACAATACTACAACAAAGCCATCCACTGTTCTTGTTTAATAGAGCAAGTTACATATTATGTTTTTATAACATGATGCATTTTTATTGAATACCATTGCAACTGTCTTTTATATCAGTGTAAATCCCAAACCCAGGTGTGCTGCTGCAGTTATCAGCCCTGCACCACACTCTTGGCTCAGATAGACCCATACTTCACTATCTGCAGTGTGTCCTTGCAGCAGCAGTGGGGCTCTGGATTATTAGAATAGATGCCAGAAGGCTGGAGCTCAGTGGCCACCAGGTGATATAACCTGGGTCATTTGTCAAGTGTGAATCTTGGCCCATTCTCCAACCTGCTGATGCCCCACATGGGTTATTTCCTCTTCTCTTGGGCAACCACACAAAATTGGCATTATTGAGCTATAGGCCTACTATTGTTACTTTTGCTTGGAGATTGTGCTATCTGCAAGTTAAACTGCATATGACAGGATTTCATGTTGTTGTTTTTTTGTAATTATTGACTTTGTGCCAGTAGGCACAAGGAACCAATTCTGACAATTTCACCCTCTATTTAACAAAAGCTTTGGCCTTTTTTTGTGCAATTTAGAAAAGTTTTGGCCCTTGTTAGCATTATGGTTGCTAGGTAACAGTTATGAAATTACCTCTACCAGTGTCATATCATCTGTTACTTCTGTCCATGTCTAAGCAGAAAGTAAAATGATAGACTTCACCCTCCTTGGATATTTATTAGTGAAATAGTGAATAGTCTACCCTGTCACGTTTTTAAATACTTCGGGGTCAAAAATGTAGCCTTCAGCCTTCATGTTTTAAATGCACAAATATTAACCATGCTTTTTCTGTTTCCAGATTCAGGTCGGGAGCTGGTGATCACAGATCCAGTTGTGAGGAGTCGAGAGCTCTTTATTTCAGATTATGTGGACACTTATCATGCTGCTGCTCTAAGGTAAATACATACTGAATGAAGCTAGATGTAAGAGTGTAAACTAAAGGCAAAACATATCAAATAAAAGCAGCACTTTGAAGAGCGGGGTCCTGGGGCGAGCTGGAAGCTCATCTCAAAGCAAGCAGATCACGCAGTTGTATGAAGACAGGTGGTAACATATACAAATTTAAATCCCACTGTTTATCTTTGTATAGTGGAATGTAGTAAGTTTAAATGTGTAACACACACAATAGTGATGGTGATGGTGTATACATTTGATTTTTTTTCCCAAGTTGGAATAATAAAGTATTAATGAGTCTATCCTTAGCCGTCTAAGAACATATAATTCAGACTTGAATAAACCATTATGGTTCTAAGCCTTGGTTGTTTATGAACTCAAGTATTGGTGGTTTTCAGATTCGAGAATGTGATGATGTCATACTCACAGAGTTTTCTCTATTGATCACACTGTACTTTGCCATGACATATCCAAAAGGTAAATTCAGAAATGTTTGACTTGCTCATTTCTGTTATTGACTAGACCCAAGAACTCGCTGAATTACAAAAAAAATCAGCATTTTAAAACTATTAATTTTGCCTGGCCCTCATCTGTATTTTATATAGAAATATAGAATGTTGTGACATCATCTGAAACCCACCAATAGTAGTTGTATTGTAACAATCCTATTCTTACTCATTCTTATTAGTGTTAGTATTAGTAAGTATTAGTAAATACCCTTGAATTATAAGTAATTATGTATGGACACCACCCAGTCTTACTGGCCTTACTAAAACATAATCCTAACTTTGTACTTTTAACCTCAGGAAGCACTTAGCCATAATGATTTTCCGTGGTAGAAAACAGGTTTCTTCCTTTCATTTGGGAATTCCTGCCTGTATGTCTTGATCCATTCCTGGCTGACCACCTCTCCCACTTCCCCTGCGCTCTCTAACCAGAACCATGTGTGAGGCTCGTTGGTGGCAGCCAGTCAAAGCCCTGTCTCCCAGAAACCACTGATTTCAGGGCAAATTAGCTGCAACATCTCCTCCACAGAGCCGCCTTTGATTTGACTTATTCTCTGGGCTTTAGATAAATGGGAGGGAATTCCAGTGGGATGGTGTAACACTGCAGCTCTGCAGAGACAAGCTGCCTTCTTAGAGCACTTTAATCTTGAGTGCATGAAGATACCGGTTCTGTGTAGGTCAGCATTTGCCGTGAATTCTTGTTACTTTGATAGGCACAGGGCTAAGGGGCTTACAAACAGCATATGGCATTAAGGTGTTAGTCGGGCTCAAGTCTTACAGTCAGTATTAAGGCCCCATTTTTTAAATTGTTTTATCTATATCTTTACAGTAATGATCGGGCATGTTATCCAAAACCATTTGCACATTTGTGTTCTGTTTGTGTTGTGACCTGCCTGTTAATTCAGTATATATTCCTGTAAAACTCATCAGAAGTTCTTAAAGTTCTTTCTAGAGGCTTTTGATAGATAAATACCACTTGAAACCTACATGAGCAGCATTTGTGGGTTAGGGTCAGGGTTAGGCTCTGATTTTATACTCAAAGCATTAAAATTTGACTTATATTGCATAAAGAAGTTGGTTTGATCCAAAATACTGTATGGTGATACCACAAAATCTGAGAACTTTACATTAAAGTCATAACAGTTGCGCCCCACCTGTCCCACTGCACATGTCACATCAAAGAGCACATTTAGACTGCCCCCCTGCTTTGATGACTGTTGTTAGTTGGATCTTGTATCTAATGAGTTTGTGTTCTTTCTCTAGGGGGAAGTGCAACATTTCTCATTTCTCCGACATATTTGCTGCAAGGGAGTTCAGAGCCCGCGTCGACTCCTTCTTCTACATCCTCGGATACAACCCAGAGACCAGGTAAGACATGTCAGCTTAGTCACTCCTGTAATCACAATTCATTCACAATTATTGTGACCTATCACATAACATTTTATATTGTGACATCTATACCATCCCATTGTTTTGGGGATTAGTCATTCAAATGGTATAATAATTGTAATATTTATGTTGTTATGTAGCACCTTTTTAGGTGCATTACTCATTAACTCCACATTCGATGATGTGAGTTACTATTATAGCCACAATTGCCCCTCCGACTACCACAAACACTCATGCACATACCTCTTTTATACTAGGCATGTGGCTTGAACTTGGTCATTGTATCCTTGCACCTTTGGGTAGGGGGACCACTGTCATAAACATTACACTGATGTAGCATACGATATATTGAAATTTGTACTAAAGTAGTAAGTTTATAGTCTTTAGTAGTGTTTCATTTATGACACAGTGATGAACTTTGCTATGTTGTGCATTTAATCTGCCTGTGACAAAGATTTGGTATTATGCATGTTTTTGTTGTTGTTTCAGTTTTTGACAGCTGTAGTCTGTGAAGAAGCCTTTGCTGGCGGGGCTGTGTTTAATTTAGATAGATACTCTCATCATTTGTGTGGCATCTTGGAGTTGCCTAAAATCCAAAATCCTGTACATGCTGTTTCTTTAAGATGATGATTTGTTGGTTTGTTGTTGTTTGGGGGGGTGTCACGTGTTGGTGACAGTCGGTGCCTGTAAAGGGCTCTGGGGGAACCCGGTAGGGATCCCCCTTTATCGGGCCCCATTGGATCTCCTCTCCCCCTCCCTCTACCGCAGCTCTTCTTGTTTGGTATTCAGAGCGGCGTGTCTGCAGCCTTGCAATTTCACTCTTGTTTATTATGGCACAGACATGAGCAGAGATGAACTCCGCTGCCGCATGCGTGTGTGCCTGCCAGCGTGTGTGTGCGCGTGGCGCGCGCCGTTGTGAGGTCGCAGCACATGCTCAGTTGTGTCTGGAGAGAAATACGTGCAGGCTGAGGTCACAGCACAAGCTCTGAACACCTCTCCGAAGTGAATGCGTGCCGCTCCATTTTGAGCACCTTCAAAAGGTGGGAGAGCCGTTACGCTCAGTGTCACCGGCCAAGCTCAGGGCGATGGCAGACATGGACGATCTGTTCAGCCCCCGGAGGTAGGTGTGCGCACCGGTTTCATTGCTCGGTCCAGCCGTTCTCCGCGCTATGAAGCTGCACATCCATTGTACTCTCGCGCTTTACGCAGCAATAATACGATATTAGTATTCGTTTTGTAAATGTAACGCTGTCACCATCTTTACCTGTTGTAATTCGTCTGTCGGGGAGGCACAATAACTGAAGCAGACAGTCTGTCACTGCAGACGGCTTTGCGCTTCACTGCTTCAATGTGGAGCTATGTTCACAATGTAGCGCTCGTGGATGCTCCGTAGTCTGTGTATCTGCGACACTCAAGCTAATGAAATGCCTCTCATATTCTTTATTACCCGGGTATAGAGCGGAGACCCCAACCGTGGCTCCATTTTGCAGCAGCCCCGTGTTTACAACCGAGGTGACATGGCGCACGCGGCGACGTACCGGTGCACAATACAAAGCACGAGGGTCTCCTAAACGTCTCCTATGGGTGCTGGTGGGTGGTTTGTGGCGTACGCCGTCCCTCACGCCGTTTTAACTGCACAAAGTTTGACTCTGTTATTGCTGAGTTACAATTATGTCAGTGTGCCACAGGCGGATGCTGCGATTGGATGAAATTGATGGAAGGGGCGGGACTATCCTTGATTGCTTGCTCTCGCACACAAAGTGAGCCACATTGCCGATAGTGTTTAATAAGTAAAACTGTAATTACTTGATGATATTTTGAGCAAGTGCCATATGTGAACTAATGATGAACTGTTTTCCTTTGTCTCTTGGATGCTTATTGGAGACAAAGGATAAACTTGAGTGAAGGAAAAGCAACCTATATATTTTTTTACATTTTATCTTTCATATTTTTTATACATTCAAATCTATATTAATATATACAACAGTTGCAATTACATCCTCTAAACACATAACATCAAAGCAGTAGACATGTCCTTGTGTATTTTGGCTGGAGTTTAGGTCTGAAATATAGTAGCTGTCTCATTGAAAACTCCCTGTCACGGTACATTTATATTCTGGCTCTCCTTCTGGCCCAAAGCAGCCCTCAGACTGAATGTCGTCGTGGGCTCTGAGGATTTGCCTGTGTAAAACATAGCTGTGCTCAGTGCTGTTTTTATTCTGGTGCACAGGTCCTCATTTGTCATCCTTACAGCCTGCTGCCAGAGCACTGCTGACCCGGCTCACTGCACACTGTCAGGAACACGTATGGAGAAGTTTTCCTCAGTCAATGCATACCATATGAACGCTCACTATATTTTACAAAGAATTTATAGCTGTGATTCTCAGCTGAAGTCATTTTAAACTAATTGTTGTTTTTTTCATCCTAACTTGTGGTAATCAATTCAAGTTTAATATTACAAGATATCTCAATGTTATAGTATAGATATCTCAATACATGTTTACAAAAAAAAAATGTTATGGAACTGACCTCAGCCACTTTGTACAATCCTAACAGCAGTTTTTCAAATTTCTTAACTCTGAATATTTCTGTACTTGATATTTTGAAACTTTCCCCTAACTGTGATCCAAGTTAAGCTTACGCTATAAAATCCATCTTTTGAAACTTTTACAATCTGGAACTATTACACTGCTGACTTACAGACCACCCCATTTTCATTTTATCAGCTCCATTCATCAGGTTTGTTTGCCAGCTCCTGAATGCTTTATATTTAGCTTGCCTTGCCTGCCATTGAGTGTTTGTAATAAACTAATGAAATATTGCACTATTTTCCTGAAGCAGTGGCAGTGTGTCAAACTGGCCTGACAAGCCCGGGGTCATTTACTGCTTTTGAAATGTAGTTTTTGGCCTGCAACTACAGTACAGTATAGATTACACATTTAATCTTTAGGAAGGGGACACGGAGGAAGGCATGTTTTTGGTTTGGGTGGTTTTGCAGCCTCTCTCGCCTCTTGTATTTCCACAGCTTGATTGAGTGTGTGTGCTTCTCCGGGTGCAAATCTTGCTGACAGTTTCTGGGCCGCCCCAACAGTCGCCTGTATTTAAAAAAAAAAGAAAAAAGAAAGAAAAAATTCAAAATCTGTACGGTTACCTAGGCAACGGAAGGGAAAGGGATTTTCAAAGGGAACATCTTGTCATTTTCTTTAATCCATTGCAGCTGGAGAGTCGGAAACACTATTATTAAATTGCAGTTGCCATGGCTACACACATTTGTACCGGCAGCCGTGTCGCCCCCACCTTGCTGCCCCCCGTACTCATATACCCGGCAGCTCCCCTCCTCTTTTAGGGTTTTATTGCTGCATCCACAATATCAGGTCTCCTCACCAAGTAATATACACACTGCTTCCCAATTCTTTTGTCTTGAAACTACAGCTCTGAGCCTTAATACACAGAAAGATTTAAACACATAGAAACGCCATGATCATAGACGGTTATAACCACTAGGATGTTGAATAAATATTTAGTTAAAAGCAATCTCTTTGTCTTTTCACAGACGTCTGAACAGCACACAAGGGGAGATCCGAGTGGGCCCCAGCCACCAAGTAAGTACAACACATGCTGAAAATGTTGTAAATACACCTCATTCTTATAAATAATCATGTAATTTCCCCATTGAGGATTCAACTGTCTCGGTGAAGCATTGCATTTTAAACTGACATTATAAAATCAAAACACAATAAAAAGTTAAACAAAAATGCAAAGATTAAGTGGGGTAAAATGATAACTGTAAAACTATTGTGCCTCTTGACTTTAGTTCAGGGGTGAATGCTCTTTACATCAATCAACAGAATCTTTGTAGTGCACAATAGTAAAGAATACTGAGACTAAACCTAAATTTTACTTGATTTTTGAAGTTTTCATTTTATCAGATTTTAAAATGGTGGAGCATTTCATAAACTAATAGGGTCTAACGTGAAATAAAACATGTATTATTCAACTTCAGTAAAGTCAGTTTTATTTCATTAATCATTTAGTCTTCTAAGTGTAAGACTGACATTAAAGTATCGTGGCTGTGGATGCTTCACATGCTTCATTTAAATGCAACAGCTCTGCTTACAGTCACAGAGCAGATTTGTGCTGTATCTCACATTAACATGTCTCAGTGGCCCCACAGTGGTGAGTTAAACGATTGATGGTCGTCACTTGTAACTGGCCCGTTCTCCTCTGATACTATCCACCGGGCGATGACAGCACACTGAAACATAATATTTTCTTCAAACTCATCTGCTATTTGTAGTATAACTTCTGTCTCACTGCTCTTCCCTCTAACTAATTAGGCCAAACTCCCCGAGCTGCAGCCCTTCCCCTCCCCGTGTGGCCAGGCCGTGACCGAGAATGAGGAGCTGGTGTGGATGCCCGGGGTCAACGACTGTGACCTTCTCATGTACCTCAGAGCCGCAAGGTGAGCTTCTCAACTCTGAATTCAAACCATGCATTGAAAAACTATAATTTACTCTCAAGTGTTTTAATTTAAAAATACTGATTAAGTTTACCAGACAAAATTTTGTTGTATGAGACTTGAACTGGTGCCCAGACAAGCACCCTGCTCTTACCTTACATGACTGTGTATCTTATAATGCTCTGTGCCAAAGTGGTATATAATTTCCCTTGTTTAAATAGACAGTACATATTTACTGTGTGAAGGTTTCATCAGAGTTGTTGTATATGAATAGACTTGGTGTTGTGCCCACAGGAGCATGGCTGCCTTTGCTGGAATGTGTGACGGAGGCTCAACAGAAGATGGGTGCCTTGCAGCCTCCCGAGATGACACTACACTCAACGCACTTAACACTGTAAGTGTTACTGTACTGCTTATGTCCATAAAATGTATATAAAATACAATAATTGCATGATCCTTGTTATTATGCAGAGATACAGAGCTAGGTGAATGGAGACTAGAGAGTGGAGTATCCCCTTTAGTGCCCCCCGAGCCAATAACACTCGGCCCATAATGAGGCATTTGTCTGTCTCTTGGACAATGAATACTGTGGAATCAAGCACCAGAAAAAAGATTACAATCTTTATAAACAGGGCATTTATATGCCGACTCTATAAAGTGGGAATTAACATAGCCGGCAGGTCATTGTCACTCGACCTCCTGCATCTGCAATTCCAATGAGTAATGCTTGTTTATTCTCAGAGGAGAGGACTCAGCACCAACTATTTTCTTCACTCAGGGTGACACAGGCTTAGCCTGGCACCTCCTCCTTTGTTTTCTTTGTGTCAAGGTTAGATCAGGGCTAGACATTTTAGAAAGATGCTTTTCTGGAAATAAAATACAAGTAAAAAGGTGAACAACCTAAATGCTATTTATTATGATAAATTTACTTTGAATTGATACAGGTTAAAGTCAAGCTCATTGGTAAATTGTACATATCCTCCACAGCTTCATGAGAGCAGCTATGACGCAGGGAAAGCTCTCCAGCGCCTTGTGAAGAAGCCAGTCCCCAAACTAATAGAAAAATGCTGGTCTGAAGATGAAGTGGTAAGTGCACTGTTTTCTGTAGTCTCCTTTGTTTGTGTCATCTCTTGTGTTGTGCCTTTAGAGGGCGCTATTGAGTTTGTTAGCACTAGTCTCTGCACAGATCACTATAACTGCCTGTTTCCAAGGCTGAGAAGCAGCTGCATCCTGTTTATCGCTCACAGAATAAATCTTTACTGTGGAGGCCTGCAGAAGAGATTGAGCATGCCACAAAAAGCCATATAGCCTCCATTTGAATTTAGATGTGAATTTTCCCCACAGCTGCTGAAGTGCTGGGATCAGAAAATGGCAGCCTGATCAAACAGAGCAGTGTGGACTGGTGGGAGGCACAGAACAACAGTGTCAAAACTGAAGGAGATCTGCAGCCTCAGCCTTGATGCTTTCTGACACGTCGCTCGGTGTTTGTATGCGCGTTCGCTTTCTCAGATAACACACTGACTGATTCCACGGCACTTCTTAGAAAAACACGCCACTGTTGCTCTTTCCTCCAGCTGTGTGAATTATCTTTGTTACACTTTGCTGTCTGGGAAACTCAGCACTGCAAAAGTTTGGATCCCGTTGCTAGTGAGTTTTCTTGTAAATGAACACAAAAAGCATATTTAGACAGACTTATTGAGCCACAGGATAAATTATTTGGTCAAATTCAGAATGGTGTTTATTAGTTTATAAATATTTTACTACCTTTTACTATCTACAGAATTATATATATTATATTATATTATATATGGAAATGTACAATAATTTACATAATACTCATCTTCATCCTTTTGTGCCAAGGTCTTGTATGAGTCTTAAAGTTTTTCGTAGTGTCAAGTATTACATTTTAGCATATAACTCTGACAGGATGTTTTTATAAGATTTATATGATGAGGAAAAAGTAAATGGCAATCTGAAATGGGTGAAATATTACCTAAATACTTATATTTAAACTAGTATTATTTTTGTAGATTGTGACTCATGAGTTGGGCTTTACTACTTTTTAGGGGTTGTCTAAAGAAAATCAGATACTAATGAAAACAATAACTGGTATTGAAACTAGATACGTATTTGAGCAGGTATCTGTACTGAGAAAAAAAATACCTATTACCAAATTACCTTAACAAAATTAGACTTGTCTTGAATAGTTTTGGAATGATCTTGAGCCAGATCAGAACTAGTTTAAGACCACATGGTAAAATAAAGAAAGTACATTTTTTTCACCATTGTGGTATCAGTCGCCTCAAGCCGATTCTTTACCATCAAAATTGGGTAGAAATTTTACTATCATGACAACACTACTTTTACACTTATTACTTGATGTGCAATTCTTGAGAAGTCTATTGTCTTTCATGTCAGTCACTGCTCACACTTGATTCACACTGGGATGTTGTGACTGTGGAGGGGTGGAGCTGTGTGTCCTTACTGCCCCTAGAGGAGAGCAAGCCCCCTTGTGTCCACTCTGTACTCTGAGGCTAGGCTCTCGTCTTGTGGTCAAAGCATGTGTGTGTGTTGAGGGACAGGTGTAGGTGTACCCCGCCCGGACAGCTCATAGCCTCCTTATTTATTTACCATAGCACAGTTCACCGTTGTCCTCTCCGCGTCCTGTCCCACTGTAGACCCTTTGTCATTATTCTCCTTCGCCACTCCCTCGCCTCCGCTGAAGATGTGAATAAAAGTGACAGTGACTGGTGCAGGACTGACAGCATCAGCCTATCTTCAGGGTCACTCCCCTCCCCCCGACGTGTGCCTTATCTACCACCTCTCTCCTGTCTCCAGCTCGCCTGGAAAATTATATTCTACATTCCTTTTATGTAGAATTTTAAGCCGTTTAGCTCAAATTTAGTTGGCATTTCTTGGTGTTGTTCAGACTTCTTGCTGTCGAGTCTTCTACTAATAAATTAAATTCTTCAATCAACTTTAATACAAGCAAGAGTTAATGTAATCACAAGTAATGTAATAGAAATGGTTGTAGTCGGTGTAGTTGTAATACCACTGCAAGTAGTAGTTGCTAATACATCTTATTTAAAGTTACTGCCATTTACTTTTACTCTGATAGGGTTGGTGTGCAGCAGGTGATGTGCTGATGAAAAAAGCATTATCACCAAATTACATCCTCAGAGAATGCCTGATTCTACTTGAAACAGTTTACTTTAAACACCCAGGTCTCTGAAACTCTTATTGAAATAAAGTGAAAAAGCCATGTATTTAAACCCATCACACATAAAACAAACCCACCGCACTTTTATGTACATGTTTTAACAGACGGCAGAATCAATGTGCCCTACCCACACACCGCTCTGTGACGACTGGAGCTTTCAACCTGGAACACAGCGTTTACAGTTAAAAGGCCTGACAGCTGCTGCTTTTGTGTCCAATAAACTGGGCCTTAGTGAGGAAATAGACTAATATCACAACACTTGATATGTTTTATGTGCAAAATAAATGGCCTATTGAAGTAGTTTGATGACAGGATGCAGTTTTATGAAAAGACTTGAGTTCATTGGTTGTTACACATGCTGGGCTAAGTTTATCTTTACTTCAAAATTTATATTGCTTAATTACAGTGCAGGGGCAACATTACCAAATTACATTTTTATGTAGAGGATTACTTGTCTGTATTAATAACATTCCAAATTGTTTTCTTTAGTTATAAAATCAGTATGATGAAATAAGTTACTTAACAGTCAATTCATTCAGTTAAAACAGTTAAAATTATTAAAGATTTTAGCAATTGAAAAGTTTAGCTATATAATACGCATAGTTTATATAGGTCATATATTGCTGTAATATAGTATCAATACAGTTTTAACTACACAAAAATGCTATGGAAAGACTTTTAATAGGCCTAACTAACAGGATTTTTTTACACTAATTTTCATTTTCATATTCTGTGATCTTGTGCCTTGACTCATTGTACAAGACTCCACTCAGGCATTTTCTAATGAACGAATGTCCTCAGCCGACTCCGCTGTCATCATCATTGTTAAATAACTGCTGCTAATCATACATTGGCCAACAGGAGGTGCCATATAAACAATGTGGAGCGGCGGTCTGCAGTGTGTCTCCATGTCAGAGGCACACAGGCTGATCTATGTCTGCCGAGGGGCCACCAGCTCTGCACCAGGCCTTATCTCCTGCTCTGTCCCCCGCTGATGGATGACCAGAATGGGCAGCCGACAGCCCCCGACATAGGAGGGGTGGAGGGAGGGAGAAAAGGGAAAAGAGGGAAAAGTAGTAGCCCCTCAGTGGAACAGACAAATTTAAAAACACTACCGTTTGCACACAAACATGGCTTCCTGCTAACTCGGAGAATACAGTAATAAAAGTAGTAGTAACAGTAGTAGTGCTCATTAATATAGAAGTCATATAAATAGTAGTTATTTTAGTTGTAGTACTGCTCGGTGTAATTAGTGACAATCAAAGAGAGCTATAAATTCAACAGCTTAGTATTAGCTTTTTTAAGACACTCCTTGATATAAAAAGTATTATACTTGTAACGATGACCTTTGTAGTAATAACGACAATATTGGTAGTAGTACAAGCTGTATAGCTGTAGCAGTTGTAGTTCTTGTTTTAGTTTTTACAGTGGGTGTACTGACCTATTGGGCTTGTTTAATGTCAACAGTATTTTAGTGCATTGTGGTGCCGTGCCAGTAATGCCTTCAGTCATTATTTGGTAACTAAATATCGGACAGGATGGGCGTGGGCTGGAATTTCCTGTCACCTTTTACATGAGAAAGAAGTAAGAGAACACTACAACAAAACAGTGTCTTGTAGTGATTACAGCAGGTTTTCACAACTTGATATGCATGTTTTATCTTTAGTTCTAGTGTCTTTGTGAAGAGGATGTGGGTTGACAGTGCGGTTACCCCTCTTCTCCAAGCAATTGTGATTCCTTTTTGCAGACTCAGTGTAGACTCGATTGTACACACACAGCAGTGTTTTGGGCAGTGGATAGCGGGACGATTGTGTCCCCAGTCCAAGGTTTAAACACATCAGGCTTGTAAAGGTCAGCCTCTAACAACCTGTCAACTATAATGGCTCCTTATTGAGTCAAAGTGGCTTTTTTGTGCTCAGGGTCGAACTTGTGTTTTCACAGAATGACATTTAGTGGGAATTATGTTTTCTGCTTTATGCTCAGAGGTGGAAATAGTTTTAAATATTTGTTAAATACTCCAACATGGGCTAAAGTAACTTACTGTATATTTAATATTGTTAATAAAATATAACCTATAGATTGCCTAGAGTGTTCAGTTGGCATTCATTTTGGGCTTGCCTCTCCATAGATATTAATTGTAACCTGGCCTTGTGGTGCACCTGCTCATCTCCTCTTCAATTTAAGGCACATAAGTTTTTTTTTGTTAAATACACAGTAGTAAGTGCTTTGAAGTACTTAAAACAAAGACATTTAAAACATGACTCATGACTAAATCTGGAAATAAATTGTAATTAGTAACATCTATCATATGGCTTCAGTTAAACTCAATTACATATGCACTGTAAAATCAGTACTGTGGTTTTTAATAGTCATTTGTGTACTTCATTACTTCCCCCTGTAACAATAGCTCCTGTCATCATGATCCGATTGCTATACTTGTATATTTTCTAAGCAGCCATACAACTTTTAATTATCAACTCCAGTCCAGGAAGTGCGCAGACACATAACAAAAGCCTATTGAATAATTTTTCTGCCCCTTGTCGTCTTTTTTACGCTTACAATAGTGCACTGTTCAGCTGTGAGGAAACTCTGGGTGGGGAATTGCCAGCAGAGAGAGAGAGAGAAGCCTGTTGTTTCTGCTCAGCCATGGCTATTTGGTACAGCACTAACACCCAACCCCCCTTTTTCCCTTGCCATCTTCCCCCCTCCCATCTCGCTGTCCCGCTCAGCCCCTCCTCCACCGGTTGCGTTTCCTAGCAACGCCCGGGCCGGAGCAATCAGAGAGCGAGGGGCAGGATTCAGGGAGCAGATTGGCGGATGATTTATTAGCTGGGCTGGAGAGTGGTGAGCCCAGGCAGCTGAAATGGAGCCTTAAAGGAGGAGGGGAGGGGTGGGGGGTAGAGGCACAGGAACAGGGCGGGAGGGGCCTGCGGGAGGGGCCTGCTCCTGTGTAGAGACGAATGGACTGGCTGTGTAAATAGTACAGTTAGCAAACAAAATTGGACTATGAAATTAGGATTGACTCCACACTGCAGGCCTATCGTATTCATGTTTCTGGGCAATGGCTTAGCATTTAATTCTACTTTCTAAACATAGCTCTTCAAATATTTAGCTAACTTTATTCACACTCTTATTATTAAACGCAAGATATTCACCTTAGTATTTACTTACAGCAGTCAGCACCTGCCAAATAATCTGCAAATGTTTACCTATGAATCTGTGAGAGCAGTGACAGTTCAGTGTTATATATGCAAAAGTTTGATTGACAGTTTAAATGGCCCTGGAATGACAGAGGATCGTATGTGTGTTGGGAGCACTCTTGATGCTGACGGCTCCATCTACTGGCTAATGAGCTATTGCACTTTGATTAATGCAAATCAACTGCTCCTTGTCACTCATAGTGCAGTCTCAACAAGCCCTTTACGCACACCTTTTAATCTTACTTTTTGTGGAATGTTGTTTAGTCTGCTCTTAGCCACTTTGTACTAAGCCATTTCACAATTACACCTAAACCTAAAAATGTTTTGATGTCAAGTTTAAAGACTGTGATTCACTTTGTTGTCTACTTTAGTCTGTTATTATTTCTGAAGATTATGTTTTATAGCTGCCTTTGTTGCCTCAGTAAATTTACTGTTTTAGCTTGGTATATAAACAATCGGTGGTTACATAACACACTGTACATGGTGTGGAAAATGCACTCATAACCTTTAAACCCAGATCCATGCCTGGTTTTGCTTGTTGCATGTCTCTTTTCATCCATGTCCAAAACCTCTTTCCCCGCACAAACTCTGCTTTCCCTCACACTTTGGCAGCTTGTTCAGTTTGTGTACTCAAGAGCTCTCAGTGCATTCAAGCTAGTTGTGTGTTTGCCTCCCAAGAAAATTGTCAGTTTTTAGCTTTGCATTAACAATAAGAAGTGGGGTGGCTTTTGTGCTTCACTAGTTGTCACTGTAGACTTGCAGTTGTGAGGGATAAACAGCCTGCCTCACACTGCCATGGATCACTGGACTCCGCTCCAGGTTTTCCAGGCAGCCGTGAACCAGAGGCTCTCTTGCAGAAAGATCACATGTAAAGCCTTCCCCTTTGTAGTGGAGGAGCAGAGAGTGACAAGCTATTTCTTGCTTGTAAAAATAACAGCGTAAAGAGCCATGTACCTTCGGAGGTGCCATGGATTTGCAGTTTTATTTTTCCTCTTTACCCACGGTTGGATGTGAGGATCAGCGTCGCGTTTGCCCAGGACTTTAGACTGCTTTTTGCTTTTGGAGTTACTTGGTGGAAACGCTCGGCTGGCTGTAGAGTATTGAGGATCGGGGCTCGGCTCTGGAGACGAGAAAGTAAATGTGTTTGTTTGCTCTGCTGGTTCTGAATGTTTTTGGCTTGGACTTAAACATGTCTCTTGGAGCATGGTGTTAAAGCAGGACAAATATGTTGAGCTATTTGTGCCGTTGTGATTTTGATTTCGCACTGGAGTGTCTACATTTAGTTCATGTCAGACTGGGCACGATTAGAGCAGGGCGAACTATCTGTCACTGAGCAGATCACCTCCTGTCTCTACTCTGTAGTATTTTATATGTTTATCTTACATCTGATTATTCTTAATGAATTTATAAATGTTGTCTTCATTGTTCAAAATTGGCATAGATTTAGTTTTTAGACTTTGGTGTTAGCTTAACTTCTGCTTTGTACTTTTCCTGGTTGTTCCCGACTGTAATAAAAGCACGTTAATCTGTGTGTCTTGTGTTGTTGGAATCGCAGCTTTTTACCAGTATTTTGCATGTCCATACAAAGACATGTTTTTCACTATTTAGGTCAGCTGTCATTATCTCTGGAGTTTTTAAGGCTGAGGTTTTGAGATAGACAAACCTCGGCGACCACAAACAAATCAAAGCACACTATTTTTGTGGTGGTGCTAGACAGTTACCTAATGCGATTATTTCAGAATACTAACTCTTTGCTTTTTTCTCTTTGTGGGTGAAATTACAGAAGCGGTTCATTAAAGGACTGAGGCAGTTTGGCAAAAACTTCTTCAGGATCCGAAAAGAGCTCCTGCCCAACAAAGAAACGGTAAGACAAATTATCACTCCTTTTCTCATGTACATGCCCTGTGCTTGTAACTAATCTGTAACTTAATACAGAATTAATATGTAACCATATTTTCAGCATAGTTGGTTCATAACCAAGGGCCTTATTGATAAACATTAAGTTGCTGCCACAACTATAGTTTACTTCACTGTAGGCTGTCTGGAGAAAAAAAGGTGAAAAAAACACACTTGGTTTAAAGGGAAGACCAGTGTATCACTTTTAAGCACAGAAAGCTGGAGTAGCATGTTCGACACTAATTAGCACCCACTGTTAGCTTTAAACAAACTAGTAGTAAACAAATGCCTACGCACATAATATGCTTTAACTGTTTATAGCATCAGATGTTCACACTTTTTATGAAAGCCACAGTAATGGGATACAGCAATGTAAACCACTGTATTAAATGTTTTACAAGTTTGAACAATTTATATAATGTATGTAATTCTGTATTACATGTTATGACATATGTGATTACAGAGGATTTACTAAGCCTTAAAATAAGATATTGCACAATTTGACTTGTTTTTACCTGTAGTCCTATTGTACAAATATTTGTTCAGTGGTGAAGTGTTTTCATATCTGACCGTTTTGTTACTCTTAGTTATTCCGGTTTCCCTGTTTACAGTGTGTGCAGTTAATAATTAGTTCTGTTTTAAAAAAAAAAAAAAAAAAAGTCAAAGATTGAGTGATACCAACATAATGGAGGTTTTTTACCATATTTAAGTTTGCTATATTGACTCTTTACAATTAGTTAGTGAACTCCCTATATCAAGTTTAGAGGCCTTTTTAATGGCTAAAGTGCAAGATTTTCTTTTCTAAAAAAACATTTACACATTCATCTTAGAGAACTAATAAAACATGACATTCACATCTCCTTCACTTGTTATCACAAACCAAAACATCGCTAATACCAGTTGTAGTTCCTTATCAGTGTGACACAGGCTGTAAAAGTATATTTAGTGTCAGTGCAGCTCCATAGGGCAGACCCCAAAAGGTAGAGATTAGTAACAGAATATTACTGGGATTAAAGGGGGACATGTCGTACGTGTTGCACCAAAGAAGTCTGCCTGCTCTGTTAAAATAATTCTGCGCTGTGATTGGTGGAGATCATTTCACTTTCCCCAGGCTGCTTCTGCTTGAATATGTGCCCATTCAGAGCTTGACACAGACATCAAAGCTAAATCAAAGGTGTTTGTCATAGTCCCGGGCACATTTTACATAACGCGTCTCATTTTGTGCCTGGATCACTAAACCACCAGCTCTTTGTGCTCAATTTTTTATTCCTGAAAACCAATTTATAGCCCTTGAATAAGAGATTAAAGAGTGTGAATACTGTTTCCCCACAAAGGTTTCCCTCAATTATTTTTACTGGTTTTTGAAATATATGACTTGTCCGGCTGATTGGCTATAAAGGAGGTATTAATGCGGTTCAACCTGGAGGGGGAGTCCATTTGGCAGCAGCGGAGGTAATAGACCTACTCCAGGATCTGGGCCTGCCACCAGCACACGGAGCACAGAAAGATTAATTTTCCCCCTGCAAATGGAAAATAAACTGCCCTTTAAACATATGAAAAGAGAGGGAAATGACTGGAGCGAGAGGCGGGCAGGGCAGGAGGAGGTGGACTCAGTGTACAGCCTTGTGTTCATGTGGCGAAAGAATAAACCAGGCGGAGGATACTTTTATGGATAGTATTACACTCAGCTCTTCAACCAAACCAACAGTATTTTCTAGTTATAATTAGTCAAGAGATATCCACTGTCTAAGATAATGGGCTTATAAGTTGTTTTATTAACGTTTCTGCTTGTTTCCATGTAAATCAATTTGGTTGGAATGGTTCACATTATGGCATTAAACATAATCTATCTCCATGGACACAAGTAGGTGACAAGGCTGTGTTACAGGTCATATCTGTGAGAGGAGACCCCGCTCACAATAAGAATGATGTTTTAAATGTGTATAAGCAATAAAAAACATTTGCAATAAAATAAATTAAGTTCCAAAATAATAATGTAATGAAACCTCCAGCAGAAAAGTAGAAAAGTTAAATAGTGCACATTTAAAGGCAAAATTAAGCTTTCTTAATATCATAATAATGCATAACTTTTTCTTCTTATTTGGCATTTTTTAATATTCACAATCTAAATGTATCATCTCAAATTCAAGACCAGAGAGAGCAGTGCCACTTTTACCAAGTGCTGCTGTGCTGTGTCTCTCCTCTGCTGAACTTGAGCTCAACACAAAGCCCCAGGTCTATGTCCAGGACTCGTGAGGTCCCACTGCCTGTCCTCCTCTCCCCCTCACGCTGCCATTAGCCGCCCTGCCCCTTCCGAAGCATGGCTGTGCCAAGGCTAAGCACCCGCTCTGTAAACAAGCCCAGTTGCACTCGGGAATGCTTTATATAAAGTCACATAAAGGCCCTCAAGGGAAGTGGGTGTGGCCTATGACCGTTTGTGCAACCACCATTTCCCCTGCTCAACAACTCACTGCTGCCACTGGAGAATAATGGAAAATATAATGATAAAAAACACTGGTTGATACTGGACTATGCAATTAATTTTTAATTCATATAAATGTAATTGCTCTGATTAGAATACAGTTACAATATATTTTTGTTTCTTCCTATATAAAACCAATCACAGCTCACAAAAAGTTACCATGACCAAAAATGTTGACTTGTATTTTAAGTTTGAATCTGACTTATACTCACTAATGAGACTAAAGTTTGGGATCAGATGTGTTTACAAATATTCAACAGGAAATCTGGCATAGCCTGGTCTTTTCTATCAGCCAAGTGAAATCCAACCTTGAAAATTATAGGTTGAGTGTGCTGGTGTCATGCAACCCAGCAGTTAACTTGCAAATGACCTGGATGAACACTCAAATCCACCATTTACATACCCACACTGTACTGTCACTGAACGCGCCGCTGCCACTGAGCCTGTTTCACTTCTTTAAAGCTATTGAAATCAAATATGCATCACTGAGTAAAAAACATGTGCGCAAATGCCGCTGGAACAGCCTGTAACTTGAGCTGGACCAAGACATTATATAAAGCAATGAAATTACTTGATTTATTTATTTTATGCTAGTCAAAGGCTATTACATTATCCTGTTCCTGGAAGGCTTCAGTTTATTTATGGTTAATAAGGTTTACAGAGCGACTCAAAGTTGCCCAAAATGTAATAAATTCACTGAAGCATTGTAAAACAATTTGTAAGTGAATAACCCAATATGCCTTTTGTATTTTAGAAATCTTCCTTGAGGCTATAGGTGTACAGCTTAAGTTTTTTTCCATTATAATACCAGATACCTTTTGGGGGGTTGTATCAATTTAAATCCTAAATATGATTTAAAGAAGAGCTATGCTCTACCTCTACTATAATTATCCTTGATACCTGTGGATAATGTTATAATTTTGAATCACAATATTCATAAAACTACTTAAAAAGAAACAAATCGACTGCCTTCCACGTTAGAAAACTGTGGGGCCCAATGGCAGATGACGTCACTGTAAACGTCATCACAGCAAAGAGCCCTGTGGTCGGCACCTCCGATGAATAGCTGCACAGCACGCTCGTGAGCTTTGGACTTTTTTTCATTTGTACCAAAATGACTATGCGATGGTGCAGAATCCTACATGTATCACAGATTAAGAAAATAGAAGAACAAACTAAATACAAAGTAAATGGTGTCTTGAAAATAAGCGATTAAAGATTGCTGAAACATACATGAATCAGTCCATACAACTACAGGTGAGTTATGGTGAGAGGAAACAACTATAAAAGGTGTTAATAATAGGCCTGGTCTAAATGTTAAAAGTTTTTTTTGTTTTTTTCCTTTGCATCTTTTGCCTTTTTTGTATAGGTTAATTGTAAAACATGACATAATATGATTAACTATTCTCCCAAGTCAGTGTATATTTTATTATAGCACTCCTGTTGCCCCTGGCCCCCTGTCAGATATGGGACAGCCTACAGGCTGCTTCCAGCACAACCTCACAACAGCTGTTTGCCCCGAATCAAGATGTAACAAACGTCAAATTAAATTCACGTTTGTGTCCTAATCTGGTCTGTTAGCTCCTCAAGGAAGACTGTGATTATAAATACTTTCATTCAAATTCTAATTAAACTGACTCTGACCTGCAGGGGGTGCTCCAGTCGCAGCCAAAATCTGTGTTAGGTAAATGATACAACTTGTTTAAAGCTTGTAAAATGCTGCCGTCTGATGGGGGCATTAGCAACGAGTATTGATGTTCTTGTAGCTCACCGCGGGCCATTTAGCGGGTGTAGGCAAATATGTTTTTTCTCTCTGCCTAATAGATGGAGCAGGCAGCACCATAGCTCCCAGTGTAATTGAGTTCTTCAGGCTTTTGCGCTGTGGTTATGGAGGGGATGCGGGGAGCAGCTTATCAGCAAAACATGCAGGATCAACCCTCTAGTGAAAAAAAACAATGTTGCCATCCAATCTGCTTTCATTGGCAAAAGCGCTTAGAGCAGGAGAAACTACAAGTGCTGATGCTGGGGCGTGTGCATCCCTGACCTGGGAGAGCAGAGCTTATTCAGACAGAAAGACTGAACGCAGCAGGGAAGAGACGTCTGTTTAACCACCTTTCACTGACTCTGCCTGCTCCACCAGCCAGCCACCTTTCACTATTCACAGGCAGTTGTCTGCTTCAAGGCAATGTACGGAGCTTGGAGGACAGTCTTTTGAATTGACGACATGTGGTGGATATCGATGGTGCTCACCTCGTAAAAGTGCAAAATGGCCTCCAAGAGTCATACAGGAGTTAATAAAATGTGTTCATATATAAAATACAGTGAATTACACAGCTCTCAAAGGCAATTTAATACCTATTCACTGGCTAACCTTCAAAATGGTCCAGGTTTCACTTATAACTTATATGTGCTACTAAAGGATGTAGCACTTGCAGGATTCAAATTAATGTTTATTTTATGTATATATTTATTGGGTAATTTTTCAATACACCATAAACTATAAAAATAATTGTAAAAATGTATACCCAACATTAGACATATCTCATCTCTATTATAACATTTTTATATTTTTCAACATTCTTGCTGGTTGCTGGTTTTTGGAATTTCTTTTCATATTTTTGAGTTGAGACACAAAATTATAGACGTATTTCTGTTTAGTCTGTCTGCTGTACAGCCATGTAAAGAATGTGTTTTGCAGCGTTCCTCTATCTCTGGCTCCTTTTTAATCGTTCAATGACCTGCTTAACCACACCAGTGTTTAGAGTTGCCCTACACTCGCTGTAAGCGTGCATCTCATATAAAAGTCAAGCAGCTCTTGGTGAGATGATCCACGGTGCCATCTACCCGGTGGTGTGATGAAGAATATGCAGCCAGAGGTCAAGCACATGTATAATTAAACCTGGGTTTGATTTAGCTCTTCGTCACTGCTGAAATGAAGCAGGAGGCTAGCTGAGGGGATAGGCAGGAGCAGGTTCACGCGGCACTAATGGATGTTTACACAACTCCATATCAGCTACAGCCAGGTCACATAGTACCATGGTGTGTGTCAGTAAATGACCCAAGAGATCTGCACTGATTCTATTTACACAGTAGGTGCGTCAAATGTGACATGCATTAACTCATTTTTGAAATTATACTGACTTGAAGAAGACCTATTGTGCTTGGGTCTGCTATATAGTTATGATCTATGACGCCTGTTGAGCATTATGTTTCCACATTTAAATCGCAATATTCATTTAAAGCGACTTGATAAAAGAAAGAAATGCCCAGTGGGAGCTGACTTCGCGTAAATGTCATCACAACAAAGAGCCGTGAAGTTGTCGACACCTCCGTTCAATAGTTGCAGACCACTCTAGCAAGTAGCAGATTTTTTTGCATTTGTACCAAAATCACTACACAGCACTGCCAGATCCTTAGTGTAATACCGATGAAGAAGATAAAATTAGAGAACGAAGAAAGTACAGAGCAGTGGGTGTATGTCAGTGGTGGTGAAAATGGGGGTTGATCAGCGAAATGGCTTCTTGAAAATAAGCGATTTAAAGATTGTTCAAACGTGCACAAATCACTCCATATAGTACTTCGGGTGAGCAAATTGTGAGGGGAAACAAACAGGATTAAAAATTCTGGCCCTATTTTAGGTAATTTATTTAATGTTTTTGATGTTTGTCTTGTCAAACATGAAAAACTGAACTAGTTAATTTTATATTGTTGATAGTGGTCAACACATTGCTAACATTCTAATTATTTTCCTTGATGAGTTTATAAGCGCATTTCACAACTTTCATAAAGTTTTGCCGGCACAGTACAGCTCACAACAACTAGCATGCCAACAGCACATCAGCCTTACTTCCTGGTTTACTGACAATAAAAATATGCTTAATAATTAGATGCAGACAACACACAGCAGCCTTATTTTGTCTCTAAGAGCTTCTTTTACAATAAATCTGTACTGGGGTAAGGCAAGTTTTTCTTGAATAAAAAAGAATCCAGTATATTTGCCAAAATGGACCTTTTCATGATCGTCCCACGCTATTACAGTTAGTATGTGATATTAGGGACTCATCACATTTGCAGGTTAACTGTCTATTGTTATCCTCTGGGTCTCACCTCCCTCCCATCCTCACTGCACACACTCCTTTACCCTCTCTCCAGTAACCGTTTGGCTCCATGTCAAAGCAGGGGCCTTTGTGGCTCGGTCACAAATCTGCCAGAAAAACACAAACCATCTGTTCTGCGCAGGCCTGAGCTGGGGTACACACACACACGGTGTAAATACAGAGTTTAGCCCTGGCCTATCCCGTGCCTATGCTTACAGGACTCCCGAGCCTAGCATACTCACATACAGCTTTGAGCTGTACAAGACCCTGGCTCTGCAAAGGGGATAAAGCCTTATCAGCACAGATTATACCAATTACACTGGATAAATCAGGATGCTTCACAATTCACTGCAATTATCAGCGGATATTATCACACTGCCTTCATGACTAGATTAGTATTCAAACATTTGCTGTGTTTGTACAATTCTAAATGGGATGACTGATTTTGGGTGAAAGCTATCACATCAAAGTCTTAAATAAGTGCTTTATTGACAACCAAATACATTTTAATTATAGACTCCATGTTCATACGCCTTTTTGAACTAGAGGTCTCAAACCAGTGCCAGTTTATGTGTATGTTTGGAATGGCTTTTTAATCAGGGATACGTCATGTTTTGTAGTATAAACCATGCTGTTTTAAAGTAAACACAACATTATTTATACTCTTTGTGATTGGATACATTCATTCATTTTATAGGCTGTAATTCTGTATCAGGTTACTTCGTTTTGAATGCATCCAAATGAGGAAGTTGTATAGTTGCTTTTATTGGTTATTTTTAACTGCAGAGTGATGAAAATATGCGAAGCTTTGATATCAAGTCTATATTTATCCCAATTACGACTTACTGACAACAAGCGTGAGTGTAATTGCTTGTCTGATTGAAGGCAGTGTAATATAGCGTAGCATCAAACCCCACATGCATTTAGCCCCTAGTTAGTCTTTATAGTAGCCATGTTTAGAGGCAGCGGCTGTAGTTGACGCCTGGAGAGCCGTGATAGGAGGGTAAGCCCTTTCCTCATCGGATAATCCAATGGCCAGAAAGCTCCAGCAGATGGAGGCATTTTAAAAGGCCTTATAATACCAGCTTATGTTGTCACTATCTCATGTTCAGCGGAGTGGCAACACGCACAGCCATGATTTTGTGAAATTATTGCTCCTAGGCCTAAAGCAGCAGCAGGCTCGATTTCTATCAGTTTTTTTTCAGAGCCGTGCTTGGACTCTTTCCACTGTTTGTTCTTTGATTTGGTAGTACTTTGGAGTACTTTGGAAAGAACAGTCGTCTTCAATGTCTTTTGTAGGTGAACAACAGAAAGTACTAACAAGCATAGAGACAGATGGTACATTGTGTTTTGAACAAATAACAAAAGACTGTGATCCAGGACATGCAGAACTCTCATTGTACCTTTAGATGGACAAAATTTTCTCATATTCTAGGACAATATGTCTCATACAATACCCAGTGACAAATCTATTTTGCCAGTTCCATGTTAGAGGATGCCGCAGTGAATGGTCAGCCTGCCTCTGACCCTATCCTCTGTGTCCTCTTCTCTCATAGTAACAAACTCAGTGTCCCTTTTCCCCACTATAAATATCCATATTTCTTTTCCTGGCAGCATTAACATCAGTATTTTTTACCATGTTTCTTACAAACCCTTAAAACATGTCGAAATAATGCTCTGTATGTTTGCTGAATTTGTGGCTGACTGACATTTTGTAGCTAAGATTCATAGTTTTTGACACAGGCCCCTTAAAAGTGCACTATATATCTTTGCTGGTACGGGTCATTGCATTGCCTGTAATTTTCATGAGATTATAACGCATGTCTCCTGCATTCCTTCAATGAAAGGTATTTTTATTACTCTGTGGTGTAACATGTTTGTATCTACATTGATAGCCATACTGTGAGACATTCCAAGAAAAGCAAAAACATCTCTATGGAGACAGGCAGATGGCGGACCCTCCACCAGAAAAGTTACACAGTGTGCTCATAACAATAACAAAATGTGAAAAGGTCAAACAGATGAATACATATTGTATTCGGCCTCTAATCCTCAAGCTGTTTTTGCTTCCGCTCACTCCTTCCATCACCTGCACCTGTTAATTGCCTTCAATTCAAAACCTCAGAGTTAACATTTTAATTATTGGCGACCTAGTATAATGCCACTTGACACAATGTAAGTGATGGAGAGGCAGAGTGACCTTTCTGTGAGTCTGCTAAGCTGTTGTGGGGAGCGTGTGGTTGTCATGCCCGCCGCGAGGAGTCATTATACAACGGGCTCTCTACTCCGCTCCACACTTCAGATCTACACATTTCAATTACATTTCTCCTCGGGACATCCGCCTTCCCCCTGCTAGCACCTGCGCCCTCTCGCCCAACTGTTGGGACAGAATGGAGAGGGAGGGGCATAGGAAGTAAGCCAAAAGTTTATAATGCAAGTCGTTGTACAGGCACAGGGCAATACAATGGTTTGGTTTAAGTGGAACTGTAATGATTTGGCTGTTGGACCATGGCGTAAACAGAAATCAGGGTCAATTTACAGAATAGGAATTTATTTTTACTATATCAAAACATATATGTGTACTTCAGTACTTCAACTTTGATTGACCAAATGTGATGGATTTTACTATTTCTCAAAAACACATTGTCGTTTTGGAGATTCTGTAAATGCTGCAAATCTCTAGAAATGCATTTTGCAAGTGGGCCAGCAAACATTTAACACAATGCCTTTATTTGGGATTACTAGACCAAAATTTTACTTTTGTTAGTTCAATTTACTCACAAATCAACAAATTTTGTGAAAGACTGGGCTCGGACTTATCAGCCCTTAGTCCTGGTTTTGCGTTCATAATCATTTGTCACTATTATGTTATGGATCATTGCTCTTAATCCTTTTTTTTTTGGCCGGTTCCTTTTGCTGCCGGTCTTTAAGCCATGTGGAATCTACTCCTCCAGATGTGCGCTCATCTGCACAAGTCCTCTGCTCCCGCCTCAAGCTGTGAGCCTGGGACTTTTTTCCAAAGCACCAATGGATTTTCCACAATTCCAAAAAGCACCTTCATTTGTCCTGAAACTCTGAAGGTTTTGTGCAGCAGTGAATTTTCTTTGGCTGATAAAGTCCTAAAGCGGCAATAGATATAAATTTCCCTAAAGTGCTGTATGAAGGCAGATCTCATTATACTGGTGCAAGCCCACTGAGTCAACCAGTTTTGTGCCAATCAAAGTTGTGATTGAGATCGACTTGAAGTAATTTTTTCATGTCAGGCTTGCTTATTTGAGTGAATAAAGAGCAGCCTCTACTTCACTCCAAGCAGTTCACAAGTAATTGTTAGTCTTCTAATTCCACTTTAATGATAAATGTGAACAAATAATATTTAATTGGGAGCTGTAATTTGAAAAGGGGTACCTGTATTTTTATCTTTGTCTAAATCCAGAAGTTGTTCTCTTATTAACTTATTGCCTGTCTTTGTTTGTTTTGCTGCAGCCTGGTGGAAGATGTTAAGTTGTTACTTCATAGCCATTATGTGTTGAGAAATGTGTCCTGGTGTGCTAATTTATATCAAGTTTCTCAGCTGAAGCCGAGAAGAAAAATATCTATTAAAGCTGGGGTTTTGTGTAACAGTAGTTTAACAGACTTTAGTGGTGTACGCATGCCCTCTGGGCCTTAAAGATTACAGGTGACTTAGCGCTCCGAACGATCATGTCACATCTGTATGAATGTGTTGGAGAGCAGGAACGTGGCTGTGACAAATGAGAGTTCACAGAGAGGTGCAAAGAGCCAGCGCTGAACAGGAAACAACATAATTGTGGTTAACTCTTGTCGCCAATTTTAAAAGCTCTGTATTATGTGAGGTGAGGAAAATGGAGCTAATATGCAGAGGCAGCGTAGGCAAAGTGCTTTCTGATCCATGATCGCATGTGTTAATGTTTCAGTTGGGTATTGATTTCCTGGCGACCTTTTGTACACTGGATTTATCCGCTGTGCTCTCTAGCGAGCGCACCCTCCCAATGTTTGATTAAAGTTCAATTGACTCTTCCAGTGAAGGGGCGAGGAGCCATTTCACTCCCTATTTGTAGCGTCAAAGCTCCGGCTGACACGTCCTTTTGTTCCTATTCAAGCTTCTGCCACCCAGGCTGCCTCCATTGCACTGATCCTAATATCCATGCATTCAGCAGCATCCTCGCAAACGTGGCCGCAGCACAAACAGGGCCGGACACATCCAAAACCTGGCATGGACTGACCGCTCCTTGGCCTGCAGTGTGGACATTAATTTAGTCTGACTTTTTGTCCATTTTGTTTAACAATGAATGAATGTGTGTTTTCCAGGGAGAGCTAATCACTTTCTACTATTATTGGAAGAAGACCCCTGAAGCTGCCAGTTGTCGAGCCCATCGAAGACACCGCCGGCAGCCTGTCTTCCGCCGCATCAAGACACGCACTGCCTCCACTCCTGTCAACACCCCCTCTCGGCCTCCCTCCAGCGAGTTCTGTACGTAAATCTAGTGCATCTGACCTCCTGAAAGAGTAGGGAGACCTGACAGTCCAATGTGAATAAAGGCTTTTCTCTTTCCTCCAGTGGACCTCAGCTCTGCCAGCGAGGATGACTTTGACAGTGAAGACAGCGAACAGGAACTGAAGGGCTACGCTTGCCGTCACTGTTTCTCCACCAGTAAGAGTCATTTACCCCTCTCATAAACAGAGCTGTGTTATTCCAGTGCTGGGGAGCAGGCCTGTATGACAGATGGGCATCAGAACATGTCAGGACTAATTTGATCAAATCAGACATGAACAGCTCACTCTCTCTCCCTCATTATCCTCTGCTCCCTCACACAGCTGGCCCCAAGTGCAGGCTCCATCTGACAGAGACTTCAGCCATCAGAGCTGGCTAATAACTACAACACTGTGCTGTTAATCCACATGTGATACTGACAGTGTAAACATAGTGTCATGAATATTTTAAGTGCATATGCCAGGTTAGACTACTCATTTCACTAAAACATATTTAACATTTTCATATTTAAGATTTTAGAGATGGAAGTTTTCCCAATTTTTTTTTTCTAGCTTTTAAATTATGGTTACATTTTTGGTGAAACTTGGTTACATTTTTGGTGAAACTTGGTTGCAAATGGTTGCAAATGACATATATTATTGACATATGCAGAGGTAATTCCATAACGGTTTTTGTGTTTTCATATGCTCTTTAAGTCTGAATGAATGCCTTTAAAAACACTGTGTGTACTTACACATTGGCACATTACTTTAACATACATCTTATGACTGTGATTTTAAGTTCAGTGGTGTTTGTTTTGTGCGGTATTTTAAGAGGCTGTTTATTCACAAGTGTAAATGGCTTTCCTCAGCCTCCAAAGACTGGCACCACGGGGGCCGGGAGAATATCTTACTGTGCACAGACTGCCGCATTCACTTCAAGAAGTACGGTGATCTGCCCCCCATCGAGAAGCCTGTGGACCCTCCCCCGTTTATGTTCAAACCTGTGAAAGAGGAAGAGGATGGACTCAGCGGGAAGCATAGCATGAGGACCCGAAGGAACCGCGGCTCGGTGAGAGATTCCTGCTTTATTTTCACCTCCATCTGTAGGCACTGACGTGGTCCCAGAAGAAACAGTCTGAACGTCAAAGACATTGCACTTAGCATGAGTATAGCCACACTTTAACCAAATATTTATACTGCTGTTGAGCTGTTGTGCCTATATTTTGATGGGAAAAAATAGGATGGGGTTACTGTAGTTGAGATAGCTTTGAATATATTACAAAAGTGGACCGTTATTGATGATGTTTGCTGCTCACAGATGTCGACGCTACGCAGTGGTCGTAAAAAGCAGACAGCTAGTCCTGATGGCAGAGCCTCGCCAACGAACGAGGACCTGCGCTCCAGTGGTCGGACGTCACCCAGTGCAGCTAGTACTGATAGCACAGATAGCAAGACGGACATGAAGAAACCCAGCAAGGTACTGCATAGTGTCTGATGTACTAACCTTCTTGTGTTGATATAAACTAATTTGTCTGCTGTTGTGACTGTGCAGAAGATTAAGGAGGAGGCTCCTTCTCCCATGAAGAGTGCCAAGAGGCCCAGAGAAAAGGGAGCGTCAGACACAGAAGAACCAGAACGGGCCAACGCCAAAAAGTCCAAGACACAAGTAAGAATGTTTTAGATATTGTGATATTATGTGAGAATATTATTTTAAATCCTGTGTTGGATTTAAAAGTTAGTTTACAATGTTATGTACGAATTCTCAGGCCTGAGCATGTGTGTTTTTCCCACAGGAGTTGAACAGGCCCGACTCTCCTTCAGAGTGTGAGGGCGAGGGAGAAGGCGAGAGTTCAGACGGGCGCAGCGTGAACGAGGAGCTCAGCAGCGACCCCAAAGACATAGACCAGGACAACCGCAGCTCATCGCCCAGTATCCCCAGCCCTCGGGACAACGAAAGCGACTCTGACTCCTCCGCCCAACAGCACCTGCAGAACCAGCACCCAGCAGTCATACAGTGTCAGCCCAGCACCTCCGCCTCTGCCCCTGCCCCCAATGCACCTGCTGCCGCTCAGCCGGCTCAGGCCTCTCCCTCTGCAGTGCCTGCCTCTCTACCTCCACAGCCTGCACCACAGGCCAGTCCCATTTCTCTCATACAATCAGGAGCTGCACTGCACCCTCAACGGCTTCCTTCTCCTCACTCTCCTCTCTCTCAGGCTCCGCCCTCGGGCCCCTCTGGCCCTCCTCCGTCATTACCAAGCCCACATCATGGGCCCCCTTTGGCACACCCACTGCAGGCTGGGCCGTCACACATGCCTCACCCTCACTCAATGCCCCCCCAGGGCTTCCCCGTGGCACAGTCTCAGGTCCCACCCCCACCAATCTCCAGCCAATCACAGCAAAGGCCCCATACCCCTCCTGTCCAATCACAGTCGTCTTCGCAAAGCAGCGGGCAGCCTCCAAGAGAGCAGCCTCTGCCCCCCGCCCCCATGTCCATGCCCCATATCAAGCCCCCTCCGACCACACCCATCTCCCAGAGCCACAAACACCCGCCTCATGTATCGTCTGCCCCATTCCCTCAGATGCCCTCCAACCTACCCCCTCCTCCAGCGCTCAAGCCCCTCAGCTCTCTGTCTACGCACCACCCTCCACCCACACACCCGCCTCCACTGCAGCTCATGCCTCAGGGTCAGCAGCTCCAGACGCCCCCTGCCCAGCCACCCGTCCTCACCCAGTCACAGAGTCACCCTCCTCCCCCCGCCCCCCCTCTGCCACCCTCCACAGCAGCACCTCATCCCAGTGGCCCGTCACAGCCACCCTTCCCATCCCATCCCTTCTCTGCAGTCCTACCTCCGGCCGGTCCTTCTTCTTCCACAAACTCAATATCGGCCTTACAGACTCCTCCCTCTGCCTCTTCCTCCTCTATCTCCATGCCTCTGCCCGCCTCCATCTCATGTCCTCCTTCCACAACATCCATTCCACCAGTGCACATCAAAGAGGAACCTCTGGATGAAACCGAGGAGCCAGAGAGCCCCCCGCCCCCCCAGAGAAGTCCCTCCCCAGAGCCCACTGTGGTCAACACGCCCAGCCATGCCAGCCAGTCTGCACGGTACGTTCTCCATACTCACTTTACACTTCAGGTGTTGCTGTTGGAATCAAATAAAAAGCGTAACAGTGAAAACGGTTAACAGTCAGTATACTAAATGTTGTTTGTCTGTGGCTGTAGGTTGTACAAGCACCTGGACAGAGGGTACAACTCCTGTGCCAGAACAGACTTCTACTTCACTCCTTTGCCCATGTCTAAACTGGCCAAAAAGAGAGAAGAGGCTCAGGAGAAGGCCAAGCGCGAGGCTGAACAAAAGGCACGTGAAGAGAAGGAACGAGAACGCGAGCGGGAGAAGGAGAGAGAGCGGGAACGGGAGAGGGAAAAGGAGGCTGAGCGAGCTGCGGTGAGTTTGTCTAGCCTCCGTTTACCTCGGCTAAATGTTTTCTTTTATCAAACTAACCACTGAATCTGTGCCTGCAGAAAGCCTCCAGCTCCTCCCATGAGGGCAGAATGGGAGAGCCTCCTATGGCAGGGCCTGCTCATATGCGACCACCGTTTGATGGGCCGCCTACGACCATCGCAGCTGTGCCTCCATACATTGGGCCTGACACCCCTGCCCTGCGCACCCTCAGCGAGTACGCCCGCCCACATGTCATGTCCCCTACTAACAGAAACCACCCCTTCTTCATGTCGCTCAATCCTGCGGACCCATTGTTGGCCTATCACATGCCTGGCCTGTACAACGCTGACCCCGCCATGCGTGAGCGTGAACTGCGAGAGCGGGAGATCAGAGAGAGAGAGATCCGGGAGAGGGAACTGAGGGAGAGGATGAAGCCTGGCTTTGAGGTCAAACCTCCTGAAATGGACACACTGCACCCCTCCACTAACCCCATGGAGCACTTTGCACGGCACGGCGCCATCTCATTGCCTCCTATGGCTGGCCCTCACCCCTTCGCCTCCTTCCATCCTGGACTCAACCCATTAGAGCGCGAGCGGCTGGCTCTGGCTGGGCCCCAGCTGCGGCCAGAGATGACCTACCCCGAAAGGCTGGCGGCAGAGAGGCTCCACGCTGAGAGGATGGCCTCTGTCGCCAACGACCCCATCGCCCGGCTACAGATGTTCAATGTGACGCCACATCATCACCAGCATTCACACATCCACTCTCATCTGCACCTGCACCAGCAAGACCCACTGCACCAAGGTGAGCGACAGCCCTGCACATACCACTGTACTGTGAATAAGTGCTAAATCATGTGAATACATTACTGTTAATAATGAGACACATTTCACTGATTCACCCAAATGGGTAATTGCTACACGAATATATTACTGATATTCATTAAAAGTATTTTTAAGAATGTTAGATAACAGGATAACATTTTACTAAATGTGCTCTAAAAATTATGCATGACTTAAAATTATTAATATAATGTCTGTGTGAATGGTTTGTTGAAAGATATTGGTACTGTAAATGATGACGGTTAAATGTTTTCTAAGCTAAAAAATAGAGATTTCAAGCATGTGTTGTTTACCAACTTAGCATTGTATTCTGATAAAATGCTTCTAATTAGAAATGTAAAAATGTAAAAGCTGTATTTGTTAGTGTATGCTTGGAGCATGCTTTGTTGACTGTGATGCACTGTCTGTTTTTACGTGTACCCTGATCCTAAGACTCTGACCTTCAGAAGGTGGTGGTGAATGTCTTGTGTGTCCTGCAGGCTCGGGGGCCCATCCGCTGGCCGTGGACCCTCTGGCAGCTGGGCCTCATCTGGCGCGCTTCCCATACCCTCCCGGAGCCATCCCCAACCCCCTCCTCGGACAGCCACCCCACGAACACGAGATGCTGCGACACCCCGTCTTCGGTGAGTTTTCAACTAAATATCAACAAATGTGACACTTATGGCTTTATAATTGTAATGGTAAAACCAGGGGTTTTCAGAATGATGATAAATTAGGATCATTGCCATAGTGATTTCAAACTAATTATTATATTACCCATGATGCTGGGGGGTTTAAATAAATGATCAGCTTCAATATAGATGCACCAACTCTAGTTCCTGCCATCACTCCATGCACCCCTCTCTTCCAGGTACGCCTTACCCTCGGGACCTGCCCGGTGGCCTGCCCCCTCCCATGTCAGCGGCGCACCAGCTGCAGGCCATGCACGCCCAGTCAGCCGAGCTCCAGCGGTTAGCCATGGAGCAGCAGTGGCTCCACGGGCACCACCACATGCACGGAGGCCCCTTGCCCGGACAGGAGGACTACTACAGGTAACACTTAAGTGCATTTTGAAAATACATGCCAGATCTTTAGTTCAGGACATGTTACAACTTTTTATATTAAAATTTTGGTTATATGTTGTTATTCCACTACTATTTATAGAAACAAATGGCTTATTCTGACTGTTTTTACATTCAGGGTACCTACGATAAAAGTTGGCTTTCTAAGTTTACCACATCTAAACCTGGACTATATCAGGTCTAAATTTGTTCTAAAAATTTGACTAATCTATGGATATAGTATAGTTCTAAGGAACAATTACTTAGGTATTATTAAGCATAGCAAAGCAGGTCTGGTCTGCTTGTATTTTTGTTTATATAGACTAATTTCTATACATTTCTTGTTTGTGTTCCAGTCGGCTAAAGAAGGAGAGCGACAAACAGCTGTAGCCCTCTTGTGGGAGGCGTGGACAGGTGCAGGATACAGGAAGTTGTTACTGAATGGTTTCTTCAAACAGAAAAGGCCAAGTGGATCATCGGACAACTTTTTTTTGTTCAACCCAGGACTTTTTTTTACTATGATTTTCCAAGACTGTCTTTGGTAGCCAGTAGTGACAACGTCCTCAACACCTGCATGACAAGCTTCCCAACTTATTAGTTTTTTATTTTTATTAGGTGCTAGAACAAGACACTGTGCTTATCAACAAAAAAAACCGATTAGGTTGGAAAAAGTGCTATCTTAAATTCAACATTTATTTTAATACATTGTTGGAGGTTTTTCATAATTTTAAGAAAAGCTACCGCATGGCGTTTTTGAGTCTGTAAATAGTATATATAAACATATAATTATTATAATTATTATTATTCCTAGGTGTGGACTCCAAACTCAGTCGTTTCTGATACTTGTTTTTAAAGCATTATCCCTTTGTTTCAGAGGGGAGCACCATGGCATTATATGAGCAGTTTCTGAGCAGCAGACTTCACTGTGTTAGTTAGTCCCACTTTGTAAAACTGTCCCATCTGACCCTAATCATGCATCTCCTGGTTTTACCCATTGTGTTAACCATTTAAACACTTGAACAGGTGACCCAGGTGTCACCTTGGCTGGCACAGCGAATTTTAAAAGTTTGCACTGAATATTCTACTTGGGATTGACGTAATTGGATATTTTATCAGTGTTTGACAAAAGAGTACTTCTTTTACCTTTTATCTTTACGGACATTTTAATTATTTTAAATATTAATCTAAACAGATGTTGTTATAAAAATCTGGACCTGTTTTTATCTCCTCCGCTACACAAGGAGCCTGTTTTAAGGATTGTTTTAACGTGTGAATGAATGGCTATGTCTCATTTCAATCATATGCCCCCTCACAACTGTTCAACCTTCACTGTGACACTAGCAGGAGGGGGCGGCTGTGACCCCTACAGGAGATACTGGGGTCTAAACAACTACATGTGCTTGTGTGTTTGTCACTATCATTTGCCTTGGTTTCCTTCGGGATACACGCACCCCTGTCCTGTTAAGGGAGCGGCGCGTCTGTGTGCCACTTGACTGTTACGAGTAGTGTTGTCGTCATACAGTGCACATTTTATCTGTAGCCATGACGTTTGTTCATGCACTAAGACTGTTTTTGCCTGTCATGGACATTTTTAGAAAACTGTGGCTCTTTTTTATTATTTTAAACCAAATGAAGAAGTGACCATATCTTCCCTTTGGAGCACTATACATTTGCTTTGAAACATTTTTAGCCTTTTTTAATTTTATTTTTTTATCAGTCCAAAAAGTCTTCAAGTCCCTCTGTCTGACCATCTCTCTTCATCTTCCTCGCATTTTGACTTTCGTGTCTCCAAAAGCCCTTCGATGTTAAGTGTTGTCAATGGTTTAGCTTCTTGTTTCAAAGCGGCAATAGCAGAATGTACAATTCTGACTGCTAAGATTTATATATATACTGGTATCTTGAAGCTTATTGTACATATGAGTAGTCGCCATGGGATGACACAATGTAAACAAAAAGTAGAAATAATAAGAAAAATTGTGAGTCCTGTGTTCTCCATTTGAGTATTTTGTAATTTTTTTGAAAAATTTGTGGAATTAAAATAAACTAAGTTACACCACAACACGCAAATATGTTGGTTATTTGGTTTTCATCATGTGTTTAAACTATGAATCCTCAGCAGCTGTCAGGCAATAAGCCAGTATCAGAGTAAACACTTGATTATGTGCTGCTCATTCATATACTATGTTCACACAGGGAATATAACTTGTATAACATACTGAATATAACTTATGTTTGCTGCGTACCAATACAATTAAACCTTCAAAATGCTTTCACATGCTGTGAAAGACTTTGCGTATATCTTCCTCCTTCTGTCTAACACAAGGAGAAATATGTTCTATTCCTTGCAAAAACAAAGCTGTTATTTTCCATCTTTGCACAAACAGATCTTCAAGTAGCAGGCAGTGAATCTCCAAACCCCGCTTCGCTGTAACAACATCAAAGCCGGACTAAGTCACAGCTAGAAACACCTCCACTAGGCCTTATTCTCCGCTCCTCTCCGCTGTGCCATCAGTGCGTGCGGGCTGTCATCTTCTGCGGCGTGTGGGGAGTGATAGACCTGCAATCTCTGTATGATGGTGTGCTCTGCCGCTGCTGAGAGGCCTGTCATTCCGTGTAGGAGCTATTATTCTCTGAAATGATGGCCCTGTCCCCGGAAAAAATCTCGCTTCCTATCCCGGGGCTGTCACGTGACTTAGGAGCGGTGCGCGCGGTGTCTTGTTATTGTTGCCATATCCTCATAAGACACAACAAGAAGACGTCAGGGCACACAGAGAACTGGGGATGGCTGGCTTGAATAATTTATCTATCCACCTCCTCCTCTTCCTCCGAACCACGGATGAAGCGACTGTGACTTGTGTCAGTTCAAATCCGGCTCTTATGCGGCGGTGTGTACCCCTCGGGCGGACACACAGGACTACGCAGTCTCGGAAAATCCACTCCCGTTCTGTCTCAATAGCAGTATGCTGGTGGAGCGGTAATGTCTATAACAGGCAGCAGCAGGTTACAGATACAGAGATTCATGTCCTCCTTTCGCTCCATTTGGCCCGTGCGCCTAAGTGATCCACAGTGACATTAGTGCACTCAGAATATGACTGTGTAGGCCTACTGTTGTTTTTTTCTGGGGTAAAACGCAGCAAAAATGTGTAGGCAATAAACACTGGATATGTTTCTAGATTTCATCTCTACCCAGTTTCCAGTCAAAATTATTTTATTTTAGAATAATCTTTTAGTCAGGGGAATGCGGCCCACCTCTCTGGACAGTTAAAAAAGAAAAGAAAAAAGAAAACATGAGCATCTAGAACGTCTGCTTTGAATCCATATTGTACCTTTTCATCATTGGGTGAAATGGAAAATGCAAAAGCTCAGGTGCAAGTTATGTCTTTCATATTTTCTTTTACATCTATTCCTTAACATTATTCTCATCTACAATGTGAAACAATGATGAGTGCTTGGTTATGTAAAACCTAAAATGAATCACAGCTGGTGGAATTTGTTTACCTACAAATACAGATAATGAAAGCCATCTCCACAGACCCACATGTATTTGTCTCTGAATATTTATGTCCACAACAACACTGAGTTACAAGGAGAGGTTAGAGATGTTCAAAGCCTGAGTCACTGGCTGTGGTTACATGCACGCCCAAAATCAGGTTATTATCAGATTTTTTTTCAGTTTAAAGTTTATTAAAATGACATGTAAACAGCAAAACAGTCAGATTTATTTCCAAACATGGTCCCTTAGGTTGCTTTCATTAGATTTCGCTATTTGCATGTAATTTAAATAACCTCGGAAATCAGATTATAATCAGAATTTAGGGTGCATGTGAACAAAACCACTGTCATACCTGCTGCTAAAATAAGTGATCATTTATATCCATCCATAAATGTGTCCATATATGTACAGCAAAAATGTTCTTATTCTTTTCTTCTTATAAAATGTTTAGAAAAATGTATATTTGTTAGTTACGTATTATAACACATCAGACTCACATTGTCCCTTATAACCTTGTAACACTGCTTTGTTTCATTATATATTCATAAATTATTGCCAGATTAATTAAGTTGTTACCTCTGTGTACAGTCCATTGAACTCCTTTGTCCTGCTGTACCAGGTTGTTCTCTCTGATACAGGACAATACAGTCTCTCCAGACTCTGTGGCTCCTCTTTAATGTGAGTCATAAAACATGCAGCTGGCACACACAGCACTGGGGCCTGTGCGGGTACAAGGCCCACTGTCCCAAACATGCACTCGCTTTACTTCTTACTCTTTCTTTGTATGTCTCGCTCCCTTTTCACCCCTCCTTTCTCTCTTTCCCTCTCTCTCTCACACACACACACACACACACACACACACACACTTTTTCCACTTACTTTTTCTAATTCCCCAGTTTCTCTCTCACTCTCTCTCTCATGATTCGATTCCTGTTTTTCATTTCCCCCCTCTCCATCTCTCCAACTTGCACTCTCTTCCTTCTCTCTCTCTCTCTCTCTGTCATCGCATCTCTCTCCTCTCTTTCTCTCCCCTCTCATTCTGTTTCTTCTCCTTCCCTCTCTCACATCTCCACCCTGCCTCTTCTTTCTCCATCTATCTCTTTTTCTCTCACGTCCTCTCTCTTCATCTTCTCTCTTTTTCCCCTTCTTTTCCATTTTTAACCTTTCTCTCTTTCCTCTTTCTCTCCCTCTCTCTCTCTTTTTTTTTTTTTTTTTTTCTCTCGCTCTCTATCTCTCTCTGGTCTGGACACTGTTGTGGGATCACATTTTAGCTATTTTCAATTCAGTGAAAAAGTGAAGCGATGAGATGAGACTGCAAGGACTCAAAAATGTCCTCTACTGTCAGCCAGTCTCAACACACAGTGCTCAGAATCACAATTTTGTATCAGTTTCTTTCCTCTTTGGTGGATCAAGTGCATGTACTGGCTTAGTCTTAACAGCTATGATAGACATGTGTTTGTATAGCTCTAAATGACAAGTATTCAAAGCCATGTTTATGAATAGGCTTGTCTTTAATAAACCAAACTATATAATGAATTCCAAACCTGAAAGGGTAAGGAGATTGCCTGGAAATCCAGAAGGATATCTCTCTGTATTTGTTATGCTACAGCGACGAGTCTGGATTTTTCCAGGCAAGTAAGGAGAGACTCTTGGGACTTTCCAAAATGTCCTCCATTGTGCAGGGTTATCTATTTTGACAAACCACAATGTTGTTTTTGGTATTTATTTCATTTTTCTCATTAACATTTTATTGAGAGTTTGAATTTGTACCTCACATTCATACCTGCACCTGGGACCAGATTTGTGTATACTGCATAAACTTATGTTTTTATAATTCAAAAAATCTAATTTAAAATCTAATACAACAAGTATGAAGCCAGACTGAAAATAATAAAAAGTGAATAATCTGAATCTAATATAAACTTTACCGAAAAGTAATGTAGACATTGTTGAATTAAAATTTCATGTCTAAGAACTTCAATTAAAACAATGTAATCATATTTAATGCCTCCTGACTAATGGTAAACTCTAACTAAAGTATTTCTTTGGGCATAGGTATACTCATTTCAGTTCATATTAAAACTGTTTTTGTTTTGGTTTTTTGTATTGTTATAATTGAATGTTAAATGAAAAATGTTAAAAACTACAAATACAATTGAGACTGTACAGATATAATTCAGACTTAGACTTGGGTCCAAAGTAGTTTCCGAAGTACAGACTGGCCTCAGAGCAGCGAGGCGGATGTGGGGAATTAAAATAAGTTATGGCAGCATAGTGACCCAGTTTTGTGAGCAGAGCGCAGTCATGTCTGATATGGATCAGGCCTGTATTAAATGACTCTCCACAGTCTCATCTGTGTGAGCTGTAAAACCAACTAGGAACTTTACAAGAGGACAGAGGAATCACACCTAATTCCACCAAAAGTTCAATTTAGGTGATTTTTGGGCAATAAATCTAGTCGAGGTCATAAGGTAGAGTCCCTTTTGGTCTGTTTTTCAAGCTTAGATAAATGGTAATATATGGCAAGATTATAAGAGCCATCTGACTAAAAAATAAAAAATAAATAGCCTATAGAGCTCCTGCAGATGACGTCACGCTATCCCAGCATGCACCACCGGGCGCCATCTTGGCAGGAATTATTATAAACAAACAAACAAACTAGCCTACAAAACTTCCAGCTTACAACGATGGTAGACTCATGCTGTGCCCCTGGATGCACAAACCACCGAGGACAAGTTAAAGATAAAGCCTTTTATCGCATTCCCAAAGATCCAGCTCGGAGGGAAAAATGGATTTCTGCGATAAAACGGGCAAGAAGCGCGCTGAAGAAAACCGAGCGTTGGAACCCGTCACCTAATGGATGTCGCTTGTGCAGTGCAGTTTAATCTTTGTGAATGATTCACTTGTAATTAAAAGAAGTTCTAAAGACTGTCGCTGTTTCTACAAATAGCTCGCGGTCTCGCGTCATCATAACTTTAGCCTATGCTAACTAGCAAAATGGTACACTACTTACCCTGGCAGTAACAACAAAACAACTCCTTTGTGGTAAACTCCAGAGTAGCACCTCGATCACGAATCCCGACTGAGTCCATTTGTATCCTTCCAGGCTTTTGTACGCCTTCAGTGAATCTCCGGTGTAGTAAGAAGGAAAGTTAATAAGATAGTTGTAGATATCGGGATATTGGACATTTGGAAGTCCCGAGCCTCCTTCCGCTACCTGAACTACGGTTTTAAAAATCACACCAGGCACTAGATAAGGATCACTAATTTGTAATCTCTGAAGTTTAGTGGTGTAACGATGTTTGTCTCTGTCCGAAAGTTCGTTGCTGGCATCCATTCCTCTCGCTGGTCTATGCAAATATCTCTCGCTACTTCTTGCCTGCCAACATGGCGTCGTAAACAAACCGGCTCACGTGACTGCAGGAGGTCTATAGTAACAACAAAAGCTTATTCTTTTGTTTTTTGGTTTTAACTGAGTACAGATTAGTAGTTGCCTTCTTCTCCCACAATCTTTAAATTCTCAAACAATTTAGGGTATAATATTTAATTTGCATTGTGTAACTTTTCTGGCTGCTTTGTCGAGAATGTTCCACAATATGGTTTTTATTGCTTTGAAAATATTTTGAAGAACAGAAAAAAACTGTTGGGGCCCATCTCCACAGATCTGATCTGCCACTTGACCTGGTGATGTCACCTGTCGGAACATTTTCAGAGAAAATAACATCTCCATGGAAAGTAGATTCAGGCCCTTCACCAGTAAAGTTACATAGTTCACCTTTAAAAATACTGTATGCAGTCTCGTTTAACCTTTTGCCCCAGTCCCAGCAGCTGCATGGCTCAGTCTGGGGTTCCGTAGAGAGGACCATCATCTGTGAGTGGAGCAGCAGCAGCAGCACCTTTAGACATAGATCACAGCGGGTGAGCATCATGTCAGTGTGGGACTGATGGGACTGTCACCGCTATAACAGAGCAGGGCACTTCTGTTCATGATGAGGGAATGCTCAATGCAATAAGCTGTGTTATAGGATCTCATAATTTCAGTGTACAAATAGACAATGCACTTCAAGTGATGGACAATGGATCACTCAAATATTTTATTGTGAAACCAAAACCCAAAGTGAAAATTATTTGAAAATCCTAATGTGTTACAATGATTCTCTCAAAAAGAAAAACATATGTGCTTTTCATTTTAGTGTATTTTCCAGGTTAAATCCCAGTGGCTTTCGATTATTACCCAAAGCTCATGACCATAGGTGAGAGTAGGAACGTAGATTGACCAGTAAATCGAGAGCCTTGCTTTTCGACTTAGCTCCTTCTTTACCACAATGTTCCAATACAGCGACCGCATCAATGCAGATGCTGCAACGATCCGCCTGTCGATATCACGCTCCATCCTCCCCTCACTCGTGAGATACTTGAACTCCTCCACTTGAGGCAGGACCTCTCCACCCACCTGCAGAGGGCAAGCCACCTTTTTCCAGTCGAGAACCATGGCCTCGGATTTGGAGGAGCTGATTTTCATCCCAGCTGCTTCACACTCGGCTGCAAACCGCCCCAGTGCACACTGGAGGCCCTGGTTTGATGAAGCCATCAGGACAACATCATCTGCAAACAGCAGTGATGAGAGCTTGTGGTTCCCAAACTGGACCCCCTCCAGGTCCCTGACTGAGCCTAGAAATTCTGTCCATAAATACAATGATCAGAACCAGTAACAAAGGGCAGCCCTGGCGGAGTTCAACATGTACTGGCAACAGGTCTGACTTACTGCCGACAATGCGAATACAGGACACCACAAAGGACACAGTCTAATACCTTCTCGAGATCCACAAAGCACATGTGGACTGGTTGGGCAAACTCCCATGAACCTTTGAGCACCCAATGGAGGGTGTAGAGCTGGTCCAATGTTCCATGGCCAGGATGAAAACCACACTGCTCCTCCTGAATTCGAGGTTGGATTATTTTCTCCAGTACCCTGCAATACACCTTAACGGGGAGGCTGAGGAGTGTGATTCCCCTGTTGTTGGAGCACACCCTCCGGTCCCTCTTCTTCCCACCACGCAATGTTGCAGAGACAACCAAGACAGCCCCACAACATCCAGAGACTTAAGATACTCAGGACAGATCTCATCCACCCCTGAGCCTTTCCACCAAGGACCTTGCCAACCACCTCAGTGACTTCAGCCAAGGTAATGGGTGAGTCCGCGTCTGAGTCCCCAGTCTCTGCTTCCTCCTTGGAAGACGTGACGGTGGAATTGAGGAGATCGTCAAAGTGTTCCTTCCACTGCCCAACGACATCCCCAGTCGAGGTCAATAGCTTTCCACCCGCACTGTAAAACAATTGTGTCGAAGAAGTGTTGAAGAAGCTCTGCTTTCCCCTCCTGAAGCGCTGGACGGTTTGCCAGAATTTCTTTGAGGCCAACCATTAATCCTCCTCCATGGCCTACCCCGAACTCCTCCCAACTCCAAGTTTTTGCCTCTGCAACTGCACGGGCTGCAGCACACTTTGCCTTTCGGTACCTGTCAGCTGCCTCAGGAGTCCCGCAAGCCGACAAGGCCCGATAGGACTCCTTCTTCAGCCGGCTTCCCTTACTTCTGATGTCCACCACCGGGTTCAGCGATTGCCGCTGCCACAGGCACCAGAGACCTTGTGACCACAGCTACGAGCAGCAGCATTGACAATGGAGGTGGAGAACATGGCCTCCCCCGGGATCTAGGAGAAGCTCTCCCGGAGGTGTGAGTTGAAGGTCACCCTGACAGAGGGCTCTGCCAGACGTTCCCAACAGACCTTCACTATATGCTTGGTTCTGCCAGGTCTTTCCAGCTTTCTCTGCCAGCTGACCAAACTCACCTTTAGTGACCACCACCATCACCACCTAGTGAACGGTTGACAGCTCTGTCCCTCTCTTCACTCAAGTGTCCAAGACATGCAGCCGGAGGTCAGATGACACGATGACAAAGTCGATCATTGACCTCCGACCTAGGGTGTCCTGGTGCCACGTGCACTGATGGACACCCTTGTGTTCGAACATGGTGTTTGTTATGAACAAACTGTGACCAGCACAGAAGTCCAGTAACAAAACACCACTCGGGTTCAGATCAGGGACGCCGTTCTTCCCAATCACCCCTCTCCAGGTGTCATTGTCATTGCCCACGTGGGTGTTGAAGTCCCCTAGTAGAACAACAGAGTCCCTGGTCAGTGCACTGTCTAGTACCCCTTCCAGGGACTTCAAGAAAGCTGGGTACTCTTGCACTGCTGTTCAGGCCGTAGGCTAACACCACAGTGAGAGACCTGTCCCCAACCTGAAGACCCAGGGACGCGACCCTCTAATTCACTGGGGTGATCTCCAACACGTGGCGGCTGAGCTGTGGGGCTATAAGGAAGTCCACACCAGCCCACCGCCACTCCCCATAGGCAACGCCAGAGGAATGGAGGGTCCAACCCCCCTCGAGGAGTTGGGTACAAGAGCCCAAGCTGTGCATAGAGGTGAGCCCGACTATATCTAGCCGGTACCTCTCAACCTCTCGCACAAGCTCAGGCTCCTTACCCCCCGCGAGGTGACGTTGCCACAGCCAGATGCTGTCTGTGGACTGGGTCATCGAGACACCCATCCCCAACTGCCACCCAGTCCTCTACAACCCCTATGAATCCCTCTCCGGGTGGTGAGCTCACAGGAGGATGGTCCCTTTGGGGCTCACATTTGAGCCCCAACCCCAGGCCTCGCTCCAGGGTGGGGCCCCGGCTGTGCCATACCAGGTGACATTATGATCCTTGATTTTAAACAATTCATAAGGGTGTCTTAGTGTGACCCGTCACCTAGGACCTGTTTGCCGTGGGAGACCCTACCAGAGGCATGATGCCCTGGGCAACATAGCTCCTAGGATCATTCGGGTACGCAAACTCCCCCACCACTATAAGGTGGCAGTTCAGGAGGGAGCTGAAGTGGAAAGTGGAGATCAAGTGGAAACTCATGAAGATTAATACCTTCTCCTGCAAATGTGTGGAGAGTGCAATGTAAAGTGTCAATGCCTTTACTGACTTCTACTCCAACATTTTCTACATTTAGTTGTAATTAGATCCATACAATCTACAGTCATCATGAGATAGGGTCAACTGCTTAATGGGGTGACAGAGAATCAGTCTGTAAGGTTTATATGCAGGCGGGATTGGTATTGACATTGATTGGTGGATTGGTCTGGACTAGAGCCTCATTTTGAGACTGTACTGCATCCTTAAAACTGGCTACTTAAGTAAATAAATGTTATTTATTGCAAAAATCACAAAGGTCTTCACAGAGAGTAGGTAAGGTGCCAGTGAAATAGAAATACACAATATTCAATTAAATTAAATTAAATAGACTAGCAAACCACTAAAGCTGTCCTAAATTAGAGCATCTTGAAAATTTCTACCCAGGTGAGCTTAAGCCCTGTGTTGCGCTGGCTCTGTGGAGGTGGTCTGAGGAGATGTCCCAGGACACAGAGGTGCAGCAGGACCTTGGGCGCGGGGCGAGCCACTGACCTTGTGCTGCTGTAATGGTCGCCCCAGTGATAGATGGTGTTGCCGTAGCATCCTGTGCTGTGCAAGAGGGCTGTCCACTCGCCCCAACACAGATGGATGGGCCTTTGTTTCCCTCTCACCTTCACACTGTAATTAATCTTGTGGCTGAGTTTATGAAAGGGACTGTAAGCGGATAAACCCACCTCCACATGCCAGAACAAGATGTTTAAAAGCACGCTGGTTATCACAGAGGGGATATTTATCTCAGGTCAAACAGCTGGTGAGTGAATCCCTATTCAGTGTCAGTACACCATACCTACAACTGTGGATTGTACATAGGCTGCTACTCTCTGCTCTACTTAGACCATTAATGCAAATAGAATCTTCTGCAAATTCTAGTGCAGAACATTAATATATTTTTTACTTCTGATCTTGACCCTGGCTTAAGGCCTATATCCCTAGAGGCTGCATTGCAGTTGCTCACGGCTGCAGAAAGGTTATCCCAAGAGACACAGGTTGTCAGGCAGGGTTAAAGGTCAAATAGATCAGAAGAAATTATCTCGCTGCATGTCTAAAGTCTAACTATGAACTAACTTTATTTAAAGTGCCACTAAACACATACAGTGCTCCCACAGAAACAGCCCAGATGATCTGTTAAACTGGGGAGTGCCTAAAGGACTAAAGGGGGGAGAGAAATAAATAAGTTGATTTAGTGTTTAGTCCTAATTTAACCTGACCAGGGTGTATATCTATGACATTGTGGACAGCAATAGAGACAGACAATATGCTAAAGTTTAACTTGTTATTGAGGTATTTCACATTGAGGATGTCTGTATTGGTTCATTGCACAAGAACCCATGATAGCAGCCAAATATGCAGAAAATGCTTTAACAGTTTGTCTATGCTGTGCAGGAATGAATGCAATAGTATTCCAATGTACTGCAATCAAATGCTTTCCATGTCTAAACCCTTGGGTAAACAGTACAAGCCGAAGCCACACTGTTCAAATATTCAACGATAAATGTATACCTGATAACTTTACTTGAAGACCTGTTGGACTAGTGCAGGTATATATGATTTCACATGTATGTGACATGTATATAAATTAACATTGATATATTTCAGATTTTATTTAAATTCTTGCCTGTTTTTCCTGGTTTGACAAGTTAACTTTACTTCCTGTTAGACACAGGGAGCAAAAATTATGTAACTGTTACCTGGCAATAATGATGTAAACAAGATTCAAATTTCCTTTAATTATACACAAAAGTTATAATTTGGCAAATGAGTTTAAATTGCAACACCTTCATTTTGCTTTATTTTATGTTAACATTGACAGAAATTCATGTTCCATCCACATAAATTGTCTTTGCATCTGACAAGGAATTTTGTGCATTTGTGACAGACAGAGGGACAGAGGGACTCCTTTGTACTACTTCATGTACTTAACCTTCCTTTACAAACTGTCACTTGACTGTGGTAAATACTTACTAGCATTCCACCAAACTAAATAGCCTAACAATTATAAAAACATGAGCACCTGTCATTTGCACTTATAATGTTGCAATATATAATGATGCTATAAAAGGTTCCGGTTTACTTGGTTGTCTTTAGTGGCTTGAACATCTGTGTGCGCAGATGTGGAGATGTGGAGCTTAGCAGAGTTTGACTTGAAAACAGTCAGTGGGAGGCCGGCTGCTCTTCTCA